>CM035785.1:27679128-27744617 GCA_020466265.1 Siphamia tubifer | reverse complement strand
TTTTGCTTTGACCAAAACCGGACCAGAACTTGGCTCACAGGACACTGTTGGGGGTAAGTCAGTGTGGGTGCACCAGAGTAAAGACACTGATGACATACACATTCATCTGAAAAATACTGAACTGTCCCTTTAAGACAGAGGTTGAATTGAATTGGGTTGACTTGGGTTTGTGAGGCTATTTTAGAGCTAGCCTGTGTTTATTCCATGTCATAAACATCTGAACATCTATGATAACTTTCTCCATCTGGTCCTCATTCTCACTGGAATAACAGTAGACATTAGAAAGCACACAGCGTATGAGTCTAAAGGAGCTGAGCGTGGTCTTGTGGTCGCCTCCAGATCCAGTAGATTTGAATATGGTTAAAGTACGGCTGCCTCCGCCTTCAGGCAGGTAAACAATGGATTAAGAAGCTGTCACAAGTGATTTGAGGGGCGCACAGCCAATGGCAGGAGACTATATGACATTTGTGCTCAGATCACAGTCTTCTGATGGAAATCTGTTAAATTGGAGAGTGTGTCGGCCAAGTAGAGCATGAGAGGAGGAGGAAGAGAAGGGGGAGGAGGAGGAGGAGGAGGAGGAGGAGGAGGAGGAGGAGGAGGAGGAGGAGGAGGAGGAGGAGGAGGAGGAGGAGGAGAGAGAGAGAGAGAACAGCCAGGACGTAGCCTAGCCTAGCAGTGCTATCCCTATTCATTCCATGTATGGGTCTAGTGGTGCTTCATAGTCAGGGGAGGGGGGGCTAAAAGGTTGTCTTTCAAATCCCTCTGTATGCAATAGGACGGTACTCACAACCAATCAGCGTAATCTTTAGGATGATGTAGTTAGAGCGCGGGAAGTTCACGGAAGACTTTGGAGAAAGTTAGGAATGACTAAAAACAATGGTGGATTATGGAGCTTAACGACTGTTGTCACTTCTGTAAAAATAATTTAAAGATTGCTGACGCTTTCCTCACATTCTTCACTCATCTTTGATAAAAGGAAAAATCTACACCTGTTGTTGTTCTTCTTCTGTGTTGTTTTCGCTTGTTTCTCTCCCAATCATCGCAGTGTCACTTTGTTACGCCCGCCCTCTGACTCTATGGCCCTGTCCCATTTCTCCCCCTAACCCTAAAATTTCCCCTAGCCTAGATTTTGCGCGTTCATCGTGTAGGGGTAGGGTGTCCATTACCTAGGGGAGCAAGTGGGAGTGCGATTTTGCCCTTAAAATCAACCCTCAAAATGTAGTGAGGTTGGTTGCGGACTTCGTTTTGAGTGGAAGATGAAATTACCCATGATGCACTGCGAGCTCAGCGAGCCGACTGATTTCTGACAACAAAAATGGCGGCCGCAGCTGGAGGAACTGGACCGGTAATGTTACCTTGTCAAGCTAGCGGTAATGCTAATGTTAATGTTATAAATCGGCAACTATTGAAGAAAAAATACATGAAAATATTTAAATAAATCAACATACCCGAGACAAGACCGAAAGGCAAAGTAGACGGCGAATGCGTCTTCTGTTTGCCGCATTTCTTCTCTGTGAATCCCGAAGGTAAATAAACAGAGCCAACACAACAGGCAACACAGCTGGGACCGCCATTTGTCCTCCGTGTAAATAGTAGTCAGCTGCTGTCAGTCTCGCGGAGGGGTGGTTTCATATTTCGCGGGGTAGACTTGTCAGTGTGTGACGTGAGCACGTTTGTTACGTTCACTTCGCGAGTGGTGTCCCATTTTCAGGTGGAATTATTTCCCCTTGGTGAGTGGAATTTACTTTTTAGGGCACTTAAAACCAAGTGGAAGTTTTAAGGGGGAGAAATGGGACGGGGCCTATACTTCACCATTGGTTGGGAAGCTTCAGGGAAATCTAACCAAAAGTTGAATCAAGCGTTACTACGTAGACTACTATGGTATCACACGCGATTTGCTGCTGCTAGGGCGGGGGGGCTAGTGTGATTAGGCTAGTAAAATGCACTAAAATGCACAAAAAATTACACTAAAGTGCACTAAAAAGTACACTAAAATGCAAAAAAATACACAAAAATTCACAAAAATTCACAAAATTACACTAACATGCACTATAAATACACTCAAATGCACTAAAAATCTAAATCTAAAAAAACTCAAAATCCAGTGGGGAAAAAGCAGAAATCTTGAGGAGAACCACAGTGAAGGACAGATCCACTCCTATTGACAGGCAGACTGTTGATGAATGTCCATTTGTAGATGAAAGGAAAGGGGGGGGGGGGGCAGGTCCATCCACCAGACAGGTGAGGGTGGGGGTGGGGGTCTGGGGTCACAGGTCAGCACAGGACACACAGCTCACAGCTTCAGAGCCAGCGACACAGACAGACTGGACTAAATCCTCGGTCACGGGTCTGCGGATGGACAAGTTTCAGACCGTGGTGGACAGGAGGACGCTCAGGAAGCTAAAGACAATCATGGATGATGTCAAACACCCTCTCCAACACATATACATTAAACACTTTGAGCAGCATGAAGGTGGAAAAGTGCTGTATAAGTGCAGTCCATGTCCATTGGATGGACAGATGGACACTTGCTCCAAACAGACTATTCCAGTTCTACTGTCAAACAGAAAGATTGAGGAAGTCCTTCCTTCCACAAACCATCGCATTGATCAATAAACTATAATCACGTCTCTATCACTGCTGTTAACTATGTGCTTTCTATAAACAGTCATACAGTCCAGTATGACTCAACAGTCATTCTGGACTGTATCCTGAATACTAAAGTCATACCTCAATTTACGAAAGACCCAGCTAACGAATAATGCAAGTTACAAAAAACCTTTAGGTCAAAGTTTTGTCTCTGAATACGAAAGAAAATTCAAGTTACGAAATGAAACTGAAACCCCTAAGATGTAAATACACACTGTACGTATCATCCCATTGGCTATGAGGGAGCTACCCATAATGCTTTTGGTGACCTTTGATTCTCATTCACCACAGAGTTATAGTAAGTAAGTAAGTAATCTTTTCTAAGTAAGTAATCTTTCACAGACATGGGTCACAAAGTGCTTCACAGAAACCCATTCACACACTCATACACCAGTAGACGGCTGCTGCCAAGACACCGGCGCTGCCTGACCCTACTGGGACTTAGGGTTCAGTGTCTTGCCAAGGACACACACCACCAACCCTTCGATCATCGGACGACCCGCTCTACCAGCTGAGCCACAGCCGCCCCATAATAACAGGCGTAAAGGACAGAGTTACTGTTTGGTGAGTTTTTCCTAGTGGTTCATTGAAACTTTATTACAGTACATATTCGTTATTCATCATGAGCCCAAAGAAAGTGATTCCTGGTGAGAATGAAAAGAAGAAGTGACTGCGTTATCAATAGAAGTGAAACAGGAGATGATTAAAAGAGGAGGAGGAAATCATTTTGACCTTTTATCTCACAGTTTTATCTCAGCCATTATTCCATCAGCACCAAGAAAAGACATCCTGGGCACATTTCATCAACTTTCCCAATTCCTGAAAAAAAAAACATCCCCAAAAAATGTTCAGGAGTCGTGCTCTTGCCCACTTTGATGACGTATGCCTTGTGCTTTTTAGGAAGATTATGAAAAGTGGTCAAAGTCAGTCGTCTTTGGATCAATATTTCAACAAACATTGTTGAAGGTGAAAGTGATAATTAAAACAAACACAATGATATGAAAATGACCCACATGTCTGGTTCATTTTAATGGTTTAATGTTTAATGTTCAGTCAGTGAAGACACATTTACCCACTGAGACCAATAAAAATCATTTTGTTTGACTTTTAACACATATTTCATACTAAATTTGTTTACTTTTATCATTTTTAAAGGGTTTAGGGGGTAGTATTGGGAGCCTTGGAACCAATCAGGCCTTTTACATGTAAATGTGTAAAAAATTCATGGTACGAAGCAACTTCTGGAACAAATACATTTTGTAAGTAAAGGTACCACCAGAGGTGTTAAAAGTATTCACATTCTATACTTAAGTCGAAGTACAGCTACTTACTGTATGT
Organism: Siphamia tubifer; assembly: GCA_020466265.1. Lineage (NCBI taxonomy): Eukaryota > Metazoa > Chordata > Actinopteri > Kurtiformes > Apogonidae > Siphamia > Siphamia tubifer. The sequence goes on along the minus strand of CM035785.1, from coordinate 27,740,630 downwards.
AAAAAAATACTCTGGTAAAAGTAGAAGTACTGATTCAACTCCTTTACTGAAGTAAAAGTAAAAAAAAAAGTACAACTTCTAAACTGTAATAAAGTACAAAAGTAAAAGTATATATTTTTCCCATGAATACAATAATACTTATTTAACCAGGAAATCAAACCCTTTAAAAATGAGTTACTGTGTTGAAATTGTGTTTGTATGGCCAGGAAAATTAGGAAAAATGAAAAGGAAAAAAAGTCACAATTGAGATAAAAAGTCATCTTGGATTAAAAATAAATAAATAAATATGAGATTTAAAAAATGCATAATTTTAATATAAAATGTTAAAATTGTGAAATTAAAAGTCCAAATTGTGAGATAACAGTAATATAACTATAATATATAAAGTCACAGTTCCTCTCCTCCACTGATTTTCCCTCTGAAGTGACTTATTTTTGTATTGTCACATCTGTTTAATTTGAAAAAGTAATGAGTCTTTTCTGAGAATTTAAAGAGTATAAAGTACATATATTTATATAAATATAAAGAGTATAAAGTACAGATATTTATATAAATGTAAAGAGTATAAAGTACAGATATTTATATAAATATGAAAAGTATAAAATACAGGTATTTATATAAAAACATAGGGAGTAAAAGTAAAATGTTTCCAGAAAAATAAATACTACAGTAAAGTACAGATACCTAAAAAATCTACTTAAGTATGAAGTACTTTGTTCCTTCCACCTCTGTACTTTCCTTTACACTACTGTGGACACTTTAATGACATTAGACCTTTGACACCCCCACTGTTTATCTGTTTGACTTCTATGTCAAATACTGTTATTATTGTTGTTGCGGTGGAGAACAGAGAGGGTGGGGGCACAGGAACAGAAACAGAGGTGGTGGTGGTGGGGGGGTTCTATAGTGTGACAAGTGACGGGGGGTGTCTATAGTGTGATAAGTGACGGGGGGTGTCTATAGTGTGATAAGTGATGGGGGGTGTCTACAGTGTGATAATAGTGGCTCCTTTCAGCCGGTGCACAGGCGTAAGGTGACACTCCCTCCAAACTGTGCTTTCTGGGCACTGGCCCAAACCCAGGGTTGTCTGATTGATTTGTCCAGTAAAAGGCCTCGTTTGTGCAGCTGCGCCACAGCACATTTGTCCTGAGCGCTCCACTGCAGAGAAAACACCCTCAACCACAGGGAAAGGCCATGTCTGACACAACTGGAGGCTCTTCCACAGACATGGATGGAACTAAGTACAAGTACTTCATTTACTGTACTTAAGGAGATTATTTAGGTATCTGTACTTTACTTAACTATGTATTTTTCTGGAAATGTTTTACTTTTACTCCCTACATTTTGTATAAATGTCTGTAGTTTATACTCTTTATATTCTCAGAATTCAAACTAGACAAATTAAAAATAAGATAGTATGAAAAATAAGTGGTAAATCAGAAATTATGACTTACTCTATCATAATTTTGATATTTTATAAAATAATTAGGCTATCCATTTCTTATCTCATATATTTAGAATTTTTTTGTCATAATTATGACTTTAATCTCATAATTTTGATTTAATTTCATAATTTTGAATTTTTATCCCATAATTATGCTTTTTTTTAATCTCCTATTTATGACTTTTGTATTTTTCCTTAAATGTCCTGTCCATAGCCACTAAACTGAGTACCATGAACTAACAAAACACATCATCTACACACTCACTCACTTATAAAAGCTTTTATTTAGGATATTTAAAAAAAATATATATATTTTTTTTCCCTGGTTAAATAAGTATTTCATCCAAATTGCAGTTTTGCTTTTTACTTTATTACAATTGAGAAGTTGTTCTTTTGTACTTTTACTTCAGTAAAGGAGTTGAATTAGTACTTCCACTTTTATCACAGTATCTTTTTCACACAAGTCGCTGTACTTCTAGTACAGACTGTGAGTACATTTACTACCTTTGCTTTTCCAGGACTGGCAACGTGTGCCTGAAGATGTTGGAACGCTCACACCTTCTAAATTATAGATATTTATATGGTCTTTAATCCTTTAACATCTCATTATCCTAATATTTAAATATGCCTTTTACCTCTAAACTTGTAATATGAGCAGTGAGTGGCTGAGGTAAGGATTTGACTTTAACCCTTTGTTTGCTGATCTTTTCATTTCATTTTTTTTACATTTCCATTTGCTTTAAGGCACTATGACTGTAAAAAAAAAAGAATCCTGTTTTTACGGGGAAAACAATCAGGCAGATGCGGTTGTCTGAATAATCCTGTAAAAAAACAAACCATAAACACATTTACAAGATGAACATGTGGAATTAAGATTTTCAACATGTACATTTAAAGTTGAATGTAAAAACTGAAGTCAGAGCGAGGATTCAAACTGCCAACCCTTTGGTCAGTGGACAGTTCACTCTACAAACTGAACCACAGACACCTGTCGTTCAACTATTTAAACATATAAATTGTTCAATGTTTACTTCTTTATTACCTCCGCCTCAAAAAACATAACCTCCTCCGCCACTGGAGTCTGTCTGTCTGTCTGTCTGTCTGTCTGTCAGCAACATTACTCAAAAACTAAAGGATGAATTTTGATACATTTTTCAGGATGTGTTGGAGTGTCACAGGGAACAAAAGACTAAATGTTGGTGGTGATCTGACAGCGATCCTGGATTCTGGATCACTTTGAAATGTTTTCTCTATTTATGCCTGTTACAACTCTGTGATGAATGAGGGTCAAAGGTCATCAAAAGCATCATGTGTAGCTTCCTCATAGCCAAAGGAATTATACGTCCAGTACGCACAGTGCATATGTACGTCTCAGGGGTTTAAGTCCCATTTCATAAATGTAATTTTCTTTTGTATTCAAAGATATATGTGTGTGTGTGTGTGTGTGTGTGTGTGTGTGTGTGTGTGTGTGTGTGTGTGTGTGTGCATCCATATATTAAGTGTATTACTAAATATATAATAACATATTTGAGTACATATATTGTCATATGTGTTTCAATATATAGAAGTGACAATTCCTTGTGTATTTTTAACTATATTACAATATATTGACACAATATATTTATTACCTTTGCCAAGTATTACATTTGAGTCTGTTTGTCTGACTTTCAGCAGGATTAGGTAAAAAGTTCTGAATGGATTTTGATGAAACTTTCAGGAATGATAGATAATGGGTCAAGGAAGAACCCATTAGATTTTGAGCAATGAAGGTCAAAGGTCAAAGTCACACTAAAGGTCAACATTTAAAACACATCAGTGGTAATTTCTCAGGATTCAGACAAGATAGAATCAGGGTTTTTTTTTTTTCACTCACATGGTCTCACCTTCACACATCAGATGGGTCAACACCTATGGCTCCATCATGTCATGTTTTAACGTCATATGACGTCAATCCAGTGGTATATTTGCAAACTTTGTGACCTTGACCTTAAATCAGGGCTATCGACACATTTTATCAAATCTGACAATAGACTGTTCTTCATATTAGATATAAGATCAAAAATATACAATATGTTTGATACACCACATCACATGACGTCATAAGTAATCGAACATTGAAATATCACATAAACTGAACCCAGGATTTTTTTTTAACAAATGTTTTGATACCCTCTCAGGGACTCCTATTGATCCACATAATAAAATCTCCAGCAAACATGGAAATGACGTAACGAAAAATAATATCCTGCTTTTATTTCACATGGGAAAAAGCATTTGAATAATGTTATCAGTTTTCTCAGCAACCAAGCATCATAAAATGTCTTGTTTTCTTTCATAATAATAATTTTAAGTTTCATCAAAAATGACTGAAAATCAAACTTTGGCGGAGGTCTGCTGCCTCTGACTGACATATGTTCTGTATATTATAGACATATATTTTTAATGTTACATTTCAGGCAGTAATATATTGATAGAATATGGAGAAATATATTTTAGTTTAGTTCAGGATACTATGCAGATAATGTGAGAATAAAGAGGTGAATGATGTATGAGTCAGCTGGTTACTGTCGTCCTTACTAACTAGTATAACCTAATGACAATACATAAGAAAATAACTAGTGTAACTGCTGACTGCAGCTAAAATAACTGGTGTGCCTTCTACACATAAAGTCAAATTGTCCATGTATGGTTTTGTCCAAAGCTCATCCTTGTGTGAATCATGTCCTTTCTGCTTATCCATTCAGAGGGGGGATAAGGCAGACCCCAGGTGGCCCCCTCTGTTAAATGGCAGATTAAAGAGTGCACAACTAATTTCTTTAGCCTAATCTTATTAAAGTCAAAACAGCTGTCAACTGTCACCATGTGAATACAAACAGTCTGCCACCACAAAACAAATGTGTCTTTGTCTTTCTGCACGGTGACGTAGCACACGCATATTTATACTATACGCACAACTCATTAGCTTTTTATTTCACACCCATGTTTGGGGAGGTTATTAAAAATAAAGTGAATCAACAGACTGTTTCCTAGAGTAACAGTCAAATAAAAAAAAAAATCATAAAAATGTAATACAAATACAAGAGTGTGATCTTTAGTTTGGATTAATTTCATTACATTAGTCATATTTCATCATCATAGTTTGTCTTGCAAAAAACCAAAACAATCTCATTCTGTCCCCACAAGTGAAACAAACAAGGAAAAATATAAATTATATATGTGTATATATATATATATATATATATATATATATATATATATATATATATATATATATATATATATATATATATATATATATATATATATGTATAAAGAACATACACACAAAACCTTTTTAAGTCACGTTATTATTATTATTATTATTATTATTATTATTATTATTATTAATTGATAAATATTTCCTCTGACATGATCTGACACCAGGCACACACACATGATCACAGGGTCCTGTGGGGACATTCAAATTTTGGTGCATTTATTTGATTCCTTGTCCCAAAAAACCTACATCTGGGTACCAAAATCATCAAAATAAAGACGTCAAAATATAGCAGTCTGATAATGCGCATTGATATTGTGGTGGATTGGATTTAGCTGCCTAGTGGAGTTAGCCCACAGTTTTGCGAGGGGTATGGTCACTATTTTTGCTAATTTTTATGAGATCTTCCAGCATCAAACTTCAAAAATTGATCTGGGAAGATTGGTCACTGACTCAATGGAAGGGTCTTCTACTAACAGTTCACACCTGGACTAAACAAGGCTTTATTATTATTTCTTTAAAGGGGGGGGGGTCTTGAATCTATTTTCAAAGACAATAAAGGCAAAAGAAGCAGATATAATTTACTGAATGTAAATATAGCACATTTTCTCCCCAAATCAACACATTTTGAAATGAAACAGAATGATTAATGGCATCTTCATGAGGGACCAGTTCTCAGCCCCTCTCATGCCTGGTCCCGGGACAACATACCCGTTTGTCCCTCCCTGTCGACGGGCCAGATCCTACCACCCTTCTGGCGCACACACAACCCAAACACCACACACACACACACACACACCCTCAGAGTTCAACATTTCGTGGCTTAATTCAACATTGAAGCTGATTCCAGAGCGTGTGGAGTTTCCAGTGTGAAAAGGTAGAGTGTAGACAAATGCTTGGTTTGAGTTGTGGTGGTTTGTGACACCCGGGGAGAGCAGCCAACACACTCCAGCGCTGCCTTTGATTGGTCCTCCTCTCTATAATTGTTAGTGATTAACCCTGGCATGAGAGGAGGCCAGTTTGAGCCGCTCTCTCCTTTGCTGACAATCCTTGTCAGTGGGTTTGAGGGTTAATTTGGCTGCTGACATGCCTTCCCCACTCTCCTGTTACTGCTGCTGCTGCTGCTGCTGCTGCTGCTGCTGCTGCTGCTGCTGCTGCTGCTGCTGCTGCTGCTGCTGCTGCTACTGCTTGACCCAGGACTGACAGACTATCCACACTTACTCAATTCCTTTTTTCTGCTTCTTTCATTTAACCCTCTGGTATTTTACACCCACTTTGGACTTTGCGTTAAATCACTTTACATTACACATCACTAATAAGGTGGTAATTCTGTGGTAATTTCAGGGTAATAATGCCTTTGTAATCATTTATTACAGGTAATATCCATGCAATTGCCAGTGTAATTACTCTGCACTTTCCAGGTAATAGTGATGCAAACACAATAAAATGGTAATTATCTGAAATTAATGTGTAGTTACTGAAATGATGAGTCCAGAATTTAGTTTCTTCAATTAGCTGAAAAACAAGGAGGTCATTTCCAGGAAAACCCACAGCATCAGAACTGTAAAAACCATTATCACTTGTTTTGACACCATTTACTGAGTTATTAGTAAGAAAGAAAAGAGACCAAATTTAGTCAGTGCAGTAGTAAGATGGTAAAACAGATACGATGTGTCTGTAACTACACTGGAACTTCAGTCATTTAATGGAAATTATATGGTATCACAGCTGGAAAATGTTCTAGTGACTCCAACTCCAGCTGTGTTGATAATTATTATGATCAAATTACATCCAAGTGACCAGAGAAATTTACACAATAAAGGGATAGTTCAGGTTAAGGGCCTTTCTGAAGCAAATACCTGAGGGTACCTGAGGGTTAAGGGTCTCTCTGGAGCACATACCTGAGGGTACCTGAGGGTTAAGGGTCTTTCTGGAGCACGTACCTGAGGATTAAGGGCCTTTCTGGAGCACATACCTGAGGGTACCTGAGGATTAAGGGCCTTTCTGGAGCACATACCTGAGGGTCCCTGAGGATTAAGGGCCTTTCTGGAGCACATACCTGAGGGTACCTGAGGGTTAAGGGTCTTTCTGGAGCACGTACCTGAGGATTAAGGGTCTGTCTGGAGCACATACCTGAGGGTACCTGAGGGTTAAGGGCCTTTCTGGAGCACATACCTGAGGGTACCTGAGGGTTAAGGGCCTTTCTGGAGCACATACCTGAGGGTACCTGAGGATTAAGGGCCTTTCTGGAGCACATACCTGAGGGTACCTGAGGATTAAGGGCCTTTCTGGAGCACATACCTGAGGGTACCTGAGGGTTAAGGGTCTTTCTGGAGCACGTACCTGAGGATTAAGGGTCTGTCTGGAGCACATACCTGAGGGTACCTGAGGGTTAAGGGCCTTTCTGGAGCACATACCTGAGGGTACCTGAGGGTTAAGGGCCTTTCTGGAGCACATACCTGAGGGTACCTGAGGATTAAGGGCCTTTCTGGAGCACATACCTGAGGGTACCTGAGGGTTAAGGGCCTTTTTGGAGCACATACCTGAAGGTACCTGAGAGTTAAGGGTCTTTCTGGAGCGCATACCTGAGGGTATCTGAGGGTTAAGGGTCTTTCTGGAGCACATACCTGAAGGTACCTGAGAGTTAAGGGTCTTTCTGGAGCGCATACCTGAGGGTACCTGAGGGTTAAGGGCCTTTTTGGAGCACATACCTGAGGGTACCTGAGGGTTAAGGGCCTTTCTGGAGCACATACCTGAGGGTACCTGAGGATTAAGGGCCTTTCTGGAGCACATACCTGAGGGTACCTGAGGGTTAAGGGCCTTTTTGGAGCACATACCTGAAGGTACCTGAGGGTTAAGGGTCTTTCTGGAGCACATACCTGAGGGTACCTGAGGGTTAAGGGTCTTTCTGGAGCGCATACCTGAGGGTATCTGAGGGTTAAGGGTCTTTCTGGAGCACATACCTGAAGGTACCTGAGAGTTAAGGGTCTTTCTGGAGCGCATACCTGAGGGTACCTGAGGGTTAAGGGCCTTTTTGGAGCACATACCTGAGGGTACCTGAGGGTTAAGGGCCTTTCTGGAGCACATACCTGAGGGTACCTGAGGATTAAGGGCCTTTCTGGAGCACATACCTGAGGGTACCTGAGGGTTAAGGGCCTTTTTGGAGCACATACCTGAAGGTACCTGAGGGTTAAGGGTCTTTCTGGAGCACATACCTGAGGGTACCTGAGGGTTAAGGGTCTTTCTGGAGCGCATACCTGAGGGTATCTGAGGGTTAAGGGTCTTTCTGGAGCACATACCTGAAGGTACCTGAGAGTTAAGGGTCTTTCTGGAGCGCATACCTGAGGGTACCTGAGGGTTAAGGGCCTTTTTGGAGCACATACCTGAGGGTACCTGAGGGTTAAGGGCCTTTCTGGAGCACATACCTGAGGGTACCTGAGGATTAAGGGCCTTTCTGGAGCACATACCTGAGGGTACCTGAGGGTTAAGGGCCTTTTTGGAGCACATACCTGAGGGTATCTGAGGATTAAGGGTCTTTCTGGAGTGCATACCTGAAGGTACCTGAGAGTTAAGGGTCTTTCTGGAGTGCATACCTGAGGGTACCTGAGGGTTAAGGGTCTTTCTGGAGCACATACCTGAGGGTTAACGTACATTTACCCTCTTTCCTGTCTGTCTGTCTGCCTGGTCCTTTTGTCTGACCTTTTTCCTTTCCTGGGGTATTTTTTGCTTCTGCGCTCCATCCTTTATCTGGTCGCTTCTTTCTTTAAATTTCGTTTTCTTTCTGCGAGGGTTCACATGGGACAACCCGACTCCTGGGCTGCCTGTGTCTACCTGCACGCCGCCAACAAACAATGGCCATATTGTTAATCTGTCCATAAGAAAGCCTTATCTTGTTGTAGACATGGTATTAAATTTCGAAACGGCCCCATGCGGCCGGCTGGGGGGGCTGAGGGGTGGGGGGGTGGGGGGGGTACACGGTGGGGCGGAAAGAGAGAGATGTGGATAATAAACTGTGTAATCTCTTCACCTACTCTAAACAGCTTAACCTTGTCAGTGGCTGTTGGCCCAGTGGTACCCTGGTCAGGGTAACATAGGGTTAATATCTACTGTATATACATGTACCCAGGCTTTTAACGTCTACAGCAGGGGTGGGGGTGGGGGGTTACACTCATTGTAGCTCAGGGGCCACACACTGTAAACCCACATAAGTTAGCAGACCTCCAAAAAATGTAAGGCAATAGATGCGTTACGTTTTCAAACTAAGCAGATGTGACAGTATGAAAAATAAGTCACTTCAGAGGGAAAATCAGTGGAGGAGAGAAACTGTGACTTTATATATTATAGTTATATGAATTTTTATCTCACGATTTTGACTTTTTATCTCACGATTTTAACATTTTGTCTTAAAATTTAAGCTTATGCTTCATCCTACTCCTTTTCGGACATGTCATTGTTATTATTATTATTGCTGTATTGATTATTGTTGCACTTTGCACATGTTCGAAATAAATCATTCAAATCAAATCAAATCAAATCAAAATTTTGACTTTTTCTATTAAAATTATGCATTGTTTAATCTCATATTTATAACTTTTTATCTCAATTGTGACTTTTTTTTTCACAATTTTTCCTAAATTTCCACCTCTCGAAACCACGCCTTCAAAAATACATGAACGCTCTGCTGTCTGGAGCGATCACTGAGGTTCATGAGCATTCACCACAACTCAACGTTGATTATCATCCTAAATAACAAAACAATAATCAACATTTATCAGTTTGTGTCACATGAAGCTTAGCTAACAAAAGGTTTAGAAGCATGAAATAAACACCATGGGAAAACTAATGGATAAGGACAATAGTTTATAGTTTACACACACTGTTGGTAACTTAACAAAACCTGCTGGAACATTCTGTTTGGTCAATATCTGACATTTTCTCACTGATGGGGTGAATATCATACCCATAAACCATTAGTATGTCCAAATATTATATACTGTATTTTCCACATGATAAGGTACACTTAAAAGACTTTACTTTTCTCCAAAAACCACAGTACACCTTATATATGGATTAATTCTGGTAATGCTGAGTGATTTGAAATTTAGATTTTTTTATCTCATAAATTCTGACTTTTTATTTCATCATTTTGACTTTATTTATTTAGTCCAGTGTGCCTTGTATAGGAAAAAAAACTCCAAAATAAACCATTCATTGACAGTGCCCCTTATAGTGCCCCTTTTCCTTTTTCAGTTGACGCCAGTGCTGGAAAGTTGTAGTGATTACCACCCTTGTCCTCATGGCCGTAGCTTTTTCAAACACAGTTTCTACTTTGGTTTTGTTGCCGGTTGTCGTCCTTTCCACCATAGATGTTTATGTGAACGTGCAGAAGGGGGAGGGCTGGGGGGGTGGACTGATATTTGATGGACGTATCAGCAAATCAATCATTGTAAAGTTGATCAGTGCAATAATTGGCCAGAGTTTTCCTCTGGTTCCACCCTATAAACTGGCTACATTTGTTTTTTTTTGCAAAATATTTCAATGTGTGATATGGGATCGTGAAGAGGTTTTCAAGCAATATGGTAAAAAATGTTCCAAAAAACATCTCCCACCCCACCTTTAAGGATATTCTACGTTTCTCTGATCCCCCATGGAGAATTACAGAGTCGTCGTCAATACATTGAATATATTTTATTGTTAATAAAATCTGTGTCTAACTGCTGCATTTGGTTCCATCACCTGTTCTGACAGCGTAACAAATGCATGATGTAGTGATGGGTTAAAAACAGAAGACACATGTTAACGTGTGTGAACCTACTGACACATAAAGATTCTTCTACGAAAAAAAAAAAGCCTGTATGAAGTTCAATCTGAATTCCAGAACAGATAAACCATCTGGGTTAAAGGAAAGAGGATTAGAAGAGCAGCAAATGACCATTTTGACTTCACACATCTAATTACTTTACTAATAAATGACAGGAATAACTTTGTGTTTGTTGAGTCATTATTGGACATTTTAGACCCATTTCAGACGGTTATAATCCATACTTCAGTCAGTCAATTCTAGCAGATTTTTGAGTTAAAAGGACACCAAAGACCAGTCATACGGACAGGGATCATTAGGGATTAGCCGAGTCAGGGGTGTGTACCCTGAGTTTGGATCCAAGAGTTTAACAGGACCCCCCGTGACAACAGGAAATAAGAAGGAAGATCAGTCAGAGAGGTGCTCAGGGAACATGTAATCTCTACTGTCTGTCACATCAATACTGTTCAGATGCATGTGTTAACTATACTTTACTACACTGTAAACTTAAATATGTTAGAAATCAAAAAAGTTAAGGCAGTCGATTGCCTCAATTATTTTAAGATGATGAACTTAAATACAATTGTCCAGAACTTAACCCTTTAACTCCTGACATTTTTAACAGTTCCAGTCAAAAATTAATAAAATAAGTAACAAAATGGAAACTAGCAGCCAAAAATTTATGATAAACCATGAAAATAATAAGTAACATGAACAAAATAAGACCCAAATGGCACAAAAGTGAAGAAAAATAATAAAATACAATATTAAATGTAGAAATATATATATATATATATATATATATATATATATATATATATATATATATATATATATATATATATATATATATATATATATATATATATATAAAAAGTAATAAATATTTACAAAATAATACCTTAACTTAGTTTAAAAAAAAAACTAAAATAGAGTATAAATAAATAAATAACTAAAATTGTAATTTGGTTCCAGTAGTTTTAGTTTGACTTCGTCTTTTTTTCTAAAACAGTTGCTGTTTGACACCTGTTTATTTCCATGTATCAGGTCCATGAACAAAACTCAGTAAAATCACAGTAAAAGAAAAAATTATGAATATTGAAACTAAACCATCCTTTCAGGGATGCATCAGGGGTTAAAGGGTTAAAATATAGACGGCATGGAACTGAAACCTTCTGATAACAGGTGAATTAAAACTCAAATATGTGCAGTTAATTTAACTCATAGTTTCCTATTAAGGCAAATCAATTCTTTTCAGTTAAGATTTAAAAATGAGAAACCACTAGAATAAATAAACATTCATAGCATTTGTCTGAACAAATGGTAAATGTTCTGCACTTATATTTTCAATCATCTTTATTTGAAACAATAGAAATAACAGAACAATATCATTCTCTGCATTTAATTCCACTCAGTTGAACCTCATCTATGTTTTTCAGTTTTGTCCTACAAAGCAAAAAGGCAGTAACTGCATTAGTTATTGTGTTTTTTGCAACATTCAAATGATTCTTTGTCATGTAATAAAATATCTCATCTCAAATGTCTGTCGTTTTGGAGAACATTGGTGAGTGTTTGTACAGTAACTGCTAAAAGTACTAGTAAAACAAAACAAAAAGGCAGTAAAGATCATTATTGTGTTCTTACTAATGTCCATTTAGGACCCTGCCCCCATAGTTTTTCAAATATAAGGCGCAAGTGAAGTCAAAATCACGAGATTAAAAAGTCAAAATCATGAGATAAAAAGTGAAAATCATGAGATAAAAAGTAAAAATTATGAGATAAAAAGTCAAAATCATGAGATAAAAAGTCAAAATTATGAGATAAAAAGTAAAAATCATGAGATTAAAAAGTCAAAATTATGAGATAAAAAATCTAAATTATGAGATAAAGTCAAAATTCCCAGTCACTAAGCATAACCAGAATTAATCCATACATAAGCCGCTCTGTGGTTTTTGCAGAACTAGGTAATATGCAGTAACAATGCTGCATCATGTCCAATAATCTACCTACAACTACTGAGGCTGAACAATAGGACAACTTGTTTCTCATTTTCTGCCTTTTTACAGAATAGTTCCTTTTAACAAAAAAACATTAGTTGGAAGTACTTAAAAAGAAGAACATGTCACAGCGACTTAATACATTTCTGAATTATTCCGGAAACTTTGAGTATTCACAACTGAATATATTTAATTCTTCTGAACATTGGGGTTTACAGTGTGGTGTAGTGTTCTGACAGGAGGCCCGTGTTCAGCCCAGAACTCTGCAGCAGCACCTACTGGACCCTGCAGGAATCTACAGAACACACACATGAGGAAAGTCACGCACTGGTCTGAACTGGTGTGTACGTGAACGTGGCGTCATACACACAAGCAGAAAAGTCATGTTTGGCTCAGTGTATAAAGGAAACAGCAGTCAGAGGTCAGAGGTCAAACACAACATGCTTCATATGTTTGTATGAGTGTGAGACTGTGCTGTAGAGAATGGAAGGAAACATGAGGATTATTGTAAAGAGTAGACACTTCACTAGTATAAACGGAGCTTCAGCATGTTATATGTTCATATGAATGATCACAGCGCTGGACACACAAAACATATTTAAGGAGGATTTTCTCAATCTGCTGAACTTTGAGTCTCCACAGGTTTTACACTCAAACATGTTCATATAAACTAAAAATACACTAAATGCATTCAAAAACATGAAATGAAAATGAAAATATACACGTGTCTTTGCATTAGAACACACAAACTAATTTTAAAGATTAGATTTTCAAACATTTTCTGAGTTTCTGTGGTGTAGAGTTCAGCCAAATTCTACTTAATTTCCTTTAGACAGTTCAGGTTGTTGATATTTGTTCAGGTTTTTCACATTTTATGGTAACAAAATACTCTGTAAATGTAAATACCTAATTAATTTAATGATTTTTTTTGCATTAAAACACAGACAAAAAAAAAATTTGTCATTTTTTTTCACATTAAACTGAGGAAAAAATATGTGATCATTATATTTTGTAGGTTATTCTGTTATTATTATTTTACTTAGTCTGTATGTGGAACCTGAGCTAAAATCAGCTCCACATTTTTGAATGTGGGATTATTGACCTTTATAAATTAACCCCATGGGCCACATTGGAACCTTTGGTGGACCGCATTCGCCCCCCCCCCCCCAACCCTGGGCCGCATGTTTGACACCCCTGTATTACAGCGACACAAAATCATATTCACTAATGTTTGCTGCTCATTCTGCACATATACAGGTAGTTTAGTGAATGTCCCCACAGGTTTAAGATCATAGATTTTCATATAAACTAAACCACTAAATCTACTCTATGTTATTTTTGTTATGTAAATTATTTCTTGTTACATTTAGTTATGTTTCTCATCTTTATTGGTACAAGAGTGCACCACAGTAAACCACAGACAGGTTCCTGTATGTTTACATATGTGTCAATAAAGATGATTCTGATTCTAAATTCATTCTAAAACATTAAATGAAAATACCCACGTGTCTTTGCATTATTTTAAATAATATATTTTCTAACATTTTCTGGGTTTCTGAGGCGTAGAGTTCAGCCAAATGAGCATGTCCCCACTGAGCATGTCCCCACTGAGTAAAGTTAGTGTTTTATAACCTCCATGAAGGAGGTTACATTTTCTCTGTGTTTGTTTGTCAGCAAGATAACAAAAGAAGTTATGGACAGATTTTGATGAACCTTTGAGAGATGATTGATAATGTGTCAAGAAAGAAACCGTCACATTTTGAGCCATAACTTCCTAACACCCCAACCCTTGCATGGCATACATTTTTAATTTCTCTTGGCTATTTGGGACCTGGTGAGTTTAAAAATAGAATTATCACGAGGGTCAATTTGAAATAAATGTTATATATATATATATATATATATATATATATATATATATATATATATATATATATATATATATATATATATATATATATAATATATATAATATAGTTAGTATTCTCATCTTCTGACATCATATGGTGTCAGTATAATGTCCTCATCAGTGGACACCAGGTCCTAAGAGGATAAAGGTCAAGGTCACCGTAAAGGTCAACAGCTAAAACACATCAGTGGTGTTATCTCAGAATCCAGACATTTAGTTATGTATAGTATCAGGTGGTATCAGATAGTATCAGGTGTTTTTTTTTCTTTCACTTCGTCTTACCTTACCATCAGATGACATAACACTGATATCACTCCATGACGTTAAGTTTGACGTCATATGACGTCAGGCCAATGGTATATTTGCAAAATGTATGACGTTTACAGACTTGCGCTGCTTTGGAGGTCTGCACTGTCAGAGTACTCTAGTTGAAAATAAAACTAATAAAAATAGTCAGTAACCAGTTTTTCTGCTAATATACTGATTTGTCTACTTTAACCTTAATATAATAAATAATTATAATAAATTCCATAGTTTAGGTATTGTGTACTGTTCTCTTAACAGTCTCTTTGTCATTTGTTATATTCATGATCTAAACATGTTTTCTATTGCAGATGTATTTTACTGTTTTACTGACAGTATTGTACTGTCCAGGGGACTACAGATGGAATATAACCTTCTGGTTAATTCTGGATTTTTTGACCATGTGTGATAATGTTTTATTAAATTTCATTGTCAGCTTTCAAAACAAAAAACAAAAAACAAAAAAAAGAAATCATACTTTCATTATTTATAAAACACTAATTAATTTTCTCCCCTTGTTTCGTTCAACCCCGTAACAAGGTGTCAATCACACCTTTTTTTTAAAAAAAAAAAAAAAAGGTTCAGTCCAACGTCCTTCCCAGGAAGTGACATCACTGAAGTCTTTTCCCACTCTAACTGTAAAGACAGGTTCCTATTATCATACTTTCTGACCTTTATTTAATTGTTTTTATTGTCAGATTGACATTCTTCAGCTCAAACTTTCAACCCTGTTACAAACATAAATTATATTTGGTTGTTTGGGGAAAAAAAATACTAATCGTTTTGGAAAACTTTTTCTTGTTTTCCTCATGCTCCATACTCTAGCTAATGTGGATCTATGGCTATATTTCGCTAAAAATTTCAACCCCGTAACAAAAAATGTTATGTGTGTTATGGGGTTGAATAATTACTGATGGTTGCCAGCCAGTTGACAGAATAATCCTAAAGATTACACTGATTGGTTGTAGTACCGTCCTATTGCATACAGAGGATTTGAAAGACAAGCTTTTAGCCCCGCCTCCCCTGACTATGAAGCACCACTAAACCCATACATGGAATGAATAGGGATAGCGCTGCTAGGGCTACCTTTTTTCTGTATATGTGCTGGAATAATTTATGTGTTTCACACTGGACACGTGTCATACTGGATCCCAGAAGCACAAAAAGTATTTAAGTTTGCCTTTAAATATTTTAAGGCAAACACACAAAAACTCCTCCTCAAGCAGATGAATGTCAAACCACAAACAACACTCTGATAATTCTGAGTCAAAATCAAAAATACTTCTTCTGGCTGATGCTTATATATTCATTTTCATGTGTTCACATTTACTGTGTAATTATGTCATTTAATTATCTGTGAAATTAATCAAAGTAATAGTGACATTTCCAAACCTCTGGTCAGAATAAAAGCTAAAGCAGAGAAACAACGTCAAAATAAAAGTCCATCATTCTGAGAACATAGAGAAAATAATGTGTAGATATGTGAGAAAAGGTGAGTGAGCGTTTGAATGGAATCACGCAGACAGATGGTGAACACTGCTAATGTGTCTTTATTTATTAGGACATTTAGGGTCAATGTCATGGAGACGGTCCACATGCAGGACATGAATATTCCTGCTCGATCAGGTTTGGATTATTTATGTGGTCGACACGACACACACTCTATTACCACTTGAGTCATCATCTTTGTGTGTGTGTGTGTGTGTGTGTGTGTGTACGTGAGAGAGCGTGTGTGAGTGTTTGTCCATTAATACCAGTGTGTGCTCTTATTACTAGCAGCTGTTTATGTTACTATTTACACTGAGATTAGACTCAAATACATGAACTAAAAAACAAAACTGCCATGTATGAATCTGTGTAACATTTGTTCATTTGTTTTTCAAAATAAAACAAGAAAAAAAGTCTTAATTTGTTTCCAAAACCAAAATGAAAAAACAGATAGTGATGCGTTTTTTCAGTTTTCCTTTTTGTGTTTAAATAAATATATATTTTTTTAAAACTGGATAGCAGCCTTTTCCTGTTTTTTTTCCAATTTTGACCTGAAGCAAATTGAATAAAATGTAAATGAATGTTAACAACCCAAAGAAACATGTCCACTGGACTGAAGATCATTATGATATATGATAACAATTTTCTCCGTGGTCATATCTTCAGGACTTAGGGTGACCCTCTTAGTTTCCCCAAATAGGACGTAGGTTTACATATTTGACACTGTGGGTCAAAGGTCATTTACAGTTTACTCAATTTACTTCAGGTTAAAATTGGATAAAACAGAAAACCGCTGTTATCTGTTTTTTTTTCTATTATTAATTTAAACACAAAAAGGAAAACAGAAAAAAACAAAAAACGTGTCGTTACCTGTTTTTTTTTATTTTGGAAACAAATAATGAAGAAACTATTTGTTCTGTGTCTTATTTTGAAAAACGAACAAATGATACATGGACTTTTAAATTTCCTCGTTTAGTATTTCTCTTTAAAGTTTATATTCGGTTCATGTCCACGTATCATACTAAGTAATGGTTAGTACTTTTTTGGATTTGTCTTTTTATTGTATTGTTTTAAGTTATTGTCTATTTTATTCATTTGACATTTTTTCTACTTAAATTTTATTCCTTTTTGTAAAAAAAAACAAAACAACAACAATAATAACACATGAATATTAACTTCAAACAAAAACCCCAGATGCCAAAAAATAAATTGCTAGTTAACTTTTACTCAACTTGTTTCAGGTCAAAATTGGACAAAAAGGGAAACGGCCATTATCCATTTTTTCCATTATTATTCAAACACAAAAACAAAAACTGAAAAACTGCATCATTATCCTTTTTTTTCATTTTGGTTTTGAAAACAAATAATGAAGAAATGACTTGTTTTTTCATTGTCTTTTTGGTTTTATTTTGAAAAATGAACAAATGATACACTGATTACCAAACACCAAAGCATAAAAAAATGACAGTTTCCTTCTGTAAATAACATGCGTTTTCTTATCATTTACTGTTTTTACTTTCACTTCAGGTGTTTACATCATTTTGTCAAATTCATTTTGTCATCCACATTTTGCAGATTCAAGTTCAAACGTGTAAAGAAAACAAATGTGACATCATGTCTAATGTGACAGAACCAGCAGAACTAATGGATCATGTGACTCAGTGTTCAGGCCTGTGGTTTCATCTAAAGCTGAACACAGCAGCTATTGTTACTAAATACACCTGTCACATTCAAATACCTGCCATAAATATTGTCTGTGTGTGTGTCATCCAACCTATTAATTATTTCTACCACATAAAATACAGTTCAGGAAACACCACTTCTGTTGAATCTGCTCCAAAATATTAACCGCTTTGTCTTTGTATCATGCACTTCCATTCATTTCCATGAATAGTGCTATAAATTTTACATACCGTATTTTCAGGACGATAAGGTGCACTTAAAACACTTTGATCTTCTCCAAAAACCACAGTGTGCCTTATAAATGGATTAATTCTGGTTGTGTTTAGTGACTGGGAATTTTGACTTTTGATCACATGATTTAGTTTTTTTTAGCTTGTAATTTTGGCTATTTCATCATTTTGGCTTGTTACTGTGTGATTTTGACTTTTTATCTGATAATTTTGGCTTTTTGTCTCATCATTTTGACTTATTATCTCATCATTTTGGCTTTTTACCTCATAATTTTGGCTTTTTATCTCATCATTTTGACTTTTTCCTCAGGATTTACACTTTGACACTCCAGTCCAGTGTGGGGAAAATGTGGTAATTCTGCTGAGAGAGAAACAATGACTCATTATTGGAGGTAAACAAGACTCCATTTCATATTCATATTGAACAGTAACTTGATGAAGAACATTAGATAATCATTTTAAAGCATACTGTGTATCCTTTTTTTTTTTTTTTTTTTTTTTTTTTTACCAGTGCAGTGGTTTAGGTGAGTGTGTGCAGAGGTAAAGCAGCTGAACTAACTCATCTGTCCTGACAACACACAGTGATATGAGGGAGGAACACAAGACATGATGATCCATATGAATCATATATGATCCATACAGTCTGACCTTGGGGATGGACATGTGAATCTGTACATAACTGAGACATCAGCTGTGACTGGTCCATGTGACACAGAAAGGGGAGGAGCTAAAAAACACAATGACATAGAAAGAAAGTAGGAAAAAATACCAGGTCAAAGTACTCCCATTCTGTACTGCAGTACAAATACAGCTACTGGTGTGAAAAAAGTACTGGTTCAACTCTTTTACTGGAGTAAAATTAAAAGAGTACAACTCCTCAACTGCAATAAAATAAAAAATAAAACTGAATTTCTTTGCCATTGATGAAATAATACTGATTTAAGCAGGAAAAACCAGAAAGGTTTCAAAACTATATAAAAACAAATTATTGAATGTGTTTGATCAGATCACAGTTACTGAGTTTAATGGATAAGGAAAGAAAATGTAAATATAAATGGAAAAATTCAGCCGAAATGTTATTATCATAAAAAAGCTCATATGTGAAATTTAAAAAATAAATAATTATGAGATAAAGTCCAAATCACGAGATACAGCCATACATATGAGATAAGAAATGCATAATTATGAGAAAAACTGTTGAAATTATGAGCTGAAAAGTCACAAAGTCAAAGTTTCTCTGCACATACACTGACTTTTAACACTGTTTAGTTTAGTTTAGTCTATTCTGAGAATGAAAAGAGTATAAAGTACAGATATTTATATAAATGTAGAGTATAAAGTCAAAAGTTTCCAGAAAAATAAATACAGATACCTAAAAAAATCTGCTTAAGTACAGTAATGAAGTACTTTTACTTTGTACTTTTACTTGTGAAAAATGCAGGAGGTATAAAAGTGTTATTTGTCCATAAAGTGTTAACTGAGAAGAAGTGAGCGGTGAAAAACAGCTGGTGAAAAATGGAATAAAAATAGATTAATATTGTGAAAAGGAGCTGTGAGAGGTGAGTTGTGAGAATGATGTAGTGTTTGTGTGCTTCCTGTGGTCCATTAGTGTAAATCCAGAGGCTGAAGGAGACAGATCCCAGTAGACCACCATGTCAGGTGCACACTTTTACTGCTTCTCCACCTCCTGTGTGTACTACGACTCATAAAAACTAGAACATATCTATCTACCAAACTGAATTTAACCCATAAACATCCAAACATCCACCGTCCAACAACATCATCTACTAATATAATATATTTAATACCCATTTAATATAATAATACATTTAATACCCATTTAATTGGATTTATATAGTGCTTTTTTTGGCCACTCACAGTGCGTCACTTTTAGTGACATATTATTCATTCACTCTCACATGCTCCCACTGGTGGTGGTGAAGTACATACATAGCCACAGTTGTCCTGAAGCATAGCAGCCATTTTGTGCCTACAGCTCCTCTGACCACCACCAAACATTCATAAACCAGTGTGAGTGAAGTGTCTTTGCCCAAAGACACAATGGACTGACTAGGACTGAGTGGGATTGGAACCACCAACCCTTCAGTTACTGGACGACCCGCCCTACCAACTGAGCCATGACTGTGGTTTATCCACTGATCCTATCAATATATGTCAATAAATTATGTAAAATGCAGTTTGTCATCTATTCACACTCATCAGATACGACACATTTGGACGTTCAGAGACTCTGTAGTTACCATGGAATAGGGCATTAATGACGTCAGTTTTTTTCAAGTCAACTTATCTGTCAATAAAGTTGAAGCCGAGTCAATTGGTCGTGATGCCGTCGTCACATTGTCAGCGGACGAACAACACAGGCACACGTCTGTCCAGCAATGAGCAACTGGTATTAAAGTTCACTGCAACGTAACAATGTCCACTGACAAGACACAAGCATCAGCTTTTTAACCCCAACAAAACAAAGGCTAATGTTAGCAAAGAGTTTTTTCAATTTAACTGCACAACATCAGTAGGTGAACATATGTCCACATTTTGTCTGGATCCACGGCTCTAAAACTGGACTGTCCACACATCTGACAGAAAGACATTTATTTGTAATTATACACTGTACTATTATAGACTATACAACAGGAGACCCTAACCCTAACCCTAACCCTAACCCAACATGTAAAATTAGAGAAAAATTTATTTGGGAACTGCAACAAGAGTAGCACTGGTTAAACTGATGCTAATGAACATCTACATGATATGATTAAACAGGAAAACACATGACTTACACTGCAAACATATACATAATATGGAGGATAATACTCAAAATAGTAACAAAATTGCTTAATAAAGATCAAATATAGAGAAAAAATAAGAATTTGGGAACTGCCACAAAAGTCACACTGGGGCTTTATGGGATAAACACATACAGGACAGGAGTGGACAAAGGTCTGTGGACAACTTTAAAATTTCACACAGTCTCAAGTATTATAATTATATATTAAATATTTGTGGAAAGAGTCTTTTTTGTAGCAAAAAGATGTGGTTGCATCAGACTGACAATGACTAAAGGATTTTTCTGTTCTGAATCCAGTGAAGGCAGATGGATCAGTAACCTGTAGTGAACTAGGGTGACCAGATTTCCCTCGTCTGAAACCAGGACACTTTTGTACTTGACCATGCTCGTGCACGCACACCTGATTTTATGTAAAGATGACACTGAAGTGCTCTTATCCTTTTATTGAAGCTCACATTTATCAATATCTTAGATGAGATTCATTATTTTAAGTGCCATTTTATTTGTAGTTGTGTTTTAAATAACAGCGTGATATACCATCGTTATCCACCGTAAACCATGCCATGTCCTAACACCTGCTTGCCCGAGTTTTCAAATGCATATTTTCTGACAGTTTGTTTTTTTACTTTTGGCTCCACTGATGCAGTAATTGAGTAAAAAAAACAAACATAGGAGGTACAACGTAGTATAAATGCACCCAGCCTTTCAATGGAACTGGGTTATATTTGGTGCTATATGGCAATGTTGTTTTTACTGTTGCACGGCAACTGAAAATTTAGACTCCTCAGAATGGGACGAAGGCGGTTGCTGTTCTATCTGACTGAAAACAGTCACAATATACAAGCTAGTGGTCAATGTGATGTTTAGTATTTGTATCTACAATTATTCCCACGTTGCTCAAATGTAGCAAGTGGTGAAAACTGGGACACATCTGAGTCCCAAAAGACTTTTGTTCGGACTCACAACCCCAAATCAGGACTGTCTCAGTAAAACTGGGATGTCTGGACACCCTATAGTGAACCTTACAGTAGGTTGAGGCACCAAGACAATAGGCAAAGTTCATAGTCAAAAACACAGCAGCAGGTCAGGTTACCAGGACAAGAGTGCAGGGAGAATGAGGAAGGTTCGGTTCAGGAGTCAGATGTGAGCAGCTGAAATTTGGATTAACTATGGAATGACGATGTTCTGACAGAAGCTGTGTTTCAATTACCCTTGGAAATTCGCAAAATGTAAATATCACTATAAAAAACTGCTAATGGAAACACCTGAATTTGGAAAAAACCCCACTCAAATATCAATGAAAAGTTTTCACGCTTTTATGAGGTGGTTTTTCAGATGTTTCAATATCCTAATATATCATAAAAGCACAATGGAAACACTTTCTCCGCAATTATACATCACACTGACAGTCGACCGACATAAAGTGTTTGGACGGAGTTTTCTTTTCACTGAAGCCCTTCCATCTTAAAATAGCACATTAAACACCAAGAATACATTAGTGTCGTATTCTGCTAGCACTATGCTAATGCTAGCACTAGGCTAATGCTAGCACTAGCACTAGGCCAGGGGTGTCAAATCCATTTTCGTACAGGGGCCACATTAATCCGAATATGATCTCAAATAATAACATTGAAAAAAAAGTTGATTTAATTTATGATCAAATATTTCCTTAAGAATCTGAAAAACACAAACAACTTGAAATGTCTTGAAAAAAACAAGTGTAATTGTAATAATATTTAGTCTCAGGTACAACTAACATTACAATTACAAATACATAAAACATTTATCAACAGGCAGAATATTGGTCGAATTACACTTTACTACTTCTCGTTGGACATTCAGATCCTGGATTCTGGATCACTTTGAACTTTTACATTGCGGTAAATGGAGAATGCATTTCAAAGTGATCCAGAATCCACAATCTCTTCTGGTTCATCACTAAAATTTAATCATTTGTTCCTTGTGACACTCCTAACACGTCATTTAATTTTCATCAAGAACCGTCTGTAACTTTTTGAGTTATCTAGCTAACTAACAGACAAACAGCTAAACAAACTCTAGCAAAAACATAAACTCCTTGGTGGAAGTAAATATATAAGCACACTGTATAAAGACAATAAAAACACAGCCTACTAAAATTTAAGATACCAAAATGTAACGTTCTAAAAGAAACCTTTGACCTCTCACATCCCCACATCATTTCTGTTTCATCATCTTGTTGTTTAAATGTTAAATGTTCTGCACTTTTATAGTTCTTTTCCATCTTCACGCTGCTCAAAGCGCTTTACATTAGCCTCACATTCACCCATTCACACACCAGTAGGTTTCTAAGGTTCTGTCAGTCTTGCTGGGAGACTAAGTCAGGGTTCAATGTCTTGCCCAAGGACACTTTGACATGTGGACAGCCAGAGCTGGGAATGAACCACCAACCTCGTGGTCATTGGGCGACCCACTGGACCCACTGAGCCACAGTCGCCCTTCAACAGTCTGATGGTCCAGGGGTAAAAACTGTTCCTGAGCTTGTTCGTGTGGTGCCTCCACCATCTATTGCAGACATGTCCAAACTATTCCACAAAGGGCCGGTGTGGCTGCAGGTTTTTGTTCCAACAGCAGCAGAACACCAGACTGGACTTAATGAATCAGCTGATGTCACTTTTCAGAGAGTCGATTAGTCCAACTGTGAACTGGTTGGTTGGAACAAAAACCTGCAGCCACACCGACCCTTTGTGGAATAATTTGGACATGCCTGCTCTATTATCTTTCTATCAAAAGTTTTGTTCTTCTTGAAATAAATGTTTAATTGAATAATTAAAACACATTTTTGTTATTACTTTTGGCCATATATTACTTTTTTAATATAAAAACGTAACCATTGATGGATAATTGTTGGTTTATTTTCCCGATGATAGATTCAAAAACTTTTGCTCATGTGCCACCCCCACATTTTAAATGGCTGTGATGCCCCTGGTACTGTAGAGTGTACTTACTTCTCTGTCTATTTCAGACCATCACATTTATTCATCAGATTCTCATTGTTGTATTTTCTTTCCCTTATGGATATAGTCTAAATTAAACTGCTGGACCTGGAGCAACCTGAAGTTTTTAAAAACCAAATTAAATGAAAAGTGTAGACATGTCAAAAGTAGAACAAACTTTTGAAGCCATTAATCTGCTTTTACGTTCCATAAACACAAGTGCTTTACGTATTATGTCCATTCCAGACGAGCTACCACACCCTTATCAAAGTGTTTTCTTGTTTTGCAACTCAAACCAATACTTTCTCCCTAATGCGTGCAAAAAATCCTTACTTCATATTCCACAATCGTGTAGATTATGATATTGATCGTGCCTCCCTGTAAAAGCATTATAAATATAAAGAGCATTTGTCCATTAACGGAGAGTAGGAAGCTGGCTAATGCTAATGAGCCTCAGAGTGCCCATTCCAGTCCATTAAGGGCTCTTAGCGCAGGGAAATGATTGTGTTTTCGTGGCAGAAAAACTAACACGGCCACACAGACCCACAACTTACACACAGGGAGGTTAATGATAAATGCTACTAATGGACTTTATGTACGTTTGAGGGGAGAAAAAATAGGAGATTGGAAAATGGGAAAATGTATTTGTTGCTGTAAACTTGAAAGACTCAATTCATTTAAGGATTTAATTTGATTTCTGATGCATGACATGAAAGAGCAGAAGTTTGATGAAGCTCAAAGAAAGTTACCATCATGTTAAGTCATGAATTTTTCACAATGTCCTGATGAGATTCACATTTACTACAGGCTGAGTAATCTGTCTCCTGCACAGACTGAAGTGGAATAGACAAAAATATGAAGAGCAGGACAGAAACAAGACCAGGATTTTGACGTTTTATCTCATCATTTTGACTTTTTATCTGATAATTTCGTTGTTTCATCTCATAATTTTGACTTTTTATCTCATAATTTTGATGTTTTATCTGATCATTTTGACTTTTTATCTCACACTTTTGACTTTTTATCTCACATTTTTTACTGAATGAATGCACTTTAAATCAAACTTTATTAATATATGTCTCAACCATCTCACTCCCACTGAGCGATTTACAATAGAAAGAGTAAACTACAGAACAGCGTAGCCTACATAAAAACACATAGAGTGGCAGTCAAAGGTTCTGGACAATAAACTGTTCAAGCAATCACTATTTCATCCAAGTGTCAACTATAACCAGCTAGCTAGTTAAAGCTAAGCTATCACCATTTGACATTAATTCTGTCATATAAATGTAATTCATTCTGACTAACTTCCAAAAGTCAACATTCTCCTGTCCCTCCTTCTACTTCTGCCTTTCCTGACTGCTGCTAGTGTTGGCACCAAAGCATGATTAATAACTAATATAAATGAAATAACTACCTGAACTGCTGCGTACAAAACTTCCAAGTCACGTAAATACAAACAATTAAATGTAAAAATCTAATTCAGTCTAGTGGCCAGTTTTTCAATTTTGTATTTTTGACCTGAGCCTAAAATGGAAATATGAAAAAACAGGCATATATTGGTTTCTCGTGTTGGATTAAAAAAGAAAAAAAAAAAAAATCCATCTCCTTTTAATTTTTTTGTTTTTGTTTGGCAGTTGAAAAACTAAAGCACGAATGATACAGGGATTGTGGAGGTATAAATAATGGAGGTGCAGAAGGGCTGAGAGAGCAGACACTGGTGGAGGACGGACACGTACGCTGACGAGCTGCTGTGACGAAGACACTCTGCTGAGAGTCGCCACCTTGATCTGGAGGAATCTCATTTCCAGTGGTCGACGCTCTAACAACACAGACAGAGACCACCCTCTTTTTAAACCTTTTTTTTTCTTTTAACTTGACTTTAACTTAACTTTTTTTGAACTTAACCAGAGGCGTTTCATCTTGTGTTTTTTAGTCTTTTTTTTTTTTACTTGTGCATAGTGTTTTTACCAGGAACATTTCATCTCTTCATGTTCTTAAGCCTTTTTACTGGTGCACACTGTTTTTATTGATGTTTTTAATAAATTATTTGAAAAACCAACTCCCTTGTGTAGTGGTTTGTCAGCGTAGAGTGAGCTGGTAGGAAGCTGACGTGCACCTTCTTTCACATTTAAAGTTATTTTTTAATTTAAAATTATATATTCTAAATATAATAATTCAGAATTAAATCTATTTCCTTCGTGTTTACATGGACACGTTATTTCTGAATAAAGGTTTCAATGGAAACAGGTGTATTCCGCTCTAATTAATTGGTCTTTCAGAGATGGTGCACTGTCTGTAGCAATGTGACGTGACATGAAATCAACCTATTCCTCAACTGGTGACATGAGATGTGCTGCTAGCTTAATGATAATAGGTTAATAATAATAATGAAGATGACGATGATAATGATAACAGCTTAATGGGGGGGGTTAGGATTAGGGTAAGGATGAGATGGTCAGCCTGTCTGCGATTAATACTGAGACTCTGTCATGGAATGCTGTAAAAAAAAAAAAAAAAAAAAGGGGGGGGGGGTGTTCTCAGTCTACCTGTCCATACAAATGACAGAAGATACTGGAGGGAAGAACAGAGAGAGAGAGAGAGAGAGAGAGAGAGAGAGAGAAGGTAAAGAAAGACTGACCAGGGGAGGGAGGGGGGCCAGGACTACCTGACTGTAGAATCACAGTCGTCCACCCCCCCACCCCCACCTGAAACGTGACTCCATCTTCATTGTTCAGTGACAGAACATTCAGCCCAGGGATCAAGTTATTCACAGGGAAGAAAGATTTACCCTGCACCCCCCACCCCTTACCCTCATCTACCCACATTCTCCCCTTTTTTTCCTCCCACTCAACTCCCCCCCCCTGCCCCCTCCTTTAAAACAGAGGTGAAATCTGAAACAGTTTGATCCTCAAACATTCCTGTTAAATCTCAAAAGTTAATGCATGTTCCTCACCCCCCCCCCCACCCCCCCACCCCCCCCCCCACACACACACACACGCACACCCAGCTCCCACCACCCACACCCACACACACACTCAGGGGTGAGAACTCAGAATAAGAAGTTGAGCAGAAGCAGGTCTGCATGTGAGGGGGGGTCATCAGGGAGGTCACCTCTAATCCACAGAGTCCAAGCGGAGGGACCCACCCCCAGGGAAGAGGGACAGTCTGACCCAAACATTTTAAAGACAATCAGTAGAAAATAAAAGATAGAAAATGTTTAATGAATATCACACCAGACAGTTTATTTCAGATCATTTATCAAACAGAGGGGGGGGGGGGTATTTTATTAGTATTCTCATTTCTAGTCCAAATATCACATCTCTCTTTTAATCAGACAGAATTACCTTAACAGGAAGTTGTCAGTGACATTCTGGAAAATCAGATTTCAACAAATTTTACCAAAAATATTTTTCATTTGTTCCACTGGGTAACTTAAGCAAAATGTTTGATTAAGTTAAATAAAAAATCTGCTAATGGAAAAAAAAGTTAATTATCTGGTAAGATTTCTTGAAATGAGATTTTCAAGTAGCAAAGTCGCGCTATGAGATAAAAAGTAAAAAATTATTAGATAAAGTCAAAATTCCCAGTCACTGAGCACTACCAGATTTAATCTATATATAAGTCGCTCTGTGATTTTTGTAGAACTAAGTAATAGGCAGTAACAATACTGCCTCATGTCCAATAATGTACCTACAACTACTGGGGCTAAAAAAGTAAACATTATTAGATAAAAAGACAAAATTATGAGATAAAAAGTCAAAATTTTTGATTGGGAGAGAAATAACCGGAAGCAACCATAGAAGAAAAACAACGCTTCCGCTTCATCCATATCCATTGGCTACTTCTTTCAGCTGCTTTGCAAATGGATTTTATTGTCTGACAAAGAGGTTGCCTTGAACACCAAGGTCTCTGAGCAGCCTGGTGGTGGATGAAGCAACAAACTCTCGACGTCCCACTTCTACGGGATAGATTTTTGATTTCCATCCTCACGTCCATTGCACTCGTAGGCTTCTTCGACTACATTCTCCCAGGGAATGGTGAGTTCTATGATATACACAGACTTGATCAATTGGTACCAAAGTACCATATCTGGCCTTAGAGTAGTGGATGCTATCTCAGGAGGGAAAATTAGTTGCTGTTCAATGTCAACCAACAGTTTCCAGTCCCGAGCCTTGGCTAGTTCTCTCGGCTTGAGTGTGGCAGGAGGATGTTTGGGCTTTTTTTTGACCCTCCCAGACAAATGAAGCTGCTATGGTGGAGTTGGTCACTGTCTGAGGTGAGGAGTTGACCCTACTTCTCTTGTTTTCTAGTGCTGCTGCCAGACATTTCAAGACCTGATTGTGCCTCCAGGTGTAACACCCTTGTGTGAGGCTGGTCAGGTTGTGTTTGAGAGTCACATTGGTTGGACAAAGGGTACATGTCGGGTCCTCACCATACCACTGATGGAGATTTTTTGGAGATGGCAGTACATCATCGGTAGCCCTGATGATGAAACTCAGGTTGTTTTGCCTCCATCTCCCAGAGCTCCGTCTAGCTGAGCTTTCTTCACTCAAGACCCTACCATTTTGTGTATTGCCCCTGCTTGGCAAAACAGAAAACGGTTGTTATCCATTTTTTCTATTATTCATTTGAACACAAAAAAAAAACTGAAAGAACACATCATTATCTGTTTTTGTTATTTTGGGTTTAGGAAACAATTAATGAGGAAACAAGTTGTTTTTTCATTGTCTTATTTTTGGTTTTATTTGGACACAGATTAAATAACTTTAGCAGCAGTAGCTTAGCAAAACAAACAAACATGCAACTATTTTTCTCAGAATTCCAAGAAAGTTAGAAAGTTTCTCGGGATTTCTTTTTTTTTTTTTCTTACCTCCACTTTTTTTCCCCCACCCATTTTATTTCTCTACCCATGTCCCTTCGGTCTCAGTATAGATCAGAATTCAGTGACTGATCCCGCTAAATTCAGAGTTTGTTCAGACTATATTTGTTTCTATTACAGTTTCAGAGTTTGTTTTGTCAGTGTTATTGACACATTGCTCTCCACTACTTGTCCTGTGCTCAGATGAGGCCAATTGTCTGCACGAGTCCCCACAAGTGTCTCTATAAACAGATTTACTTTCCCATAATGTAAGTAATACATGGAAACACACACGCAGGCCTTTAACTAAACACTTCCACAATTGTTTTCATGGACAAAAGAACTTGTCTAGTCATGAAATCACAGGCGCACACTTCAGTCAGTAGTCAACTGCAGCTGGTGGAACCCAGCCAACTGAAACCCAATCATTTTACCACATGCCAACATGTCATTCCTCTGGCTACTGCTGCACCATCAAACCACTGACGGACACAAAGCTGCTCAGATGCAACTGAGGGGAAACTTTCCCATGTTTTCAGCACAAATGTGTTGGGACTCGCAGAGGTAGAAGGACTGGAACAAAGCTCCCACACTGCAGGACTGTTACGGATCTGCTGGAAGTCAGCGGGTCATGCTAGAACTATCTAGAACAGTGGTTCTCAAGTGGGGATACTGGTACCCTTGGGGGTAGGTGAAGGTACTGCAGGGGGTACGTGAAGCTTTTCAAAATTCTTTTAATAAATAAGTACCGTATTTTCTGCACTATAAGACGCACTGTCAATAAATGGTTATTTTCAGAGGTTTTTTTTTCATATATTTTAGTCGCACTGCACTATAAGGCACATTAAGTGAAGTTAAGTGAAGATAAAAAGTCAAAATTACAAGTCACTAAGCACAACCAGAATCAATCCATATATAAGGTGCACTGTCGTTTTTGTAGAAAATTAAAATCTTTTAGGTGCGCCTTATATATGGATTGATTCTGGTTGTGCTTAGTGACTTGTAATTTTGACTTTTTATCTCATAATTTTTACTACACTTAATGCGCCTTATAGTCCAGAGTTCAATTAAATATAAATGTGTGTTCATGCACTGTATTACATGTTAATTTTCCCCCCCACAAAAAAAGTTAGTTTGACCCACTGACCCAGTGTACTCGTCAATGACCTGTCACCATGACAACACTGCAACTATGGCGACGTGGCTAATGCACAGCAGCAATGCTACTGAAAGTACATATAAGCAAGTGAAAAAGAAGGAAAAACCAGAGCTGACGGAGTACAGAAAATATAGAAAGTACATGGAAGTGTGTTTTAATGGGATTTACGTCCACAGGCTCTCTGGTTTTGCACTTCCCCATTTCATGACCTTCTGTCTGCTTTTGGAGTCTGCTCTTGCCTGCCCCACACCTGTACTGCATTGGACATCTGACTGCTGGATTGGCCCTTTTCTGCTCAACAGCATGTGTTTCATCTTATCCTTTGGACTGATTTTTGATTGTGCGTTTTTGACCTTTTTTCTCTGACCTCTGTGGTTATGTACTGTCCACAAGCCGTACACACAGAGGGGAGGATCCCCAATGCAGCGGCCTGCATAGCAGTGACAAGATGATTATTTTTCTACAAATAAACTTTGTTAAACTGTCACTGCTGGTGTGAGTTTGGGTCCAATCAGTAATCAGAGCCTTTACAACCATGGGCGACACCTGGGGACCCATCTCCAGCTGTGGGTCCAGGCTGATAGTCAGACTCACTTGGCTGGAGGATTTGACCCTAACAAACATGTTTTTGGGTGATGGGGGAAACTGGAGCACCCGGAGGAAACCCATCCAGACATGAGGAGAAAAACATATAAACTCCACACAGAACATTCTCTGACTCAGACACTGTGCGTTATGTTAGTAGCGCTAACCTACTCATTTGTCAATTAAGTAAAGGTAATAACTAGTATTCAGAGAATGCCTAATCTCACCCCTATTTTGTACCAACCCGTTCTTGAATTAAAGCCAATAATGTGATTTTGATCTTTCTGCTCAATGCAACCTTTACCTTTTGCAATATTGATAATTTCGTTATATGTGTATATGCATCAGTGCATGTAATATTATGATAATATATCCAGTATTGATTAAGTTATAGTGTAATATGTCTATGCTTGACACATTCAGTGTTACACAAGTTAATTTGGCCACATGTCACCTTTGACCTCCAGAGATCTCAAAAAGTATTGGTTGTAGGTGGTAACACCAATAATGAGAATTGTATAAATCTTCATTCTGCATCGTTTGGTACCATTCTGAAAGTTCTGTGACCCTCCGTTCTTGAGTTATGACCCAGAATGTGATTATGACCTTTTAGTTAATTCTGACCTTGACCTTTGACCTTTACTCTAATATATCATTGCATCTGATGCACATTAGCGATATGTATATGCCCATGTTATTTTATGGCGATATCTCAAGTATTCATTGAGCTATAGCATCATATGTCTCTGCGGACACACACACACACACACACACACACACACACATACAAACAGTGATTACAATAATCTCATTCAACCAATATTGGCTTAGATTAATCGATGATATGACATTGTGTTGAATATTAATTATCTAAAATGAACAGCCCTATGCTACACATTTTCCACTGTGGAGTCTAACAGTTAAACCAGTCTGGTACACCCCCCCGACCCCCCAGTGCAGCTCCCTCAGTGACCAGTAATGGTTTATTTTGTGTCACTGTGCATTTTGCTTCCTTTAGTTAAACTAGTCAGGACACATTCAGCAGTTGTGTAACCCAACGCAGTAATGAGCTCACATGTTTACAACACTGCTCTGCCATTGTTTGGCACACCTTTCAAATAAAAGGTAGCTAAGATGGACAGTGTTTACAGGATGCTAGAGAGGGGGGGGTGTCCACTGGGATGGTGTTGGGAGGCTCATTTGAAGGTTGTTAAGTCCTTGGCGTTTGGAGTGTGTGTGTGTGTGTGTGTGTGTGTGTGTGTGTGTGCTTCAGACTCACCTCTGGCTCTGGACATGACTATGTTTTTACACTATACTATTTGACATGCAGTGGCTCAAACTACGGTGTCCACAGGGGCAAAGGCACCGCATCGACAAAACACTACAAACACCAGAAAGATGCAACAACCAAAAACACAAACACATAAAACAAATGCCACACAAGTGAAGCTGCAAGAGAAAAATGCTGCAATAATAGAAACCAAGCAGAGGCAAAAACATACAAACCTCCAAAACAAGTGAAAGAGAGAAACGCTGCTAATTCACTCCACAACAAAACGCTAGTTCAATGAAATAAAATGGGTTCATCAAAATAAAACAGAAAAAGAAGATGGTGGATGAAGTTGAAGTTCATTAATTTAACAGATTAGCGTGAAAAGGTATCGCTAACATTAGCGTCGTACCTCTGCTGCTCTTCTATGATAGCAGATTATGGTCAAGTGTTTAAAATAGAATAGACTTTATGGCCATTTGTTCCTGTTCAGTAAGGTTAACACGGGTACATTGGAATTCCTTCCCTGAGTCTGGTAACTAACTAAACTAACCATTTAAAAGTCAAAACTATACATTAATAAATAACATGAATAGACTATACAGCTGCACCTTATAAATAAAGCCAATGAAGATAAAATATGATTACTAAATGTTACTAAAATAATGTAAAGGGATTAGGTTTATATAGTGCTTTTTTGGCAACTCAAACTGTTTCACATTAGTGAAGCGGTTTGTTCAGTTAGCAGTTAGTTAGTCAGTCATTCACTCTCACACGTGCGCTCTGGTGGTGGTAAACTACATATGTGGCAGCCATTTTGTGCCTATGGTCCCTCTGACCACCACCCAATATTCACACACATTCATACACCAGTGTGAGTGACCCTGGAGGGTGGAGGCAAGGAAGGTGAAGCATCTTTGCCCAAGGACACAATGGACCGACTAGGACAGATTGGGATTCAAACCACCAACCCTTCAGTTATTAGACAACCCGCTCTACCAACTGAGCCATGGCCACCCCAAATATTGCAGTAAGGTTATATTGCACAAATCTCTCTCTCTCTCTCTCTCTCTCTCTCTCTCTCTCTCTCTCTCTCTCTCTCTATATATATATATATATATATATATATATTGCATACGGTAGTCAAAAGGATGATGTTACTGTTGGTGAGTGATAGAGAAGAAAAGTTTTCCCTCTGATGTCCTGAGTCACCAGACTAACAGCAGCTGGGGAGAAACTATTGTGAAGCGGGCTGGGGGTGTTGATACTGTTCGGCCTGTGACGTCTCAGGTTGTAGCCCGAGTTCACTCACTGAAACAGAGCATGGGCTGAGTGGTGGGTGTCCCTGAGGATGTTCTGCACTTTTTTCATGCTGTTCTGTATATATGACCTCGAAGAAAGGGAGATTGGAGCTGAGGGTTTGTGCCTTAGAGAACTACTTTCATCAGTTGTTGGGCAGTGTTTGTGACGTCGACGTGAAGGTGCACAGCTGTTAGCAGTTACAACGCGCATTGCTTATTTTGGTGATTTTTATTCATTTTACTGAATGTTTTGGGTCATTTTAGTTGATTTTACTGAATATTTTGTTCATTTTATGGATTATTTTGTTAAATGTTGTTAATTTGACTGAATATAGTTTTCTGTGCACCTTATCAAACTACTTTCTTCAGTTGTTGGGCAGTGTTAGTGGCTGCTAAGTGCAGGTGCACAGCTGTTAGCAGTGTCAATGCTAGCACATTGGTCGCTATTGAGAGAAAGTAGCTCCAAGCAATTATGAGGTGTGAGTTTTTGTTCTATGACGATTTTGTTATGCAAATAAATCACTCATTCCAACACCTACTGTTTTAAGAAGAAACATGTTTTATTTTGTTGACCCCAGGAAACCTGTCGGGGGTAAGTCACTGTGGGTGCACCAGAGTAAAGATACTGATGACATACACATTCATCTGAAAAATACTGAACTCTCCCTTTAACTGACTTAGCTTTATTACAAAGTCAGTCCCGAGACTCAACTAATAACTCACTGAGGTTTTTATTTTTGATGGACACACTACAGTATGTCATAGTCCTAAAGTCTGCAGGTACATTTATAATTCAGCTGATTTTGGATCAAACAGCAGGAATTCAGTACAGCTGAATGAAATACAGCTGGTGGAACAGTAGCAGATCCAGAGTCAGATCCTTTGTCATCGTCTTCCTCCACACTTGTTCTCCATCCTTTGCTTCTTTATTTTCACTCCTCCGTCTTCAGCCTCCACTAGTGTCTTCTTCTTTCACACATTATGTCACCTAATTATGAGGTTGAGGAGTGGGCGGTACAAAGACCTGGTCTGGCTCCACCCACTTACCCCTCCTACTCAACTATTAGCCGTGTCTTATTCGTTTGATGAAGGTTCAGAAAGGCAGGATAATGATGGGATAGGACAGTCTGGCCTGTGTCTCTTTCCTTTGGGACAGTCCCCTCCCCTCCCCGTCCTGTCCCACCCGTCCCACCTCTCCTGTTTGTCTTTGGTCTGCTGCTTCACAACAGCCTCTAATCTGCTCCTCAGTGAAACAAACAGTCCGTCCGTCTGTCTTTTCGTCTGTCATTAAACCAGATCTAGTATTTCTGAGCTGAACTGTCCAACCTGTTCTGGGGCTTTTCATTCTGTCTGAACAATCTGATAGACTGGGAATAAAATAAAAAGACACTGTTTGATTTTCATCTCACACATTTGGTCAGTTTACATATACGTAGCGTCACGGGATGTCACTTCGTCTAGTAATGCATGCCGCCATTTTGAGAGGGGAAAACAACAGCATCGCAACCACTGCGTGAACTGCACTGCACCGTCCTGCACGCTTCAAACTTCATGTAAAATGCCCAAATGTTGTGCAGCCTTCAGGTGCAATAACTATGCTTGGATGGAAGAGAAGCTGTCTTTTTTTTCCATGTACTGACAGAAAAGGGTGAAAAACTTGCAGCATGGCTTCAGGCGCTAAGAATATCTCTGGATGATGGCAAGCCCTGAAGTCCGAAATCAAAGTGGACCTATGTTTGCTCTGAACATTATGTCAGTGGTAGGTCTAGGTATATGACTATTTTAGTGCCTAAAAATATAAATTTTTTCATGAAATTGAGATACAGGCCTTTTAGTAGGCTACCTAGTAACTATTATGTCTATTTCTTCTAATGGAAGCTAAAAAGTTACCTGCTAGGCCTAACCTAAAATGAATGACAAAATTATTTTCTTCAGGGTGTTTTCATCTTTGTTTGATTTTTATTGATGAGTCCTATTTATATTTTATATTATATATTTTATACTTATATGAACCCATCCTGACTGAAAAAAGCAAAATAAATTATAGAGTTTGTTTTTAATAGAAATTAGATAGGCTTACATAAACATAGGCCCCTAGAGGTGATAAAATGAGAGTGAGAAAAGACTGGAGAGCCTGCCCTAATAAACAAAATAATAAACATGAAAAAAGAAAGGCTAAGGAACTAAAAAAATAAAAATAAAGTAAAACTGGACTGGGTGAGTGAGGGGCAGAGAAGTATTTCAAATACATTTATGTAACTTACCTCAAACAAAACATATGCTTCCAGGCTCTTATAAGATAGTCATAGATGGCTGTCCACTCCATATTAGCCCACGTCGTGGTGTCATTTTGCCAAGAACCTGCCGGTAATTTATATGGACAGCTCTCCAGTCTGATCCCTGCTAATTTCCGTCCATACTGGTCTTTTGTAGAGGGCAGAAGGTTAGCAAAATATTCACAGGACATCGTAACAGATCTATCTGTCTAGTGTTGCTATGCTGTTCTTTTCCCCTTTTAAAATACGCATGTTACTAGGTGCTGTGGTGACGTCACACGAAACTATGTAACGGCAGAGGTGGAAGTAAGGAAGTGTGAGTACGACGTTACTGTACTTAAGTAGATTTTTTTTTAGGTATCTGTACTGTACTATGTTATATATAGTATTTATTTTTTTGTCATGCAAATATATCACTCATTCCAACACATGCTGTTTTGAGAAGAAACAGGTTTTATTTTGTTGACCCTAGGAAACCTGCTGGGGCTACTTTGGCTTTGACCAAAACTGGACCAGAACTGGGCTCACAGGACACTGTCGGGGGTAAGTCACTGTGGGTGCACCAGAGTAAAGACACTGATGACATACACATTCATCTGAAAAATACTGAACTGTCCCTTTAAGTTCCACTGAGCAAATGTTCGACCAGGAGCCAAAAGCCCATTACAAAGGTGAACTGTTAGAGTGCAGGGACTTTTCCAGTGGGGGGGGGGCTGGTGCTGGCTGCTTTAGTACACATCAGATAATCCATAGAAAACAAACTTTAGGTTGGAGTGGCTCCAGAACATGAGAGATGGTGTTTAGGTCAAAGAGGAAAAGCAAGACCATATGCTGATTTGTCAGAAATAAGGTTAGTGCAGCAGGAGGCGTTCTTCCTTCTGTCCCACAACACTTTTACCCCCCACCCACATTTAAGGAAAAATCAATTCCTGATCACTGGCACCAAACATCAATCACAGGAATTAAAACTGTAACTGACAGCAGATTAGCACTAACAGGTTTAGAAGTCCCACCCCTGGGTAGGGTTAGGTTAGAGTCTGTAGTAGCGTAGGGTCTGTGGTGAGGTTAGGGTAGGGTCTGTGGTGTGGTTAGGGTAGGGTCTGTGGTGTGGTAGGGGTCTGTGGTGAGATTAGGGTTGGGTCTGTGGTGTGGTTAGGGTAGGGTCTGTGGTGTGGTTAGGGTAGGGTCTGTGGTGTGGTTAGGGTAGGGTCTGTGGTGTGGTTAGGGTAGGGTCTGTGGTGTGGTTAGGGTAGGGTCTGTGGTGAGGTTAGGGTTGGGTCTGTGGTGTGGTAGGGGTCTGTGGTGAGGTTAGGGTAGGGTCTGTGGTAGCAGCTCCCACTCACTCTCCTTATATAAAGTCAGCCGTACACTGCACTTCTTACCTATTCTTCAGGTTGTACTTCACTCCTTGACACAAGATTCCAACAATAATTTAACTTAAATATCCACTGGAAACCAAAACATGTACTAACCTAAACTGTTTAATAACTTCTGCACCACTAAACCTGTCAAAAAAAACAAGAACTAGTTTCTCAGCATTCCATCATCATCATCATCATCATCATCATCATCATCATCATCATCATCATCATCATCATCATCATCATCATCATCATCATCATCAGATATAAACCTAGTTAGTTTGGTTGGAAACATTTTATTTTAGATTCACTTAATGATATATGTTGTACTTTAATTTGTTCTTTTACACAGACCTACATTATCATTATTATCATTATAGGAATATTACTGTTTTTGTTTTTGGCACTGAAGAGTACTGAATACAGATGGCAGATATATTATGATTATTATGAAAAATGGCAATGAAAAATAGACCTACATTTATATATATATATATACATGTATGTACGATTGATATGATTGATCATGCGTGAAGGAAGAAACCATAAAATTTTTAGCTATAAAGGTCAAAGGTCAAGGTCACAGTGAAGGTCAACAGTTAAAACACATCAGTGTTGATATCTCAGAATCCAGACCAGATAATATCAGGTGTTTTTTTTCATTCACTTCGTCTGACCTTCTGACATCAGATGAGATAACACCGATAGGCTCCATGACGTCATGTTTTGACGTGATATAACATCAAGCCAATGGTATATTTGCAAAAAGTATGACCTTTACCTTAAAGCAGGTTATTGACATATGTAGTTAAATCCGACATTATCTTGTGCTTCATATTTAACATTAGATCTAACATGTGACATTTGGTCGTCACATAACGTCAGAGTGACGTCATACGTGGTCGAATAATTAAATGGACATATCTCAAAAATGGGACCGAGGATTTCTTTAGATTTTTTTAAACCCTCTAAGAGATTGTTAATGACTGATCAAATAAACCGTTAGTGAACACAGAACACTAGTTTGCAAGTAAGTCACGAACAGAGGTCTGCGCTCTGTGCTTTTCTAGTTTTTGTTATATTTGAGTTTTTTATATATCAGTTTGTTTCTTGTTCATGGGGTTTGTGTGTGGACAGTTAAAGCAGTGAGAACTTTATCTTTGAAGGAATAGTGTTGTTTAAGGTCTATTATTATAGTTTGTTTTTCATCATAATTTCCAAAAAACTTTCTGTTGTTTGGTTCATTTTATTACGTTTCTTTTTTTTTTTGTTTAAATGCTCAAAAGAATGTGTATAGGTAGATTTTTTTCATTCATTTATTTACTTTTCAATCCTTGTTTGTTATTACTGATGTTTTTCATGTATACATTGCTTGGTTTGTAGTGATTTTTTAAAATTGTCTACATGTTCAAAATAAAGATTATAAATAAATGAATAAATAAGTAAGTAAATAAATACTTTAGAACACAGTTTAAGAATGTGGCATTGATCATATTTACATTTGTTTTAATAAAACTCAAATTTCTAATCTCTTTTAAGACAAATAACTCAAAGCTAATGACTTTTATTTAAAGTTATAACAGATGCACATGGTTCATTTTATACAAATTAATGAGTTTTTATCATAAATTGTCAGAATGTGAAATAAACAGGAGAAAAGGAGCCTGTTCTGTAGAACATTGTACTGTACATCTATTGAAATGGGAACAGTAGTGTCAGTGTGCGTAACCGTGACAACAGTCTATGTATTGACTGGAGTGGATATATGATCTGAGCGCTCTGCAGGGGGACGCCTTTGCCCTTTGACCCCAGAGCCCTCAGGCATTGCCCTTGTGCCCACTGGCAGATGTGACTTACTGGAGCAGACTTTCCTGTAGTGTGACAGTTTGTAACCCCCCACCCACCCCACCCCCCCCTGCCCTTGATGCCCTTCCCTTACAGACTCCTGCCATCGCTCCGCCCACTTTGCCCACTTTGCTCCACCCCCACTGTCACAGTCTCAAGGGAGATTCATTAATGGGTCTGAGCTCCTCCGCCCTCAACAGTGATTAGCACCATCAACCCCCCCCCCATGCCACGCCCCCTGCCCTCACACACACACACACACACACACACACACGTGTGTGTGTGTGTATATATATACACACACACCAATATATGTACCAATATATATATATATATATATATATATATATATATATATATATATATATATATATATATATATATATATATGTATTGGTACATCTACTTACGAAAGACCCAGCTAATGAATATCCCAAGCTACAAAAAACCTTTACCTCAATTTTTCGTCTCTGAATATGAAAAAAAATTTTAAGAAAGGAAACTGAAACCCCAGAGACATAAATGCAGTACTATATGTAGATTACTGGACATAATGTATGTAAATATGGCACATAAGTACTGTACATAGCATCCCATTGGCTATGAGAAAGCTACCCATGGTGCTTTTCATTACCCTTTGACCCTCATTCATCAGAGTTACTGCTGTTTGGTGAGTTTTTCCCAGTGTGTTCAATGAAACTTTATGACAGTATGGATTCATTATTCATCATGAGCCCAAAGAAAGTGATTTCTGGTGTGAATGAAAAGAAGAAGTGGTCTGTGTTATCGATAGAAGTGAAACAAGAGATGATAAAAAAAATATGAATGTTGCACACGGTTGAGTGATATCACAAAAGAATATTGTTCCATCTACCATTGGTACAATATGGAAGCAGGAGGATGCATTAGGCCAGGGGAGTCCAAACTTTTTGCAAAGAGGGCCAGATTTGGTGTGTTAAAAATGTAGGGGGGCCAACCTTGGCGGACGTTCTTTACATATAACAGCAATTAAATTAAATACATTTCAGCGAGCCGTTCAGTGTTTCACATTTGCTTTTTTATTTTAATTTCAGCTATCTTAAGCATATGTTTTGGTTCATTTGAAACATGCATATCAAAATTCAATTGACATTGAAAATTGAAATTAAATATTCACTTAACTTCACTTTTTTAACACTTTAATTAACTTTTTTGTAACAGTTGAAGAGAAGTAATTGTACTCTTGGGTGCAAATTCCATTTGAAACATAAAAAAAAATATCTCACCATGGCAGTTTAATATTTACAGAATTTTTAAACACAATAACAGAGAAATTGTCATATCAACAAGTGCAGGGCTCATTTAAAATATGACAGTATGTTGATTGGCACACCTCTCTCTCACCTCTCTCTCTCACTTGGCGACCCGGGGACAGGACGCACGGTGGTGATGTGCGCACTAGCGGCCTGATTCAGACTTAAGTCAATGAAAAATGATGACTTGTCCACATTACTGTGATGGGTTAAACTGAGATCTGGAGTGCAGGACAAAGGCCAGGTCTGGCTCAAAGGCAGTAGTATTGATGCGCAAGACTAGCCCAGGATCTAGTCTGTCCCCAGTGGCCGCAAATGGTATTTGCTACGGGGAGACAGACTAGACAGCCTAGGATCTGAAAATCCAAAATGGGTCGGACCAATCAAATCACGAGGGGCGGGATTGGAGCCCGCCCTGCCTCATAACGACACAAATACGACACGTAATGTTGTAGTCGCAGAGACGTAGCAGCTAGCACACATTCCCGTAACACCAGTTGCTAGCTGCTAGACAACATGGCCCATCACCAGGAACAACCATTCGAGCTGGCTTTGGCAGCAACGCTAGGTGATTTAAAAGTACAGTTTTCCCTGCGAGAGGAGCAGAAAATGGCACTTAAGCTGTTTTTAGAAAAAAGGGACGTTGTCGGAGTTTTGCCCACCGGGTATGGCAAAAGTTTGATTTATCAGCTGGCTCCGCTAGTGGGACGACGCATGGGTCTGCACAACCTGCTGGTGATCGTTGTGTCACCCCTTTTAGCCCTAATGGATGACCAGTTGCAAGAAGCCGAAAAACTGGGAAAACGAGCAGCACAACTCGACAAAGTCGACCTGGAGGAGATCTGAAGCGGCAGGTGCCAAATAGTGTACGGGAGTCCGGAATCATGTTCATCGCTCTGACTGGTTGGCTCTGACTGGTTACCCATCCAATAGCGTGGCGTTGTGTAAAGAGAAAACTTGACAGACAGCGGTTATCCCGCCCACAAATTCGCCTAGACTTTCTAGACTCTCCCCGTAGCAAATGCAGTTTGCGGCCACTGGGGACAGTCTAGATCCTAGGCTAGTGCAAGACGTCTTGTACGTGAGAGTCCGATAGCCGTGTCCTCAAATAGCTCTTATTTAAGTTCATAACCGAGAATGTCTTCTCACACAAATACGTCGAATGCTCGAATCTCTGGAACCCTGTCCTTATTCAGCTGTCGGTAAAAGTTGGCGAGAGTAAGCTGCTGGCGCTGACTGCGGATCTCTGCCTCACACTGCAGTAATTCTACAGGCGTGCCAGGCGTTATTGATTTTATGATGGAGGCTGCGGGCCGGATGAAAATTGACCACGGGCCGCATTTGGCCCCCGGGCCGGAATTTGGACATGTCTGCATTAGGCCAAACAAAATAATACGTGTGGTTCCGGTCACCCGACCGACCCAATTTTTTAACAACGAAAATGCCGACTATGTAGACATTTTATCAGTTTGTCAAAAATAAATTAAATATAATGAACCGGCCGACTGCCGACTCTTATCTTCGAAATTCCCAATGACTGATGATGAGAAAATTTATTTCTCCGTATTTAGTCCCTATTCATGTTTACCAACATCTGTCACCTGTCTGACCACCGTGATTTATGACTAGCGACAAACGACGAGCCATATACATCGTGTCCATGTCCATCAAAACAACCCTCAATGCATGTGATTGCTGCGTGAGTTTGATTGGCTGTTCGCCTCTTGATGAATCAGAGAACATCGTCTGTTAATTTCCCACTCACTTCACACTTGGTTTGTTTCAAAAACACCACCGTTTCTTTATTAATTGGGAAGATGGTTTCATATCTTTATGGAGCATCTCTTGGTCACAAAGACTTGTGTGCCTGGTGTGGGGAACCAAATGCAAATCCTCTTCCAGAGCTAAAAAATACATTTAAAACTGTACTCCCGCTCTGTCAAGATTGTGAGAGGAATGGCAAGAAGCCAGTAACAAAACAGCAGTATGGCAAGAGGAAATAAGTTGAACAGTAAATATATAGCTGTATATGTCCACTAAAGCCTTCAATATTGGGGCCTTTATTTCATTGAAATAATATTTAGATGTGGATAGAATTTACATTTGTAGTTAAACTGTATTTTTGTTGAAAAAAAATCAATAAAAGACAAAATGTTGATGTCAAATCAGATTTTATTGTAAATTTTATTTTGTAAATTTATTCTAAAATTCATTTATGCTCTCTTAAAACATTCTGTAAATATACATGTACATGTACATGGCAAATCTGAGGCAATGTGTTGATTTTCTAACTGCTGGAAAACATAACTGATATTAAATCTTAATTTTTGGAGCTTCTTTTTAGAAGACGGGTATATAAAATTGTAAATAAAATAAAATATGGATGACCGATCTACCTACCAATTTTTCCTATCCATGTGATGGGAACCACATATATTATTTTGTTTGGCCTTACAAGCAGTGAGCCCTTCCAAAGGCATCTGTGTGACATGGAAAAAAAGGTCATCACTGGGGAGGTCATTAACGAGTTGGTCAAGGAGCACCGAGAAAGAACTGTCAGCGGAGGAGCTGAAGGAGCTGCAACACTCGACAATGTATGAGGAATGAAATGAACAGAATGTAGAGGAGGAGGCAGCCGTCCTTACATCAGCACCAATAAAAGGCATACTGCTGACGTGTCATGAACTTTTCGAATTCGTAAAAAAAAAAAAAAAAAATCCCAAAATTTTTTTCACTGCATGGTATACACCATCGAGGAAAAAGACATGTCATTCATACAACATACACATGCATGGGTGTGTCATAATAAATTAAAAAAAATGCATAAAACAGAAACCATAAACAATACTCATATTCCCCTCTCAGATCTGTGCATTCAGCAGCTGAACAACAGAAGGGATAAATGATATTGAACATTGGTTAATTTTCCCAAGAGGCTGCTTGTGACGTCGTCCTGATGGCATTAATGGAAATTCTTTATTAAGAACATGGTTTAATGGTTTAATGTTTAATGTTCAGTCAGTGAAGACACATTTACCCACTGAGAGCCATGCACCGCAGAGCCAGCAGGGGGGCCAGGGGGGTCATGTCCTGGGTACGTTTGGTGCTCTGACTTGATTAAAAGCTGTAGTAAAATAAAAAAAAAAAGTTGCATCTGTGTTTTTAAGAGCAAAGTCATCACACACCTTCACTGTCACTGAGACGCTGCATTTGGATTTGAATTTGTGAATCGATCAATGAATTATTGATCATTACATCATCCATGAGTGTCCTTAGCTAAAGCTGCACCTGCCAAACCACTGCTGCTTCTACAGACAAGAAAATCCATAACTGACTTTTTTTTTTCTTTTTTTTTTTTTTTTTTTAAATAAACAGTTTAACAGAATGTTCATTAAACTACAGGTTTTGTGACACTGGCCCCAACAGACCTGGAGAGTCCACCTAAAGACCACCACAGACCCTGCCAACCCACAGCTCTGTTCTCTGGCTGCTTCATTACCAGAGCCACTGCTGCACAAGCAAAGGCTTGATTAACAAAAACACAGAGGCCGCGTTCACCAATGTGATATAATGTAAGTTTACCTGTTGGTTACTTTTGCGCAGCTGCCCTTGTTTTGTTGTTGGATACGTGTGTACGTGACACTGTTGTTATTAGAGGCTTATTTTTATCCAAACACTAAAGAACCAAAGGCTCCTAAAACCAGAGGTGGAAGTAACTAAGTAAGTACTTTGTTACTGTATTTAAGTATATTTTTTAGGTATCTGTACGTTATTTGAGTATTTATTTTTCTGGCAACTTTTTACTTTTACTTCCTACATTGGTTTAAAATGTATACATTTGTTTGTATAAATATCTGTTCTTTATACTCTTTACATTTATATAAATATCTGTTCTTTATACTCTTTAAATTTATATAAATATCTGTTCTTTATACTCTTTACATTTATATAAATATCTGTTCTTTATACTCTTTACATTTATATAAATATCTGTTCTTTATACTCTTTACATTTATATAAATATCTGTTCTTTATACTCTTTTTTTGTACTTTTTTATCTCATAATTTTGACCTTTTATCCCATAAGTTTGACATTTTATCTCATAATTTTGACTTTTTTATATATTTTTTAAATCTCAAATTTCAAACTTCTAAAAAAAATGTCATGACTTTTTATCTTAATTGTGACTTTTTTTTTTCCTAAATTTCCTGTCCATACCCACAAAACTGAGTAACTGTGATCTGATCAAACACATTATCTACAAACTAACTCACTTTTAAAGGATTTATTTTAGATACTTTTAAAATCTTTATGATTTTATGGTTTTACTTTTTACTTTTGTACTTTATTACAATTTTTTTTTTTTTACTTTTACTTCAGTAAAGCAGTTGAATCAGTACTTCTACTTTTCCCAGAGTATTTTTTCCACACCAGTAACTGTACTTCTACTTAAGTACAGAATGTGAGTACTTTAACCACCTCTGTCTAACACACTATAATACTGATCTGGAAATGTTAATATGAAACATATTTTCTGAGGAACATTGAGACATGTATGTGGAACATTAACATCTGTTTGCGAGGTCTCAAACCAGTACTTAAGAAGAAAAAGGAAACATGCTAGACTAATGAGTTTTTAATAATACATTTTTCTTAATTCCAGACACTGCTTTTTTTCCTGTTGGCTCTGCCCGTACAGCACAGATGATATAATTTTTCCCAACTTCTGACTGAATATCAGAGGTGGTCAAAGTACTCACATTCTGTATTTAAGTAGAAGTACAGCTACTGGTGTGGAAAACATACTCTGGTAAAAGTAGAAGTACTGATTAAACTGCTTTACTGAAGTA
Source organism: Siphamia tubifer (assembly GCA_020466265.1). Classification (NCBI taxonomy): domain Eukaryota; kingdom Metazoa; phylum Chordata; class Actinopteri; order Kurtiformes; family Apogonidae; genus Siphamia; species Siphamia tubifer. Next base: position 27,695,935 of record CM035785.1, on the reverse strand, counting down.
AAAGTAAAAAAGTACAACTTCTCAAGTGTAATAAAGTAAAAAGTAGTGCTATGGATGAAATAATACTAATTTAAGCAGGAAAAACAAGAAAAAAATTCAAAAATATCCAAAAATAAAGCTTTTAAATTTGAATTAGTGTATAGATGACATGTTTTATTAGGTCATGGTACTCAGTTTAGTGGGTATGGACAGAACATTTGAGAAAAAATTAAAAAGTCATAAATATGAGATAAAAAAAAAATGTAAATCGTGAGATAAAAAGTCAAAATTATGATATAGTATGTGACAATTGCTGGTTTACTAATTTACGACTTATTTTTCATACTGTCACATTTGTCTAGTTTGAAAAAGTAATGAGTCTATTCTGAGAATGAAAAGAGTATAAAGTACAGATATTTATATAAATGTAAAGAGTTTAAAGTACAGATATTTATATACATGTAAAGAGTATAAAGTACAGATATTTATATAAATGTAAAGAGTTTAAAGTACAGATATTTATACACAAATATAGGGAGTAAAAGTAAAAAGTTTCCAGAAAAAATAAATACTCCAGTAAAGTACAGATACCTAAAAAAAAAATCTACTTAACTACAGTAATGAAGTACTTTTACTTCGTTCCTTCCACCTCTGTTGAATATGTGGTGCAGTTTTATCCATGGCTGAGTGGAAGGAAAAGAGTGAGTGTTGTCCACAGAGAGGTGTCACTTGTTCTCAGTATTAGCAGTGTTGGAGATAAGAAAACAGATGGGACAGCAGAGGTCAAAGGGCCATGCTAGGGCTGACAGCTTTGTTTATTTGGCCTGTCTCTGATATCCTGCTTTCCCCCGTCCACCAGGCGCTCAGCTCTGCCTCCAGCCTGACCTGGAAGTGACCACGCAGACATGGATCAAGGCCACTTTTCAGCAGAGAGTCAACACCAGCCGCCCCACGCACCACTCAGGCCAACTCAAAACACATGGGGCAAGTGTGGGCTTATTACCATCCTCTGACAACAATAACAATTGACTCATTTCTACTGCTAGAACAAATAGACTGGGCAAACAATCTCACAAAGTTCTTCAGAAAAAGGCTCTCGCAGCAAATTTGAGTAAAAGTCTGAAAACATATGACACCTTCCTGAAGATCTGACAACCCTTTATTGAGCAGAAACAACAGCTGTGGACTCTAACATCTAAAGTGGTTCAATCATAAATAACATTAATGTTCAAGTACAATGTTTAAAATGTTTGTAATATGTGTCACAATGTAATATTATTTCTATAATTACCTACATCTGTTTGTCTGTTATTTAGTAAGATAACTCAAAAACTTATGGATGGATCTTGATGAAATTTTCAGATTACGTTGGTAATGGGGAGATCTGGAAATGATTAGATTTTGGTGGTGATCCAGGGGGGGTTAAGATAACTCAAAAACTTATGGACAGATATTGGTTACATTTTCAGGATAAAATGTTCTGCTCTTATATAGTTCTTTTCCAACTTCATGCTGCTCAAAGCCCTTTACATTAGCCTCACATTCACCCATTCACACACACACTCACACTCATACACCAGTCGGTTTCGAAGGTTCTGTCAATCCTACTGGGTTCACTGTCTTTGCCCAAGGACACTTGGACATTTTGACAGCCAGAGCCAGGATGCAAACTGCCAACCCTTTGGTCATTGGACGACCTGCTCTACCAACTGAGCCACAGCCGCCCCTAAGATGTGTTGGGGGTGTCACAAGGAATGAATGATTACATTTTGATGGTGATCCAGAAGAGATCCTGGATTCATGATCACTTTGAAATGTACTCTCCATTTACCACAATGTAAAATTTCAAAGTGATCCAGAATCCAAGATCTCTTCTGGATCACCATCAAAATGTAATCATTTGTTCCTTGTGACACACCCAACACATCCTGAAAATGTTATGAAAATCCATCCATAGGTTTTTGAGTTATCTTACTTAAAGGACAGACAGACAGACAGACTGTCAAAAACAGAACCTCCTTGTCGAACCTCTCTTCATTCGAAGGGGGGAGGTTTGCGATCGCAGAGTGCTTTTCTATTTGTTAGATGAAGCTGTTTGAGTGAAAAAAAAGCTCTCTGTATATCCAAACCACCATTAACATCAATGTTATTAAAAGGTAAAATCGTACAACTTCTCAATTGTAATAAAGTAGAAAAGTAAAAATTAAAACTGCATTATTTTTTATTGTTTTACCATGAATGTAATAATAATTATTGAAGCAGGAAAAATCGCAAATGTCTAAAATAAAACATTTAAAAGTGAGTTACTGTGTAGATAATGTGTTTGATCAGGTCACTGTTCTCAGTTTTGTGGCTATGGACAGGAAATGTGGGAAAAAGTGTCATTATGACATAAAAAAGCTCATATGTGAGATTAGTACAATGCATAATTATGAGATAAAAAGTCCAAATTATGAGTGAAAAAGTCACAGTCATGAGATAAAAGTCATTATTATGATACAGGAAGTCATCATTTCTCACCACTGAATTTTCCCTCTGAAGACATTGTTTTTCTTTTTTTTACATCTGTTTAGTTTGAGTTTATTCTGAGAATTTGAGTATAAAGTACAGATATTTATATAAATGTAAAGAGTATAAAGTACAGATATTTATATAAATGTAAAGAGTATAAAGTACAGATATTTATATAAATGTAAAGAGTATAAAGTACAGATATTTATATAAATGTAAAGAGTATAAAGTACAGATATTTATATACATGTAAAAAGTATAAAGTACAGATATTTATATAAATGTAAAGAGTATAAAGTACAGATATTTATATACATGTAAAGAGTACAAAGTATGAAGAGTATCTTCTCTATGCTCAGTCTGGGTTATCTTTTACTGTAGATATAACTATGGGATATTGGTTTTGTTGCAAAATATGCTGCTTTTATTGCTATTTTATGATATATATATATATATATATATATATATATATATATATATATATATATATATATATATATATATATATATATATATATATATATATATATATATATATATATATATATATATATATATATATACTTTTTTTTTTTTTTTTTTTTTTTAGTTGTTAAACTTTAATGCCTACATATGATCCCAACAGAATTTGGAAAAATATTTAGTTTATTAATAACCACATAAATGAATCTATCACAGTTTTGCAGACTAGTTTTACTTTTTATAGTTCTGTCCCTTACAGAGGTTATATGCAGTACTGTGGAACAAACACACTTATTAATTTATATCAGACTAATATACAAGGTAGTCTTGACTTCATTTCCAATCGCAAACACCATCAAGGTCAATAGAGTGATTCATTTTCAGTTAAAATGTGTAACAAAACATGGAGTTTTAAATAGTTAAAAGCTTTCATACATCAGTCAATAAAATGTAGGGAAAGTATTTCATTTTAATGCCTTTACTCGTACTGTGCCAAGAATGTAAGTCTAACTAAGACTGACAGATTGTTATAGGACATAAAGGCTTACTATGAGACTGGACACATATAGAGATGTGCTCTGCTCTGGTTAAGAACAGAAATATTTTCTATTTCTCCAATTCAACCATCTGTTTTTTGCCATCTGTCATTAAAGGAAATGAGTCATGCAGATTGGAAGAATCTTCTGGAATCTGTTGGATTGACTTTATCTTGGTCTTTCCTTCAGTGTTAGTGTGTTAGTGGTGAATCTAACTGAAAACTCTTATCTATGTGTCCAGTCCAGGGTTATCAGCGGTGGCCTCACTCAGACCTCACACAGCTTCTGTCCATCACACAACACCGTCCAGGCTGATCTTTAAGTCCTTGTGTGTTTTACTGCTGCTGCCAGATCTGTCAGTGATGGTTGGAATTCTCTCTACAGCAGGACTCTCAAATCCATGTATCATTTGATAATTCGTTTTTCAAAATAAAACCAAAAATAAGACAACAACAAAAAAAATCTGTGTATGATTCGTTCTTTCATTTTTCAACTGCCAAACAAAAAAATAAAAAGGAGATGGATTATTTTCTTTTTTGTTTTTTAATCCAACACGAAAAACAAATATATGCCTGGTTTTTCATATTTAAATTTTAGGCTCAAAAATGGAAAAACAGGCCACTTGACTGAATTAGATTTTATTTAATTGTTTTTATTTGCGTGACCCGGAGGTTCTGCACATTGTTATTTCATTTATCAATAATCATGCTTTGGTGCTAACACTGCCAGCAGCCAGGGAACGCAGAAGTAGAAGCAGGGACAGGGACAGAAGAATGTTGACTTTTGGAAAGTCAGTCAGAATGAATACAGTTTAAATCAACTTCATTAATATATGTCTCAACCATCTCAAACAGTAGCCACAGAGCACTTTACAATAGAAAGAGTAACAGTATATTCTACATAAAAACACACAGTGGCATAAATGAAATAGCTAAATCCTCCGTATTACTTTAGCTAGCTAGCTAGCTATTCTGATGTTCGGTTCCAGTCAGTGATGCTGCGCAAGTCTACTGAGTCGGGCGACCAATGAAATTAGTTTGGGGCGTGGTATATGTAAATAAATCAGTTGCCATCCTCGGAAAAAAAATCTCTGTGTGTTCACACCCACGTCATGACCGCATGATTGGAAAAAACAGCAGCCTTGCAGCCCTAGCATTCATTCTCGTCACAAAACAGCAACAGTAGTGAACAACAGAGTAGCCGTGGTGAATGCATTGCAGTGTTGTTTGTGTCCGGCATGTGTGTGGCGTTGGTAGAAAAAGGACGTCGGCGCATGTGCACTACTACTTCTATTGTTCTCTTGTATCCAGTGGGAGTGGCTTACAGCGCTCATTGGGGTGTGTCATGTGAATTGCATAGTTTTCAGCAGCGTTTCGCCCCCATGCGGACACAGATTTTTTTACTGAAACATTTCCATTTTTAATGAATATCTTTTTGACACGGTTTCAAAACTAAACCTGTATCGAACTCGTCTGGACATAACCTAAGGCGCACAGCTGTTAGCAGTGACAACACTAGCGCATTGAACGCTATTGAGAGAAAGTAGCTCCAAGGCTACGAGGTGTTAGTTTTTGTTTTCCGTGATGGTTTTGTTATGCAAATAAATCACTCATTTTGAGAAGAAACTGTTTTTATTTTGTTGACCCCAGGAAACCTGCCGGGACTACTTTGGCTTTGACCAAAACCGGACCAGAACTTGGCTCACAGGACACTGTCGAGAGTAAGTCACTGTGGGTGCACCAGAGTAAAGACACTGATGACATAAACATTCATCTGAAAAATACTGAACTGTCCCTTTAAGGTCACACTTTTTCACATGATATATTCCATTTACATTAGGAGCTTTATATTAGCCTATATTATATTTATTACATTGTATTATACAATGTGAAGGTTTAAGTAATTTTGCATGTTTCAAACGAGGGAATATGACTGGCTCCAGGGAGGAATTGTTTAGAAGAAAAAAACTGGAGCTAAAGTAACTGTAAACCTCCACCCTCCTCCAGCTTCTTCACTCTTCATTTGTAGCTGACACTAGATTTTGGCTCAATTAGTGAATAGAATTCTTCCCTAAAGGCATCACTACAATATCATGAAGACATTACACAACTCCATGAACAAATATTTTGTTTGCTGTAAAACTGGACAACGGAACAGGCAATGAAATCTCAACCAAACCAAATAAGAGTGTATACAGTAACAGACAGCTGAGATGAATCACCATATTTAACTGAGGATGTGACGTACACTGGTAAAAAATGAGCAGCAACTTAAGAATTTTAGCAGATTTACTCATGGCTGTGGCTTTTATCTCAATTTCCACTCTGACATTTTCATTTATATGTGTAATAACTATTTAAATATCTATTGATCTACCCATTTTTAAAGTATTTTTGGTCATTAGATGCATTTTATTTTTATTACAATGTTTCGGTATCAGAGGTGGTCAAAGTACTCCTATCCTGTACTGCAGTACAACTACAGCTACTGGGGTGGAAACATAATCTGGTAAAAGTACAAGTACTGATTCAACTCCTTTACTGAAGTAAAAATAAAAAACAAAACATTTCAGAAAAGAAGAAATAAGAGTAAATGAATGAAATCAAACTTATTTAAGCAGGAAAAATCTGAAAAATGTCCAAAATATCCAAAAATAAAGCCTTTAAAGGAGTCATTCCATGGTTATTTCATTAATAGTGTTGTGTTCTCCATTGTTATTGACTTCATTGTGCATTGGTTTTATTAAAAAAAAAAGTGTGCCAAAATCTGACTTTATATCAAGTGGGTGATGTTATTGCTAGAGCAAAGCAAAGCAAAAATTAACCTGAAAAATGTCTTAATAACTCATCCTCACAGCAAAACCATAAATAGGAGGCAAAGAATATTTTCGAAAAATGCTGCCATGGTTCTCAGAATTCAAAGAAACCACGGTTTGAGGTGAAATGACAGGAACCTGTTTGGGATGATGTCAGGGCTTTCACTCAATATACTTATATTGTAAAAATTATTTCTGACTCATGTTGAGTTCAGTGTTATTTTAATTGCCCCAAGTCACTTATTTTTCACAGTACAGACATAAAAAAAGTACATGTACTTGTCTCTCAGACCCTCCTGCCACTCATGATCAACTTTGTTTTTACCAATTATTTATAGTTATCCCAAAAAACGCAGGAGTTCGGCAGTATGTTCACACCTATTTTACATGTAAGAGTGGTGTGGAGCTGTCTATGCGTCTCCCCTTTAAAGTTCCCGCCACTGCTCATCACCATGGCAACAGTGCTCCTGGCACTATGAAACACCTGCAGATAATTAAGACTGTGGGAGGAGCTTTAACATGATTGACAAACACTGTGGGCGGAGCTTTAACATGACTGACAGACTAACAGATCTGCTTCATTTTGGTGAGTTCACTGGTTTTAAAACTGCTGTATCTCACTGGTTTTTCACAGTACATGAAAAATAAATATATCTACTTGTACCTCAGCACCTCCTGTCACTCATGATCACCTTTGTTTTAACCAATTATTTATAGTTTTCCCCAAAATCACAGGAGATCAGAGGCATGGTTTAACATTCAGACAGGCTTTACTCCCAAGTCAGCTCTGCGTCCGCGTGTGTAACTCCAGGCCGGTTTCCCAGGCAACGGGGAAAGTCCCTTACTCACAGAAAATGGGAGGAGCTTTAATAGAACTGCCCGAACTTCTGGAAATGTATGGAAGTCTAGTTTTATTGTGTGGTGCATCCATGCTGCTGTGTAATAAATAAATGACCTAACACAAGAAAACAGAAGGCATCAACTTTCCTTCATTTAACTTAATTTCAGGTCACAAGAATGAGGAGCGAGGCAGTTATATAAGCGTGTAACACATAAACTAACACACACTTCTTCAAATGTCCCACAGTGGATGTGTTTGTAATCCCCCCAGTTCTAAAAACACCAGAGGAAACCAAAAACAAAGCAGTGCTAAAAACAACCAAAACATCTGCAGGGCAACCACGCCAAGGCAGAGGGATGACATCCACACATACACACACCCAGAGCAAGAGCTAGCCAAACAGATGGTCTATCTCTGCCGTCACACACACACACACACACACACACACACACACACACACACACACATACACGCACACACACACACGCACACATACACGCACACACACACACGCACACACACACACACACACACACACACACACACACACACACACACACACACACACGGACACGCACACACACACACGCACACACACACACACACACACACACACACACGCACACACACACACGCACACACACACACACACACACACACACACGCACACACACACACGCACACACACACACACACACACACACACAGGTTTCCATGTCTCATGAGGACCAGGTTCTTTTTTTAATATATATAAAACTTAAATAAAATAAAAATTTTGAATATTAAATTAAAAAATGAATGAATAAATAACAAATATTTTTTTTTTAATTTTAAAAAATTAAATAAATGTAAAAAAAAAAAAAAAAAAATATATATATATATATATATATATATATATATATATATTTTTTTTTTTTTTTTTTTTTTTTTTTTAACTAAACACATCTTCAAACCTTTGAAAAATACATGTTTCATTTTACACCTATTTCCCTCATGCTTTATGGGGACTTCATGAAAAAACACAAATGAATGCCTTTATAGGGCCACATCATTTCTATTTTACTAGTGGGGACCTGAATTTTGGTCCCCATAGTGTCAGAAGTCCCCATGGTGTGACTGTATAAATCTATCAAAGTCCCCATAATGATAGGAATCCAAGCGTGTGCACACACACACACACATACAGTCTGGGAACATAGATACGATCTACTGGAAATATGTCTCTCTCTCTCTCTCTCTCAGGCCCTGTCCACACAGCAACAGCCTTTTGGCTGTCTCTCCCTCCCTTCTTCCTTTTGGGTGTCCCCAAAATGATATCTTTTGAGGACAGGTTCCAGAGCGGGAAGATCTGGCAACAGTGTCATTTGTGTGGACGAGTAAAACGTTATAAAACTCTGATCATCTAAGTCACAAACACACAACCAGAACAAACAGCAGCTGCACAACATTCATTGACAGGAGTGATATTGAGATGGGGCAGGGGGTCTGGTCCACAAAGGGGGGGGGTCCTTTGTCAATTTTTGTTTTTTCACTAAAAGTCGCCAACACTGCCTATTTCAGACCTGTGTTCTGATTGGCTAACCCAACTCAGCTGTACAAGCGCCACTGACCATTGACTCCTTTGTACTAACACAGCAAAGTTCATAATTATCACCATCAGGGCCATACCTGAGCCAAACTGGGGCCAAAGTGGGGTCAAACTGGGTCAAAACTATAAAAAAATTACTATCACCAAAAAAGACTAGAGTTGAAACATAAAGACTAGAGGACAAGGACAAAAGTTAAAGACAGAGGACAGAAGGATGAGAGAAGGAAAAGAGTGGAAAAAGACCAACCAGAGCAGCAGGGTCCAGTCCTGGTCCTGGAGAGTCCAGTCCCAGTTTCTAGAGAGTTCAGTCCCGGTCCTAGAGAGTCCTTTTAAAGTCATCAAGCTACTTTTATGCACCTTTAAATTGCCCCTCGGGGATGAATAAAGTGTTTTCAATTGAATATCCACAGCACAGATTGTTGGAAAATCTTTGGCTTTTGTCCAAATCTCATTCATTTTCATCACATACGGGTCACGTCCAATACATTTTTAACTAACTATGTATTTGTGTTTGGACACTGGATCTAAACCCCTACAATAAACACTCTCTTTGATGGTTTCCTCCTTAGCAACAGTCTCCATGGTTACTTCCTTCCCTCCAGCTGCAGTTGTGACATCATCATATTCTCGTGACTGAAACCTACCTATTAAACCTTATCTTACCGGTGGCGCTCCTCTCCTGATGAACATATGACGAGAAGTGTTTTCTCTACTTCGTAGCTCCAAAACATGCAGCTCTTTTAATCCCACCAGGTTTGGTTAGTTCACCTGTGTCATCACCACTAATTAACAGTGTCTCTCCCACTGACTAACCTGTGACATAAACACAGCAATCATTGATACTAAAAACTATAGATACAATCAAATCGTCAGTGCCATGAAGATAATAAATATAAAATATATATATAAAAAATAACATTTCATTTACAAGTGACTTTTTTTTATAGAAATTGCATCAATATTGTCAAAAAGAGCAGCTAATCACAAGGCTAATGCAGCTAAACCAATGGGCTGTGGCTAAGCTAACACCAACAACAACATTTAGACTCTAGCCTAGCAGCGCTATCCCTATTCATTCCATGTATGGGTCTAGTGGTGCTTCATAGTCAGGGGAGGCGGGACTAAGAGGTTGTCTTTCAAATCCCTCTGTGTGAAATAGGACGGCAATACAACCAATTAGTGTACTCTTTAGGATGACGTAGTTAGAGCGGCGGGAAATTGTTGGAGGAATCTGGAGAAAGTTAGGAATGACTAAACAAAATGGTGGATATGGATCTTAACGACTGTTGTCGCTTCTGTGAAAAGAATTTCAAGATTACTGACGTTTAATCACATTCTTCACTCATCTTTGATAAAAGGAAATCTACACCCGCTGTTGTTCTTCTTCTATGGTTGTTTCTGCTTGTTTCTCTCCCAATTGTCACAACGTCACTTTGTTATTCCCACCTTCTGACTCTATACTGCCCCGTGATTGGTCGGCCAGTTTCAGGGAAATCTAGCCAAAAGTTGAATGGAGGTAGTAGCAGAGAGCCCATCAATATCACTCAGTCTGCTCATGCTCTTTACTTCTATAGGTACAAAATGAAACCTCATTGCATTGCTGTGTGCCTCTCTCTCTCTCTCTCTCTCAATGTGTTTAGACTGGGTCATGTCTCTCTCTCTTTCTCTCTCTCTTAGTATCTTTAGACTGGGCCGTCTCTCTCTCTCTCTCTCTCTCTCTCTCTCTCTCAGTGTGTTTAGACTGGGCCGTCTTTCTCTCCCACTCTCCCACTCTCCCTCTCTCCCTCTCTCTCTCCCTCTCTCAAATCAAATCAAATCAAATCAAAAGGTGCTTTATCGGCATGAAAAATGTTTACATTAATATTGCCAAAGCGCAGAGAACACAAAAACAAATATCACAGAATATAGACAATATAAAATTAAAAAGTAGTAGTCTCTCTCTCTCTCTCTCTCTCTCTCAGTGTGTAGACTGGGCTGTTTCTCTCTCTCTCTCTCTCTCTCAATGTGTTTAGACTGGGTCGCCTCTCTCTCTTTGCTCTCTCTCTCTCTCTCTCTCTCTCTGTGTTTAGACTGGGCTGGCGCCAGTCGTCCTCTTGCTCGGCCTCTGCTGCGACAGGTGAGAGTCTTCAGCTGACGATCATCACACTCAGCGCTGACACACAGTGATGCTCAGTCCATCCATCACTTCTGTAACAGGAACATGTGAAGGAACATGTTCTGTTCTGTAAAACATGTTCTGTTGACAAAAACTTGTTCTGTAAAATATGTTCTGTTCTGTAGGCAAGGCACATTTTGTGTGCAGGACAATTGAAGGTGTTTTACATAAAACATAAGAAAATTAAAATCATTAAAATGCATTAAAAGACAATTAAAATAAGAGACGTAAAAGACAATTAAAATAGGAAACATAAAACATTTAAAAAACAATAATTTCAGTTAAAGCTCCAGTGAACAATAATGTTTTCAGTCTGATTTAAATGAATGGGCAGTTTTTCTCAGACCTCAGGTATTCAGGTAGTTTGTTCCACAGGTGAGGGGCACAACAACTGAATAATGCTTCACTTTGTTTGGTGTTGATTTTGGGAACATACAGTAAACCTGTTCCTGATGACCTATGACCTCAGGGCTCTGGATGCTTCATAGGGAACCAGCAGGTCTAGGATGTATTTGGGTACAAAACCAGGAGTAAGATTTTAAATTCTATGCTTTCACCCACAAGAAGACAATGTAAGGATTCGAGGACTGGTGTGATGTGGTCCAGTTTCCTGGTACTGGTCAGGACTCTGGCAGCAGCGTTTTGGATCAGCTGTAGCTGCCTGATTGATTTTTTGTTTAGACCAGTGAAGACACCATTACAATAATCTAATTTACTGAAAATGAATGAATGAATTAGTTTTTCTGTGTCTGCTTTGGACAGAAAACCCTTCATTCTAGCGACGTTCTTCAGGTGGTAATAGGCAGACTGGGTGATAGCTTTGAAATGGTTGTTGAATTTGAGGTCTGACTCAATAAGTCAGAATTCTGGCTTGGTTTGTAGGGTTCAGTGACCTGGACTCAAGGTGACACTGACCTTTGACCTTTCTTTTTTGGGACAGAAAACAATCACTTTTGTTTTGTCCGCATTAAGCTGGAGAAAGTTCTGGCACATCCACTCATCCACTGCATAAAACATGTTCTGTTTCATTCCTCCTAACCACCAGAGGCGGTGCTTCAAACACTGAATGATGATTGTTACACATGCGCCGGTCGAGTACAAATGACACCAAAGTCACCTGTGACCTCTCTGTGATCCACATGAGTCTATAAGGACACGTAACACAGCAGTTTTGTATTCTTCTCGTGTGCAGGTTAACTGACTGTATGTGTGTGATGCTACGCTACTTGGCTTTTGCTTACATACCACTGTCATGGCTGCTGTGCAGTTGGAGCTGAGGGTGGGTCTCGCCATCCAGGGGGTGCACAAGCTTTTTCTGCTTATACCAGATCGATGACTGGTAGGTTGTGTTTCTTTTACTGGTATAACTCCACGGCTTGGGCGGTTTCTGTTTGAACTGTACAGCTGTGTTCAGCTTGTTACTGTTTGACTGCTCCAATGAGCAACAGTTTTGATAAAGGAGTAGCGACCATTTTCATGTCTGCTACAGTTGTTGGTTGTTAGCACCTGTGTATAGTGTTGTGCCTGGTTGTTTTATTTTGCTACAATTTGTATCCCACGGTAGAGTTTACTATTCGCTTTAATTTCCCACGGTTATCTCTTTACATATACTGTGTTCTATTAGGTTCAAGGGTGCCATTTTTTTGCTTGACCTGAGTCATATTGTCAGACCCGTAGTAACATGGTCACCGCTGGCATTTCTGCTTGATCTGACTTTAGCCACTTTTTTCCACCGTCACCCCAGCAGGGGACATAGAAATGCTGTTCGTCTGTCCATCCATCTGGGAACACTGTACTGTCAATACTTTTCAACAGATTTGATGGAGGATCACCAAATTCACACCACACATCTCTCTAATGAAGGGCTTGTTCAAGTTCAATGATGACTCATACTTTTTGATATGTTTTTTGTCATTTGTGCGACAGTGGACACAAGCCCTTCAGACCAACAGCAGGATATTTTTCCTTTTGTCATTATACTTCGCAATTTCACCTGCTCTAGAATGGAATAGACTTTATTGTCATGCCAGCAGGAAATTTGTCTTTGGTCTCACCACATAAAAAGCACAATTTGACATTACTCAAAACTCAAAAACAGAAATACATACATGTACATTAAATCTCTGCCCTCCTCTTAGCCACCCTTCCCAGCATACGCATCATACACCAGTCAGTTACTAGTTCTAGACCCTGTTGTTGCTAAAGCAGTCTAAGATTTCCATTGCTTGTTGACCATGGAAATGTCACTAGGTATAACTGAGTGTTTGTAGATGTTTTTTTCTTGCAGTGTGTGCTCTGTAGAACCACCATCAGTCCTGTATCTGTGCCTTCTGGCCATGCTTACAGCCACATCAGGTGTGGTGCCCCTGGGGAAGCTTTCACTGCATCCTGTGGTTTAACGGCCTAAGGTTAGACGCTGTACGGCATGCACACAGGTGCAGGAAACTCTGTGTTCCACTGCAGTGCATCCAGTCTTTGTCCAAACAGATTACAGATTATGGCCAGGGTCCCACTTGGTGGACATCCATGGACGCATCCTCCACAGGTTGGGGCACGATCTGGCAGGGTCGGCTGGCCCATGGGACATGGTCCCTGTGACAGAGTAGGGTGAACATCAGTGCTCTGGAACTACTAGCTGTGTACCTTGCACTCCAACATTTCCTTCCGGGCTTGCAGGGCAAGCATGTGTTGGTGAGTTTGGACAACCCCACTGTTGTTTTCCACATCAATCACCAGGGGGTAGCAGGTCACAGAGACTGCTGTGTTTGATTCAGTGGCTCTTGACATGGGTGGCTCCATGCTTCACCAGCCTTCAAGCAGCCCACATACCTGGTCCGCAGAACGTGTCTGCAGATTTGCTGTCCCATCAGAAACCTCTTCCAGGGGAATGGAAGCTTCACCCCGAGGTGATCGATTGCATTTGGAGGATGTTGGACAAGGCAGAAGTGGATCAATTTGCTTCCAGCAAGGTGTCCACTTTGGTTCTCACTGAGGGATAGTATCTGTCCACTGGGCTGTGATGCACTGGCACATGACTGGCTCTGAAATCTGCTCTATGCTTTTCCACCGTTTGCCCTGATTTGTCCAAGTCTCCTCAGAATCCTTCAGGAGGGGCACAGGGTCCTGTTGGTTGCCCTCTTTTGGCCAGTGAAGACGTTGTTTCCTCTGCTGTGCAGGCTTTGCTTGGGTCCGCCGATGCACCTTCCCTCAACGAGGTATCTCCTCTCCAGCTGGTGGGTCAGATTCTCCCTCCCGACCTGGATCGCCTTCAGCTCTGGGTTTGGGTGCTGCAAGGCACAGTTTCTCTTTCTTCCAATATGAAGAAGAGATAGGGTGCATGATGAATAATGCACGGGTGCCATCTACACATGACCTCTATGCCACCAAATGGGAAGGGGGTTTGAAAGGTGGTGCCAGAGTAAGGGGCGGGACCCAGTATATTACTTGATTCCTAATATACTGGCCTTTCTTCAGGACCTATTTTCTCAAGGGCGTTCTCCGTCCAGCTTGAGGGTTTATGTGGCTGCCATTTCCTGTTGGCACATGGGGCTGAACGGTTCTTCATTAGGCAAGGACAAGGACATTTCCCTGTTCTTGAAAGGTGCTAGATGTTTGCATCCTCCCAAACACCCTGTGGTACCGCCATGGGACCTGTCTTTGGTACTTGAGGTCCTTCAGTCCCCTCCATTCCAGCCCCTGGCTGGGGTGGGCATCCAATGGCTGTCTTGGAAGACTGATTTCCTTTTGGCTTTGACCTTGGTGAAATCGGTAGGTGAACTTCAGGCCCTCTCCTGTTTATTTGCTATTCTGGCCCACGATGAGGCTGGGCTCTTACCAAGTAAGGCCTCACCTTTATTAATAATAATAATAATAATAATAATAATAATAATAATAATAATAATAATAATAATAATAATAATAATAATAATAATAATAATAAAATCATGATTCCCTGTATGTTTGCATGTGATGCCAGGCACAGGGATATATTGTTTGTTGTATTTATTATTATTCTTATACCAAAAAATGCCCCCCGAACCGCTGTACATTGACCAAACATTTTTACACTAAAATGTGTGGACTGGTGTCGAATGATGCGCTATCTGTAAAGATTGACATTGCAATGCACAGATTTCATATAAAATGCGAAAGATTTTCAAAAATATCCATCCGAAATTAACTAGGCAATGTTTATGTGGCTATAACTCCAAAACGATATATTGTAGCATTTTGCAGTAAATGGAAAAAAATCGTCAGATTGGCCCTGAGATTTACACGTGTGGTCTCATAATTCCGATATGTCATACAGATTTTGCATTATTATGCCAAATAAAACCCCATTCATTTTTAATGAGACCGAAAAAAAACCCTGCCTTTTTGCCAACGCTACTGCTTCACCATACTTTGTCGCACAGACTTCATTTGAACTTTAAAACACAGGCACGTTTGTCCTCTCTGCAGGATGTGATTCTCATGAGCATGTGATTTATGGTCCTCAGTAGAGATTTCCTGAAATCTACCCTGAAAAGGCCAAAATCTGACTTTTTATCAGTGAGTGATGTCATCGCTAGAACACAAGAGAAGGAAAAATTCACCTGAAAAATGTCTCAATGACTCGTCCTCACAGCAAAACCATATATAGTAGGCAAACAATCTTTTCCATCAATGTTGCCATGATTCTGAGAATTCAAACAAACCAGGGTTTGACGATCTAGCTCTTTTTAAAGTGAAATAACAGGAACCTGTTCGGGATGACTTCATGGACTTCTGTCAATAGACTTATATTGTAAAAATAATTTGTCTCTTGTAGAGTAGAGTGTATTAATATTGCTATCATTCACTTATTTTTCACAGTACAGATATAAAAAGTACATATACTTGTTATTAATATTATTATACAATAAAACAAATAAACGCATAGAAAAAAACCAAATATTTAAACCGCATAATGTTTGTTTTGTTAAAACATTACTTATTACCTAAAAAGTAGTTACAACATCTATATTATGTTTGACAGAATTATGCTGCTGCTCAAACAGTTGTTCGTTTTAACACATTTGTCACATTTCTGTACCAGTGATAGAAACATATGGTTGTTCTTAGTAAATGTGTGTGTGAACTAAACTTTATAGTTGACCAGTGTCAACTGCATTTTACCCTTTGATGAAGGTGAATATTACACTATTCCTGTCTGACATCTTTACAATCCTCAAGGTTAAATGAGAACCAATTGCTAAGCAATTTATTACAGCAGGACTGGTCCCAGTTAAATGGGCTGGTGGTTATAAATATTAGTAATCAGCCAGGGCAAAGCGGGGGAAAACACAAGGCTTCAATGCTGAACTAATAATCAATTAATCAAAAAGTGTCCCTTCATTCACCCCGAGGTGCGATTGATGCAGACAACTCTTGTCATAAAAGCAGATCACTGAGGAATTTGGTGTTTAAGGCAGGAGCGCAGGCGCTGACAGAGGACATATATCAGTTTAAAAGGCATTGTATTATATGAAGCACATATGATTTAACATCCTGCAGCATCTACTGAAACAATCCTGCTGCAAACTTTCATGTGTTGTTATTCTATGGAAATTAATATTTGAACAGAAACTTAATAACCTGCATGTAAAAGTGTCAAATGGAAAAGTGACTTTAAATGTCAAAACTGGCCACAGATGATGACAAAACATCACGTCCCCCAGAATATGTTCTGGTTTTACTGAGGAGTGGAGGCACAAAGCAGGAAACATTTCACATGAATAAATGGTGAAAAAAGTAGTTTTGTGTAACAGTGGAATGACAGATGGAAGTTAAAATAACTGATCAGAGGTGGAAAGTAAAAGTACTTCTTTGCTGTACTTAAGTAAAGTATCTGTACTTTACTTGAGAATTTATTTTTCTGGGAACTTTTTCGTTTTACTTC
>CM035785.1:27574128-27674128 GCA_020466265.1 Siphamia tubifer | reverse complement strand
CGTGACCTAATTCATCATTCTTTCATCATCCTTGACTACGTTCTTATTTATGAATTTTAACATGTGAAGTTTGACAGAAGCGGAAACCTGTCAGTTTATATCAAACAGATACTGGTCCATTGTTTGGCCCTCATGTATGACTGACTTCGCTTATTATTAAAAATATGAATCACTGCTTCAGCATTTGTCTTTGTGTCTTTGTGAAAGCAGCCGCCGTTAGTAGAACATTTAGAAAAGCAGAGGTGTGACAGTGAGCGATGATCTGGTGTTGACAGTGAGTGGCAGTTAGACTACCTGTGTCACAGTCCACTTCCACATTCATTAAACATTTTGGACAGGCTCTTTTAGAACGCCACCGCTGTGAGGAAACTCGATCTATGGCCTGAGGGATTCTGTAATGTTTTTACTGGAATCACCCTAGAGCTCGTCATAGGACAGAGGAAAGACCGGGGAGACCAGGGGACGGTGGGGAACATGCTAGCAAAAGAAAAGAAGAGGGGATGGTGGAGGACATGCTAGCAAAAGAAAAATAAATGAGGGGACGGTGGACGATGTGCTAGCAAACGAAAAAGAAAAGAAGAGGGGACGGTGGAGGACATGCTAGCAAAAGAAAAATAAAAGAAGAGGGGATGGTGGAGGACATGCTGGCAAAAGAAAAATAAATGAGGGGACGGTGGACAACGTGCTAGCAAACGAAAAAGAAAAGAAGAGGGGACGGTGGAGGACATGCTAGCAAAAGAAAAATAAAAGAAGAGGGGACAGTGGAGGACATGCTAGCAAAAGAAAAATAAAAGAAGAGGGGACGGTGGAGGACATGCTAGCAAAAGAAAAATAAATTAGGGGACGGTGGAGGACATGCTAGCAAAAGAAAAATGAAAGAAGAGGGGATGGTGGAGGACATGCTAGCAAAAGAAAAATAAAAGAAGAGGGGACGGTGGAGGACATGCTACCAAAAAAAAAATAAATGAAGAGGGGATGGTGGAGGACATGCTAGCAAAAGAAAAATAAAAGAAGAGGGGACGGTGGAGGACATGCTAGCAAAAGAAAAATAAAAGAAGAGGGGACGGTGGAGGACATGCTAGCAAAAGAAAAATAAAAGAAGAGGGGACGGTGGAGGACATGCTAGCAAAAGAAAAATAAATGAAGAGGGGACGGTGGACGATGTGCTAGCAAATGAAAAAGAAAAGAAGAGGGGACGGTGGAGGACATGCTAGCAAAAGAAAAATAAAAGAAGAGGGGACGGTGGAGGACATGCTAGCAAAAGAAAAATAAATTAGGGGACGGTGGAGGACATGCTAGCAAAAGAAAAATAAATTAGGGGACGGTGGAGGACATGCTAGCAAAAGAAAAATAAAAGAAGAGGGGACGGTGGAGGACATGCTAGCAAAAGAAAAATAAATGAAGAGGGGACGGTGGACGATGTGCTAGCAAACGAAAAAGAAAAGAAGAGGGGACAGTGGAGGACATGCTAGCAAAAGAAAAATAAAAGAAGAGGGGACGGTGGAGGACATGCTAGCAAAAAAAAGAAGAGATGAAAATAAAACACGTTTCTTCTCAAAACAGTATGTGTTGGAATGAGTGATTTATTTATATAACAAAACCATCATGGAACAAAAACTCACACCTTGTAATTACTTGAAGCTACTTTCTTTCAATAGCAATAGCACAGCTGTTAGCAGTGACAACGCTAGCGCTTTAATCGCTATTGAGAGAAAGTAGCTCCAAGTAATTACAAGGTGTGAGTTTTTGTTCTGTGACCATTTTGTTATGCAAATAAATTACTCTTTTTTATTTTTTTATTTTGTTGACCCCAAGAAACCTGCCGGGACTACTTTGGCCTTGACCAAAACCGGACCAGATCTGGGCTCACAGGACACTGTCAGGGGTAAGTCACTGTGGGTGCACCAGAGTAAAGACACTGATGACATACACATTCATCTGAAAAATACTGAAATAAAATAAAATATAAAAATATACCATTGCCTTGACGTCATATGACGTCATAACGTGAAATCATGGAGCCTGATGCCCAAAGGTAAGATGAAGTAAATGCAAAAAAAGACCTGATACTATCTGGTCTGGATTCTGAGATACACTGATGTGTTTTAGCTGTTGACCTTCACTGTGACCTTAACCTTTGACCTTTACAGCTCAAAATGTATTGGTTTCTTCCTTGACACATTATCAATCATCTCTGAACGTTTCATCAACATTTCATCAACTTTTTGAGTTATCTTGCTGATAAACAAACAAACAAACAAACATATAGAATATAATAGAAGATAATAGATTTTATTTTGTTAATATTATTTAAGCACACTCAGACTTTTTAGAGTCTATGGGCCGCATTGGAACCTTTGGTGGGCCACATTTGGCCCCTGGGCCACATGTTTGAGACCTGTGGTGTAGGACAAACTCTCTCCTTATCTTTCTTCCTAATGACAAATGGTTCATCCCACAACTCACTTTCCATTCCAACCAGGTTCCCAACTTTTTTTGCCGTCTCGCCTTTGTCCCCATGTTGTGACAGGCGTCTAAAGTGATTAAGCAGTGCCCCAGGATCTGACACTACAGCGTGTTGCCTTCTATTTGTTGATTACTATTGATTTTCTTTGATACTTCATTTAAAAATCAATATCCAGAGCAGAAGAAAAATAGGTGCAGTTTACACATACTTGAACATACTATTGTGCAGCAGGAGAAGGCCGCAGTTTTGGCAGAAGCAGCGACGGCAGCGGCCAATTACCAGGAAAGCTCTTAACAGGTGAAAGAGAGAGGCCCCAGATCGATTCCAAGCTTTCTGCTCCAATCACAGAAAGTGGCCATAAATTAAAGCGCATCTGTTTTGTTTTGAAGACAGCCATGAAGCATTGCTGCAACTTTTTTTTTATTTATTTTTTTTTATTTTTGCGGTATCCTCAACTCTTTCCACAGCCCTCGCTTCTGAAAAAACGACTCCATCCTCCATCATTCCATGACAGACAGAAAGGACAAGTGTCAAATAACAGGCAAACAACCTGTCCAGCCTATGATGTATACATGAAATGTGAGCAGTGGCTGTACATTTGAATAAACAATGGCAGTGTAAAGTCATTTACGCTAACTTATGCTATTCTCCCTCTTCTATTCAGCCACTCTAACACAATGACCTCTGAGGCTTTAGGCGTCACATTTGTGTGTTTTTTCTACATAAAACAACAGTCAGTAAGAGCTCACTAAAATTAAGTCAAATATTTTCAGAGTTGTTAATTACCTCCACTAAAGAGGTTAAGGTTTAACCTCACATTTGTTAACTTCGCAAATCAGAGATTCGTGAAGTTATGTTGCTTTAATGTAATTTAAGTTATGTTGCTTTGTGTGTGTGTGTGTGTGTGTGTACATTTCCTCTTGGATCATTGTGAAATTTGTCATGTATAAGGAGACAGATACAAAGATGAAACAGACTGAATTTCAGCTGAATCGACTCATGACTTCCGTCACAGTAGAGATTTGCTGTTCAACATGTATTGTTGATTTAACATGATAATGACTGATAATGATGGATTCATGATTGGACAAGATCACAGATTTTGTATTTGTTTGATTGATTGATTGATTGATTGATTGATTGTCAGCAAGATAACTCAAAACGTTATGAAACTTTCAGAGATAATTGATAATGTGTCAAGGAAGAAACCATTACATTTTGAGCTATAAAGGTCAAAGGTCAAGGTCACAGTGAAGGTCAACAGTTAAAAGACAGAAGTGGTGACATCAGATAAGTTAACACCGATTTGATGTCACATGACGTCAAGCCAATGGTACATTTGTTAAATGTATGACCTTTACCCAGAGGTGGAAGTAACTAAGTAGAAGTACTTCCTTTGCTGTACTTAAGTACAGTTTTTAGGTATCTGTACTTTACTGGAGTATTTATTTTTCTGGCAACTTTTTACTTTTATTCCTTACATTTTTTTATACTCTTTACATTTATATAAATATCTGTACTTTATACTCTTTACATTTATATAAATATCTGTACTTTATACTCTTTACATTTATATAAATATCTGTACTTTTTACTCTTTACATTTATATAAATATCTGTACTTTATACTCTTTACATTTATATAAATATCTGTACTTTATACTCTTTACATTTATATAAATATCTGTACTTTTTACTCTTTACATTTATATAAATATCTGTACTTTAGACTCTTTACATTTATATAAATATTTGTACTTTATACTCTTTACATTTATATAAATAGAAACAGAAACAGAAAAGACTTGTTACTTTTTGAAAATAGTCAAATGTGACAGTATGAAAAATAAGTCGGCAATCAGAAATTGTGACTGACTATATCATGATTTTACTTTTTATCTAATAATTAAAAATTTCTATCATAATTTTGACTTTTTATCACGATTTAAATTTTTTTTATCTCAATTATCTTTTGTTTTTTTTTTAAATCTATTTTTGACATTGTATTTTTCCTAAATATTCTGTCCATACCCACTAAAGTGAGTACAATGACCCAATAAAACCTATCATCTACGCACTAAATAAGGCTTAATTTTTTAGATGTTTTTGCCTAAATAAATATTATTTCATCCATAGAAAAAAAAAATGTATTTTTACTTTTTAGTTTATTGCAATTGAGAAGGGTGGTGCAGTATTTAGCACTGGTGCCTCACAGACAGAAGGACCCAGGTTCTATTCCCACACCAGACCTTTCAGTGTGGAGTTTGCATGTTGTCCTTGTGTCTGTGTGGGTTTTCTCCAGTTTCCTCCCACCATCCAAACACATGCACTGACAGGTTAATTGGTTAATCTAAATCACCCATAGGTATGAATGTGAGAGTGATTGTTTGTCTATATATGTTCAACCCTGAGATGAACTGGAGACTCATACAGGGTGTACCCCACCTTCACCTGCTGGAGCTGGATTAGACCCCCAGTGACCCTAGTGACCCTAGTGAGGATAAGGCAGGTTCAGATGATGAGACACTTGAGAACTTGTACTTTTTTATGTTTACTTCAGTAGGGAGTTGAATCAGTACTTCTACTTTCACACCAGTAGCTGTACTTCTACTTAAGTATAGAATATGTGAGCACTTTAACCACCTCTGCCTATGATGTGTACATGAAATGTGAGCTGTGGCTGTACAGTTGAATGAACAATGGCACTAACTTTTCTATTCAGCCACTCTAACAGAATGACTTCTGAAACTTTAGGCGTCATGTTTGTGTGTGTTTTTTTTCTCCATGAAACAACAGAGCACATTTGTCAGTAAGAGCTCACAAAAATTCTGTCAAATATTTTCAGAGTTGTTAATTTTTTTAGCAGTAGTAGAGTAGTGCTTTTAGTCCTACAAGGCTTTTTATTCTGTTCAACAACATAGAGAGGCAATAAAATAGACAGGGAGTGACTAATGGCACAAAAGTGGAATGAACTGAGTTATTGAATGTACAGAGTAGTTTTATGACAGAGCAGTTTTATGACAGGCCAACACTGCAAATAAATACTGGAACCAGTATTCAGAGAATGCCTAATCTCGCCCCTATTTTCTGCCAATCTTAAGTTTCTATGACAACCCATTATTGAATTAAAGTCAATAATGTGATTTTGACCTTTCTGCGAAATGTGACGTTGACCTTTGACCTTTTGCAATATTGATAATTTCATTATATGCATATATGCGTCAATGTGTGTAATATTATGATAATATTTCCAGTATTGATTAAGTTATTGTGTGATATGTCTATGCTTGACACACACAGTGTTACACAAGTTATTTGGCCACATGTCACCTTTGACCTCCTGAGATTTCAAAAACTATTTGTCCTAGGTCATGAAACCTATTATGAGAATTGTATAAATCTTCACTCCGCATTGTTTGGTACCAATCTGAAAGTTGTGTGACCCTCCATTCTTGAGTTATAACCCATAATGTGATTTTGAACTTTTAGTTAAATGTGACCTTGACCTTTGAACTTTATTCAAATGGATCATTGCATCTGATGCACATTAGCTATATGTATATGCCCATGTCATTTCATGGTGATATCTGAAATATTCATTGAGTTATAGCATCATATGTCTCTGCGGACACACACACACACACACACACACACACACACACACACACACACACACACACACACAGTGGTTACAATAATCGCTCTCAGCCAATGTTGGGTGAAATTAATAACACCGGACAAGAGGTCTGTGTGGGACACAATTTCCAGTCCTGCTCCCACTCGCACGTCCCGCAGGATTCAGACGTGAGTTGAAATGTGGCGTAGAGAAGACTGCATAGTTATAGTCTGTAGCACTAGAAGGTACAAGGTCGACAGGAAATATACAGAACAATAGATGATCTCTGGGCTTAGTGAGGTTTTTTTTCTCTCAAATATTTTGATACAGAGTCCAGTGGAGTAGACTAAAGCTTAATTTATACCTCTCGAAGTGGACGAAATTTGTCTTTCCGTTCCTGACGTTGCTCTTGGAGCTGGTATTTATGTCTCTGAATGTGAACCCCCAACCTGCGCAAAAAAACCCACCACGTAAAAATGCCCACGAGCCGTGCCATCGCCCACCCGGAAAAAGCACACCCCAGGAAGATCACGAAAAGTAATCAAAGACAATCGTCCCCAGATCTACACCCCACCGATGTTCACCAACAAACACCTCTGAAGGTGAAAGTGACAATTATCAGAAAAACAATTGTATTAAAATGACCCACATGTGTGGTTCATTTGAATGGTTTAATGTTTAATGTTCAGTCAGTGAACACACATTTACCTAACCTGACTTACATCATCTGGCTGCATTACGCTACGCTCACACAACTATATGAGTAGCATGTGAATCAAATCTGCTTCAAAATGAAGGAGCCAATCAGTGTCACAGGGTGGGACTACCCAGCAGCCTTAGGGCCAGTGTGATGTCAAGCAGAAGCGACAGCAGTGTAGTCTTTTCACATACACACTAATGACAGTGTGTGTTAGGTATCTGAGGGTCCATATAGACTGGACTATTTACAGTGTTTTGTCTACTGTACCGCATGTTCATTCCTTAACAGATGAACAGAGGACGACTTTGGAAGAGTTTGATCTATCAGATGGTTCCACTGGTGGATACTGAATTAGTACCAGTGCAGAAGCCCATGGTTATTCTGGTACCCCCCCTGGTTGTGTTGGTAAACTAGGGTTAACAGTAATGGAAGTGGGAGGAAGGAAGAAATGACAACCACATCTGCAACGGATGTTGTCAGCTAGTGTTCGTAGCCCCGAGTCATGGCTGAAGGATAAATGTAGAGAGGTTGGCAGTTCCCGTCCCAACTCTGGCTGTCCACATGTCGAAGTGTCCTTGGGCAAGACACTGAACCCTGACTCAGTCCCAGTAGGACTGACCTTAGACCTTAGAAACCTACTGGTGTATGAGTGTGTGTGTGTGTGTGTGTGAATGGGTGAATGTGAGGCTAATGTAAAAGCGCTTTGAGCACCATGAAGGTGGAAAAGCGCTATATAAGCGTAGAACATTTACCATTTATGTAGAACCATGCTTTTCTACAACGTTTACCAGGAGAACTTGGTGGGCATCGTAGTAGATGAGGTTATCAATAAACATCACATATTAATGTTAAGTTTAAACCCCTTCTGTTGATGTGTATATACCTGATGCAAACTATTTTCGCTTATTTGGCTGAAGCAGGCAACGGACAGATTTTTCATCTAATCACATGCAAGGATTTTAGATACGACCCCTCCTTTAAAAACAGTTTGGTTGCAGAAGGGTCCCAGATGGTTTTGTCAAATACCATCTGGTGACAGTCATTTTAACATTTACCCACTGAAACCAATAAATTACATTTAAAACCTACATTTTCTTTGACTTTTAACACATATTTCATACTAAATGTATATACTTTTATCATTTTAAAGGCTTCAGGGGGTAGTATTGGGGGGCCTTGGAACCAATCAGGCATTTTACATGTAAAATGCAACTATTTACAAAAAAGTCACGGTACAAAAACACTTCTGGAAAGAATACATTTTGTAAGTAGTTGTAAGTTTCGTAAGTACTGTACTTCATTGCTGTACTTAAATAGATTTTTTCTACACTTTACTTGAGTATTTATTTTTTGGCAACTTTTTACTTTTCCTCCCTACATTTTTATATAAATATATGTACTTTATACTCTTTGCATTCTCAGAATATTACTTTTTCAAACTAGACAGAACACTAAAATGCTAAAACACTAACACTTCAGAGGGAAAATCAAAGCAAAATTGTGACTTTCCATTTCACAATTATGACTTTTTATATAAATTTTTGCCATTTTATCTCATAATTTCAGCTCTTTTTCTCATAATCATGCACTTTTTATCATATATTTATGACTTTTTATCTCACCATTTTGACTTTTTATCATAATTATGCATTTTTAGATCATATTCATGACTTTTTAAATCTCATAATGATTACTTTTTGTCTCAATTGTGACACCCCCACCCCATTTTTCCTACATTTCCTGTTCATATCCACAAAACTTCATAACTGTGACCTGATCTAACTTATTATCTACACAGTAATTCTGAGTAGGAGTGATTTTACTTAAACCTCAAAACTTCTTCCAGCACATATTCATCTGCTCAGACACATATCTGCTCTTGATCCCTCAACAATTCTGAATAATCAATGATTGTCGTCCTAAAACTGCTTTTATTTACAGTGATATGGAGACATTTTTAGGACAAGTGTATTCACAGTAAAGTAATGTGTGTATATTCAGGATATTCATGTGTCTGTGGTTGTAATTGAACATAAAATAAATATTGTGAAACTGTAAAATGAGTCCATTTGTTCTGATAATGTGTTGTGTGTTTGATATTTGTCACAATATGAATCTAAAAGTTACCACATCAAATATTACATTTAGGAAATGAAAAGTTAGGAGTACACTGTCGTCTGTATGAATATGAATTTATCACATGGAAGAAAGTGTAAAAAATCCATCATGTCTTATGTCATCACATCACAGACATTGTCCACTGAACACAGAAAAGAGACAGAGAATGGTGGACTTTTGACACTTTCTGAAAATCTGAGAAATTCGTATTCGTACTGAAGACAGTGTACTCCTAACTTTTAATTTCTGAAATGTAGTTTTAGGATTTGAAGAAATATTCAGTAAAATGAACAAAAATGAACAAAATATTAAATGAAATGAAGAGATATGACCACAATATTCAGTAAAATGAATAAAAATAACCAAAATATTCAATAAAATGAACAAAATATTCAATAAAACGAATAAAAATTACCAAAATATTCAGTAAGATGAATAAAAATTACCAACATATTCAATACAATGAACAAAATATTAAATAAAATGAAGAAATATGACCACAATATTCAGTAAAATGAATAAAAATAACCAAAATATTCAATAAAATGAACAAAAATGACAAAAATATTAAATCAAATGAATAAAAATGACCAAAATATTTAATAAAATAACCAAAATATTAAGTAAAATGAACAAATATTACCAGAATGTTCGATAAAATGAATCAAAATATTCAGTAAAATTACCAAATATGACCAAAATGTTTAATAAAATTAACAAAAATGACCAAAATATTCAGTAAAATGACATATTTTTGACACTTTCTTCCATGTGATAAACAGTGTACTCCTAACTTTTCATTTCCTAAATATAATGTTTAATGTGGTAACTTTTAGATTCATATTGTGACAACACATTATCAGAACACACTGACCCATTTTACAGTTTAACATGTCTCCATACTATTGTCGTTTCTCAAATAACTCAACCTGACCTCATTTTTGCTTAAACCTGTGACAAACTAGCATCGGTCATGTGTAACAGTGTCCCGGTAAAGCCCCTGACGGCCTGTTTTTGTGTCTTTCAGTCCATTCTATATCTGTCATTTGTCCTCAGTGGCACTAATCGTTTTCTCTTCTTCTTTTCCCCACTCCCATGTCACCCCTTACCCAAACTCAAGCATGCAGAACAGAGCAGGCAGGTCTTCTCCAGCAGACCAGAACACTCTGTTCTCAGAGTTCTCACC
The DNA here is from genome assembly GCA_020466265.1 of Siphamia tubifer. Taxonomy (NCBI): domain Eukaryota; kingdom Metazoa; phylum Chordata; class Actinopteri; order Kurtiformes; family Apogonidae; genus Siphamia; species Siphamia tubifer. Next base: position 27,664,041 of record CM035785.1, on the reverse strand, counting down.
TTTCACCCGGGGTGAATGCGAGGCAACATCACATGAACCCCCCCACCCCCGAGCCCCGCCGAGACCAGAACACAACACCCAGCTGTGTGGAAGTCAATGACACACTGAAAGACACCAGCGTGTAGAAAGAGACCGCCTCGTACAAACAACCATGTGACATTGTAGAAGAGACATTAGATGACATGAAGACAGAAGAAGCAGGTATGAGTGTAACGCTGGCGACTTTAGGAGCGTTGTTCCAGTAGCAGGTGTCACTGACACCTCCCTGAGGTGCAAAACCTGCCAAAAACCACATCTGATGGAAACCAGGGCGCTCAATTCATGTTGTTCATTTTCCACAGTCAGCCTGATTTAATCTGCAATGGGTCGGAAAATGAAAACATAATAACCTATGAATAATGACAACTACACATTTATGTCATTGAAAAAAATAACATTTACTGCACTTAACTCTATTTTTAGTACATTTTAGTTCATTTTTACAGCATTTTACAAATTTTTTTACAGTATTTTACTAAATTAAAAAACATAATTACTGCATTTTACAAAATGTTTTGTGCATTTTAGTGTAATTTTACTACATTTTACATTTTCCACATTCAGTCTGATTTAATCTGCAAAGGGTCGGACCAGTAAAATGAAAACATAATAACCTATAAATAATGACAACTACACATGTATGTCATTGTTTTGGTGCAAAAAAAAAAAATTTACTGCATTTACTCTATTTTTGCTGCCTTTTACTTTATTTTTAGTGCATATTAGTGTATTTTTACTGCATTGTACTCTACCTTTAGTACATTTTAGTTTATTTTTACAGCATTTTACTAAATTTTACTGCATTTTATTACATTTTTACTTCATTTTTTGTGCCTTTTAATGTATTTTTACTACATTTTACTCTTATTTTGATTGCAGTTTAGTGCAAGGCTCTCAAACACATGTTGTTCAATTTCCACATTCAGCCTGATTTAATCTCCAATGGGTCGGACCAGTAAAATGAAAACATAATAACCTATAAATAATGACAACTAGTTCTACAAAGAGACTAAATTCTCAGTAACAGAAACAAAAAAAGGTTCAAATTGTGTCTAATTTTCTTTAGATATTTCAAGTTGTTCACATTTGTTCAGGTTTTTCACATTTTATTGTTGCAGAATATCCACAAAATGGAAATAATGTTAAAATCACATATAGAATGTAGTGTTATATAATTACACATTCATGTTTTCTTATTTCATCATGACATTAGGTTGATTAGATGGCTGTTAGCGCTATTTAGCATTGATGCTAGTCTGGTAAGCTAAGCTAAATGTGTTAGCTAATGCATTTCAGTGGACATAATTATCTGACTGTGAAATATGGACCAGGATCTCTCTTCATGTTTTTGATCCATTCACGCCCAAGTGTCTTATCTTTGGGGAAACGATGGAAGATCTGTCCACGCTATGTTTTTTTTCCTCTTTGAGGATAGACATTTGGGGACGCAGCAGTGAAGTGCTATTGCCGTCGGGAAAGTTTTGTAGTAGCAACAAGTGTAGGTAACACCTCAACGTCTTTGGAATGTTCCAGGTGAATAAAGGCCATGGTCAGACTTTTCTGAGTGTACTTAGATATTTGGAAAAGATCTAGAAACACACACACTGTGGTTCACCCTTTGTCGAGACAAGAGTTTAACACACTTACTTAATGACATTAATTACATTCTGTAATTAAACAGAATGTAATTAATTAAACAGTAGACCTCTTCTAAGACACAAACCTGAGCTCAACTCTACCTCTGCCATCATTCAGTTCATTCTAAAAACTTCTACAATTAATTCTTAGATCTTGAAAACCTATACATGGCACTTGATTCACTTTAATACTGGTAGCTTTATATATATATATATATATATATATATATATATATATATATATATATATATATATATATATATATATGTGTGTGTGTGTGTGTGTGTGTGTGTATGTATGTATGTATATATATATATATATATATATATATATATATATATATATATACATATACATATACATATACATATACATATACATACAGTAGTACCTCTACTTACGAAATAGAGTCGCATTTTAAATGTAAAATGCCTAATTCATTCCAAGGCCTCCAATACTACCCCTCAAACCCTTTAAAATGTACAGAAAATTACTAATTTTGGATTAAATATGTGTTAAAAGAAAATGTAGATTCCGATTTTAGCCCATCCAGGCTAACACCAACTATTGTTAGTGTAGATACAAATGCCACCACACCGGGTTTTACCTGTGAGAGCATGGGCTCTGTCTGAGCTGAATATTGTTAGCACATCCAGGCTAATGTCAGTGTCCGGCACAGAAGACTTGAGCCACGTCTGAGTGAGAATGATGATGCAGCAGTCTGGTGGGTCATGTTTGGCGTTTAAATCCAGCTTCGGGTAGTCCAGTTTGTTTTCCATTGAGCGTACGTTGGGCGGCGGTAGTAGAAACAGGTTAGCTTAGCTGTAAATCCACCGCGACAACCGCCTTCTACTTCCTCCCACAGATACCACCTCCGATGCCGGCAGAAGCCTCTGTGGGAGGAGGTCCACATCTCTGGGCTGGTAGAGTCCAAGTGTTTAACAATTTTCCTTAAACTGATGATAGTCTGTCGGTCATATATTCTTCTTGAACCGTTCAGCTGAACTTTTGATACTAACAGCGCTGGTGTAGGTGTAGAAATGACTGTTAAAGTATCTGTGTTACCGGGAGACACAGCAGCAGCTCTGTGATGACTGAGGGTCCAAGGGTAACAAAAAGTATCATAACCAAGGGGATGCTACGTACGTGATATATTTACATAAATTACATAGTCAGTTTTCTTTGTCAATAGAATTTTATTTCGTATTCAGAGACGAAAAATTAAGGTAAAGGTTTTTCATTGGAATTATCGTTAGCAGAGACTTTCATAAGTAGAGGTACCACTGTATGTATGTATATATATATATATATATATATATATATATATATATATTGTATATATATATATATATATATATATACACACACATACATACATATATGGTGGAGTCACATGGAGGCAGACAGTGTCTTAAATTAAATCCTAAAACAGAAGTGATGTCCTCAGGCTGCTCTCTAATTGGCTCCAACATGAACTCAGGCTGTTCTCTGATTGGCTCTAACACTCTAACATGAGCTTGGGCTGCTCTCTGATTGGCTCATAATAATCACATGACAATAAATGCACAAAGTGATGGAAACTTTCTAAAATGATTAGATTGTCAGTGTGGTGTGTGAGTGCACGGGTCCATGTGAGCGTGTGCGACCTTGGCCCCGCCCCCTCCCTCCAGCAGGAGTGACAGATGCTCAGTAATCTGTGTGAAAGGTGATCCAGCACTTAATGGGATTGTTTCTGTTACACCTTAAAGAAGAGGCAGAAGCAGAGCAGTCATCCTCCATAACTGCTGTCCTGGGACCTCAGGTGGACTGGGGGGGGGGGGTCACACCTCTGAATCATAAAACAGTGTGCGTCTCCCCTCCCTACAGAGTGCATTGTCTTTAAACAGATGGCTTACATATTGACAAAGAACAGAGAGATGATATGGTTGATAAGTGTGAAAACCAGTGAACATATGGAAGATGATTTTAGAGGTTTGGTCAAACAGGTGTTTTTTCTAACACTGACCACATCTGAAGAAGATGACAGAGGTCAGAGGTCAAGTACAAACTAAAACTACTGTTCACGACACACTTTCATGAAGACATTAAACTAAAATACTGAATATAATGATATGTCAATCACAAGTTATTAATTCACAATCCAAGATATGAGGAAGTGTTGCAGTAATATTTATTCATTGAAAAACAGGCTTAGTTTGGTTTATTGGTTTACTTTTTATATACATTTAGCCATTTTATCTAAAAATTTTAGCTCTTTTTCTCTAAATTATGCATTTATTATCACATATTTATAACTTAATCTCATAATTTAGAATTTTTTTATCTCACAATTTTGACTTTTAATCATAATTATGCATTTTATCTCATATTCATGACTTTTTAAATCTCATAATACTGACTTTTTTCTCAATTGTGACTTTTTTCCCCATTTTTCCTACATTTCTTGTGATCAAACACATTTTCTTCACAGTAATTTACTTTTAAGGGCTTTATTTTTGGATATCGTTGAAACTTTTCTGATCTTTCCTGGTTAAATAAGTAATTCATCCATGGTTAAAAAAATACAAAAAAATAAAATACAGTTTTACTTTTTACTTTATTACAGTTGAGAAGTTGTACTCTTTTATTTTTACTTCACTAAAACAGTACTTCTACTTTTACCAGAGTATTTTTCTCACCAGTAGCTGTACTTGTACTTATGTACAGAATGGGAGTACTTTGACCACCTCTGCCATAATCAATCAGCCTTAGGACAGAGTAGACATTATGTCCACAGAAAGACATGGCTGAGGGGTGGTGTTAACAGAAGCTAAAGGACAGGTCTGTGTGCAGAGTTAGGCATAGGCAGACTAAGCAGTCGCCTAGGTCACCAGATGTCTTGGGGGCACCAAATTAAATTAATTTAATTCTAATTTCATTTCATTAGAATTAAATAATATTCTAATTCCCACAGAATTATAATATTAAGATACTATATTTTCTGGACAACACTTAAAAGACTTTTCTCCAAAATGCACAGTGTCCCTTATATATGGATTAATTCTGGTTGTGCTTAGTGACTGGGAATTTTGACTTTTATTGCATAATTTTGGCTTTTTAATCTCATCATTTTGAGTTCCTATCCCATAAATTGGCCTTTTTATCACAAAATGTTTACTTTTTGTCACATAAGGCGTGGTGTTAGGGATGGGTGAGGCATGGTGTTAGGGTGGGTGAGGTGAGGTGTTAGGGTGGGTGAGGCGTGGTGTTAGGGTGGGTGAGGTGAGGTGTTAGGGTGGGTGAGGTGAGGTGTTAGGGTGGGTGAGGTGTGGTGTTAGGGTGGGTGAGGCGAGGTGTTAGGGTGGGTGAGGCGTGGTGTTAGTGGGTGAGGTGAGGTGTTAGGGTGGGTGAGGCGTGGTGTTAGGGTGGGTGAGATGTGGTGTTAGGGTGGGTGAGGTGAGGTGTTAGGGTGGGTGAGGCGTAGTGTTAGGGTGGGTGAGGTGAGGTGTTAGGGTGGGTGAGGCGTGGTGTTAGGGTGGGTGAGGCGAGGTGTTAGGGTGGGTGAGGCGTGGTGTTAGTGGGTGAGGTGAGGTGTTAGGGTGGGTGAGGCGTGGTGTTAGGGTGGGTGAGGTGAGGTGAGGTGTTAGGGTGGATGAGGTGTGGTGTGGTGTTAGGGTGGGTGAGGTGTTAGGGTGGGTGAGGTGTGGTGTTAGGGTGGGTGAGGCGAGGTGTTAGGGTGGGTGAGGCGTGGTGTTAGTGGGTGAGGTGAGGTGTTAGGGTGGGTGAGGCGTGGTGTTAGGGTGGGTGAGGTGAGGTGTTAGGGTGGGTGAGGCGTGGTGTTAGGGTGGGTGAGGTGAGGTGTTAGGGTGGGTGAGGTGAGGTGTTAGGGTGGGTGAGGCGTGGTGTTAGGGTGGGTGAGGCGTGGTGTTAGGGTGGGTGAGGCGTGGTGTTAGGGTGGGTGAGGCGAGGTGTTAGGGTGGGTGAGGTGTGGTGTTAGGGTGGGTGAGGTGTTAGGGTGGGTGAGGCGTGGTGTTAGGGTGGGTGAGGCGTGGTGTTAGGGTGGGTGAGGTGTTAGGGTGGGTGAGGCGTGGTGTTAGGGTGGGTGAGGTGTTAGGGTGGGTGAGGCGTGGTGTTAGGGTGGGTGAGGCGTAGTGTTAGGGTGGGTGAGGCGTGGTGTTAGGGTGGGTGAGGTGAGGTGTTAGGGTGGGTGAGGCGTAGTGTTAGGGTGGGTGAGGTGAGGTGTTAGGGTGGGTGAAGCGTAGTGTTAGGGTGGGTGAGGTGAGGTGTTAGGGTGGGTGAGGCGTAGTGTTAGGGTGGGTGAGGCGTGGTGTTAGGGTGGGTGAGGCGTAGTGTTAGGGTGGGTGAGGCGTGGTGTTAGGGTGGGTGAGGCGTAGTGTTAGGGTGGGTGAGGCGTAGTGTTAGGGTGGGTGAGGCGTGGTGTTAGGGTGGGTGAGGTGTTAGCAGCAGTTAAAGGACAGGTGTGTGTGTTGTAATGTGAGAGGGACTTTCTTCCTTCCACCTCTGGCAGCAGTAAAACTGTTCGTGTCATAAACGCCCATCGTGTCAAAATGATATGTTTAACCATCTCCTCTCTATTCTTCAGGACAATAGACGTCCAGGATGGATTTCCTTCCAGTGTGAAATGACACATTCTCCTTCTTTGTTGCAGAGTACCCACTCGGCTCAGCGCTCCTCTTCAAAACACTCACACTATGTGTCACTGTCTGTGTAGAATGGACTGACATGTTAGATAGAGTTTCTATTCAACCTTATGATGGCTTTGTTTCCAGGAGAGATTTGAGTGTCCACGGGGGATGCAGAGGTGGGACCTGGAGCCACGGCTTTGTCAACACAGGAGTGGACTTATCTGAAACACTGACTGAAAGACACATGGACTCAGATGATTATCAGTGAGACCACTGGTAGAGAGAGGAGGGGGGGGGGGGCAGAGAGAGAGAGAGGGAGAAAGAGAGAGGGGGGGCAGAGAGAGAGAGAGACAGGTAGGACTCAGTGCCTGTACTTCCCCCAGCATATATATATGTATATATATATATATGAGTTGAGGCAGAATATAGAGAAACTTCAGTTTTTTTCTGGTTATTAATATCTTTTTTTTGTTTGCATAGTTTCTAAAAGTATTTTCCTAATTTAATGGGGTCTTTTTTGTAGTAAAACAGACAAAATATGTGGAAATGTCATTATTTCCAGGTTCTTCTGTTATTATTTTACTGCTGTGCCTCACTGGAGATAATATTGGACTGAATATGGCTCCTAAAACAAAATGACTTTGAGAGCTGTGGCTTAAATTATTGAATAGAAAAAGTAGCAACAACAGAATCCAGTTTTGCATCATGTCTGCAGGAGTTTCCAGTCAGCTGATGCAGACCAAGGCACTGCCATCTACTTGTGCTGAATTTCCACTGTCATACATAAAGTTTCCCTTCATTCTGACAGACGGACAAAGAGACAGACGCACAGTTCAGAGAGTGAAGACCCGTGGGTCACCAGGGGGGGGTGTGGGGGCCACAGATCAGGGGTCCCGTTCCTTCTCTAGACTTTTCAATTAAGCTCCAGCGCACTGCGAACAATTTATGAACATGACCTTCCAACTCTGCAGCTCCCGTCCTCAGCCCTGGGAGACAACCTCTCCCACCCCCCCCAACTACATCAAACCAATACCCGGTACCCCCGTGACCCGCTGACCTGCCACACATACCCCGTCCTGACAAGACAAACCTCCATGCAAACACACAGACCACTCCCTATCATCTACCGTATGTTCTGCAATAGAAGGAGCACTTAAAACAAACACCACAGAGCGCCTTAACGTATATATGGATTCACTCTGGTAGTCCATAGTGACTGGGAATTTGGACTTTTTATCTCATGATTTTTACTTTTTATCTCATAATTTTGACTTTTTATCTCATGAGTTTGACTTTTTAATCACATAATTTTGACTTTTTATCTCATGAGTTTGACTTTTTATCACATAATTTTGACTTTTTATCTCATGATTTTGACTTTTTATCACATAATTTTGACTTTTTATCCCATGATTTTGAATTTTTATCACATAATTTTGACTTTTTATCACATAATTTGTACTTTTTATCACATAATTTTGACTTTTTATCTCATGATTTTTACTTTTTATCTCATAATTTTGACTTTTTATCTCATAATTTTGACTTTATATCACATGATTTTGACTTTTTATCACATAATTTTGACTTTTTATCTCATAATTTTGACTTTTTATCACATGATTTTGACTTTTTATCTCATAATTTTGACTTTTTATCCCATGATTTTGAATTTTTATCTCATAATTTTGAGTTTTTATCTCATGATTTTGACTTTTTATTACATAATTTTGAGTTTTTATCTCATGATTTTGACTTTTTATCCCATGATTTTTACTTTTTATCTCATGATTTTGACTTTTTATTACATAATTTTGACTTTTTATCTCATGATTTTGACTTTTTATCTCATGATTTTGACTTTTTAATCTCATGATTTTGAATTTTTATCTCTTGATTTTGACTTTTTATCACATAATTTTGACTTTTTATCTCATGATTTTGACTTTTTATCATAATTTTGCCTTTTTAATCACATAATTTTGACTTTTTATCTCATGATTTTGACTTTTTATTCCATATTTTTGATTTTTTATCTCATAATTTTGACTTTCTATCAGATAATTTTGACTTTTTATCATAATTTTGACTTTTTATTGCATAATTTTGACTTTCTATCTCAGAACATGGACTTTTTAAACATTTGATTTAGCAGAATAAGAGTGTATTTTGTGTCATGCTACAACTCAACAATATTAGGAGTTATTGTGACTGTTTAGGGTTATTTAATGCATATTATAGTCCAGTGCGCCTTATATATGAAAAACCTTAAACGGAAAATAGCCCATTCTTTCCCGGTGCGTCTTATAGTGCAGATACTACGGTATTTCCTCACTGAGGAGCAAATGCAAAGGCACAGTTAAGATCATGTCCCCCGTGCTCACATTGAGGGGTCAGTGGTTATTCTTCAGCACAGGCTCAAAGGTGAGTGATAAAAAAATCCAATAGAGTAAATGCACGGGGTCAGCAGCATATCAATATATAATACAGAAAGGGGACAGATGACAAGCCATAAGCCCATGGAAAGCCATTGAATTCTCTGTTTCTCCCTTTCTGGCTGTCTGTGGATGCATCAATCTGCAGCTGTTGATAATTGAATTAAGAAGGAGACGTGATTAACAAGTTCTTCAAAAAAGCTGGAATTGCCTGCGATCTGATGCCTGGAGACCTCGATAGGCTTCTTTGAGAGTGAAAACTATTTGTGACATTTCCACAGTTCAGCCAGCTGTCTTCATTTTAATTAAAAATCTTTCACGGGTGTAAGAGTTATGGAAGGTACGGCGAGGGCTTCTGGCAGCAGCGTGAATGAAATACCACATAACAGATTGTGTGTGCGAATAAACTAAGCATCAGTGGGATGTGGCGGAGGATGCGATTTCCCAAAAAGGGGGCATACAAAGGCAGCCAATGCACAGTAATGTGGGACAACTTTATTGAAACTATGAAACTTTATTTGATATTATGGGACCTGTTGTCATTAACCTGAGCTCATTACATTACCAGTACCTTTACTGCAGAACTGTTTGACTTTGGAAGGACTGTCAAATAGCTCTTATCAATTTCTTTGACTTTTATTTAACTTCAAACATGAGGTCAAACATATATTAAACATGTCAGATCAAATAATAGTAGGACTGCATCCAGTAAACCACCTTTTAGATTAAATCAGGAAAATGTTTGTCCTGTATTAAAATACAGTGGTGCCTCAACTTATGAAATTAATTCATTCCAGAAGTGTTTTCATACCATGAATTTTAAGTAAATAGTCGCATTTGACATGTAAAAGGCCTGATTGGTTTCAAGACCCCCAATACTACCCCCTAAACCCTTTAAAATTATATATAAAAAAAAAAATACACATTTTGTATGAAACATGTGCCAAAAGTCAAAGAAAATGTAGATTTTAGATGTAATTTATTGGTCTCAGTGGGGAAATGTGTCTTCCAGGCACGTGCAGAGAAGGGGGGCTCCAGGGGCTCTGGCACCTGCCCCTCTGCTGACTGACATCCAAAGTGCTCTTTTGACAGAGCCTTTTTTTGGGGGCGCTTTTGTATTTTGAAAAAATAAATGAGTTCCAACAGTAGTTTTCCACAATGTGTCCTTGATTATATGTGAAATTATACATTTGGAAAATAATGTTTCCCATGTAAATACCTTGCAGCCTGTGACGGTGCAACATTAGCGGTCCGCCATCTCCTGCCCCGCATGTGTTTTTCTTTCTTTTTCGTCTTTTTTTTCTCCCATCTTTTTTCTGGTATGTCAGGAGTGCATGAAGCGTGGCTCTCCCGCATTGTCAGCCATTTCCATGTGTGATAGGCATCGTCTGGGGGTGCACACTTTGGGCGACACACCAACATGCACACGCACACACACTTACTGAGTCACTTCCTCATCACCAGTTAAATGCCCCAAATTCATGCGCTTCATACATAGCTTCATGTGATGTCATCGCCTAGTAATGTGTGCTGCCATTTTAAAAGGGGAAAATAACAGCGTAGCAACATTAGACACATAGCTCTGTTACGATGTCCTACGACTATTTTGATAAACGTCTGCCCTTCGCAAAAGACCGGTATGAACGGAAATTAGTAGGTATCAACTGGAGAGTTGTCCATATAAATTCCTGGCAGGTTCTTGGCAAAATGACCCCACGTTGTGGCCTAATATCGAGTGGACAGCCATCTATGACTATATATATATATATATATATATATATATATATATATATATATACAGCTTTACTTTATTTTTAATTTTTTAGTTCATTAGCCTTTCTTCTTTTATGTTAGGGTTAGGGTTAGGCTGTGATGTCGGCAACACACCTGGAAACACAGGAGTCTAACAGTCAGAGGGTCTCCCAGTAACCCCACGGCGCAATTAAAGTGGTAGCCGGCGCACACCAGCTGGGGTGGGAAAAGCCAAAATAATGCTATAAAAAGTCTAACTAATGCAATAAAAAGTCAAAAATATCAGATAAAAAGGTCTATATTCCCAGTCACTAAGCACAATCAGAATTAATCCATATACAAGATGCACTGTGAGAAAATTAAAGTCTCTTAATTGCACCTTATAGTCTGGAAAATACTGTAGTTTAATATTCTAATCCTGTTGACAGCTGATGCCATAGGCGACCGCCTAGTCTGGCTATGCCTAACGCTGGCCCTGCTACTCCCAATCATCTAATAAATGAACTAAACTGATTTTTACTTTTACTTTTACTCCAGATAATCCCTTTAAGAAAGGTTAAATAGTTAAATGTGAAGAAGAAAAAAAAGTCACTCTTAACATTTCCACAAAAATATGTTTCAATCTCAAAGTAAAAATGAAAAATGATTGAAAGCATATGTGACATTTGTGTGTGTGATCCACAGGACGTCACACAGTCTGAGAACATGAGCTGTTACTGAGCTTTAATCATATGAATAAAACCCCAGCGCAGACACCATGAATATCACAGCCACATGAATGTTCATCAGAAAATTAAGTGTCAAATGAGTTGTGATCTCACTGCTTATTATGTCATGTCTGCGTGCACTAGATGAATATAAAAAATATGTCAACAGTAATACGACACCTGCATTTAATGACTATGTATGCAGGGGCCATATTTGCAAATCATTTTAAATACCAATGAATGAGCCATAAGTGAGTGACCTGTGTGTCCGTCTGCTCACTCTCACACCTTTAACATCACCTTTTACAGCTGATCTCCAACTCACTCTGAAATATACAAACCCAGGGTCACTTTTTACATTTGGCAATTTGTAGTTTTTTATTATGCAAAACAAATGTCCCTGTCCATAAGTGAGTGACCTGTGTGTCCGTCTGCTCCTTTAACATCATCAACTCACTCTGAAATATACAAAGCCACACTGTCGAAACAAATCCATAGAATTTACTCAATAAAAGTCAAGGAACAATTAACACTCATTATGGTTGAGTAGATTTTAATGCATATTTTGAGTCAAATGTCACTAATTTCAACATCTATAACATACTAAAAGAAAAATAAGATAAAATCCACCGACCACCTAACATAATAAAATTATGAGATTCAATTATATAAATGAAAAAATACATTTTAAAAGATAAAAATAAAAAGTCCAAATCATGACAGAAGTCAAAATTTTGAGATAAAAACAAAAAAATAGGACATAAATGTCAAATTATCAGACAAAAAGTCACAATCATAAGATAAAAAATTAACAAAGTAAAAGGACTTTGTTACTGTTCTTAAGTCAATTTTTTTTAGGTATTTACTTTACTTGAGTATTTATTTTTCTGGAAACCTTTTACTTTTACTCCCTACATTTTTGCATAAATATCTGTACTTTATACTCTTTACATTTAAATAAATATCTGTACTTTATACTCTTTACATTTAAATAAATATTTGTACTTTATACTCTTTACATTTAAATAAATATCTGTACTTTATACTCTTTACATTTATATAAATATCTGTACTTTATACTCTTTACATTTAAATAAATATCTGTACTTTATACTCTTTACATTTATATAAATATTTGTACTTTATACTCTTTACATTTAAATAAATATCTGTACTTTATACTCTTTATATTTAAATAAATATCTGTACTTTATACTCTTTACATTTAAATAAATATCTGTACTTTATACTCTTTACATTCTCAGAATAGACTCATCACTTTTTCAAACTAAACAGATGTGGCATTATTTTTTTTTTTAATGGTTTCAAGGGAAAATTGTGAGTTTCTATTGCATGTATATCATAATTATAACTTTTATCTCATTATTGGGGGACTCCAAAATTTGACTGTATCTCATCATTTTGATTTTGACATAATTTTGACTATCATAATCATGCGTTTCTTATCTGATATTTTTACATTTTATCTCATAATTAAGACTTTTCACCATTTCATTTTACCTCTTTTTCTCATAAATGTGTATTTCTTATTTCATATTTACCTTACGCCAAGGAGGTTATGTTTTTGCCGGCGTTTATCTGTTTGTCTTTGTTCAAGGTAACTCGAAAATTTCTGGACGGATTTTGATGAAATTTTCAATGTGAACACGAAAAGAATTGATTTCATTTTGGGAGTGATCGGAGGGTGGGGGGGGGGGGTCTACCTTGGCAGAGGTCTGTGCTCTCAGAGTGCTTTTCTAGTTATGATTTTTTTTTCATAATTTTGAGTTTTTAGTTTGTAATCGTGCATTTTTTTTGTTTCATATTCATTACTTTTTTATCTCATAATAATGACTTTTATCTTAATTGTGACTTTATTTTCCATTTTTCCAAAATGTCCTGCCCATACTTACAAAAGTAAATAAATGTGACCTGATCAAACACATTATCTACACACTAACTCACTTTTAAAAGCTTTATTTTTGGATACTTTAGACACTTTTATGATTTGCCCTGCTTAAATAAGTGTTATTTCATTCATGGCAAAACAGAACTTTTGACTTTATTACAATTGGAAAAATTATAGTACTTCTACTTTTACCAGAGTATTTTTTCACACCAGTAGCTGTACTTCTACTTAAGTACAGAATATGAGTACTTTGACCACCTCTGGTTTTACCGACCCACCTCATCCTTTTACAGTGCAGGGTCACTTACACTTACACTTGTCAATTTGTCATTTTTTATTATGCAAAACAAATGTCCCCGTCCGTAAGTGAAGTCTGGTTGAGTCCTGCAGGAGCGCCATCCCACTCCCTGCAGATCCTTAATAGACTTAGGTCGTCACGGTGACACCATCACTCACACACTCACGCTCCTGCCAAACCTATTGTTCCTTTTCCTTTAGCGCTAACACTCTCCATCTGACGACTCAAACCATCTGTCATATGTGGAAGTGTTTGTTCAAGTGTCTTCATTTGCCTGGACCAGTATGGGGTCATTTTTGTGCCAGTATTTTGAATGTAAAACTATATCTTGAGTGAACAGTGGGGAATTTTGAGCACAATAAATATACTTGAACAACCAAAAATCTATTCTGCACTGAATCAGTGTTTTTGTTTATTAAGTTTGACTCATGTCATCTCACATACTCTTAACTTTAGAATGCTCGTTATATTGAACTGGAAGTAAACAACAGTAAACAAAAAAAAAGAAACTGCCATTAAATCAAAGAAGAATGGAAATATAATGTTTTCATAATTTTCACTTTTTATCTCAGAATTTGGACTCTTGTGTGTTTTGTTCCATGTTACAACTCAACAAGGTTGAGAGTAATTGTTTAGCTTCACTTAATGCTCCTTATAGTGTGGAAAATACAGCAAATAAATCATTAAACTTCACATTGACAGTGATTATTCATGGGCATCATCAGATGTAGGACACTATGTTTACAGATGATCATTTATAATTACACAAAACGGAAAGTGGGGTGTTCGCCTAGTGTTCGCCTAGAGCACCACATTGATCCTAAGTCACCAGTATTAATTTTCTAAAATTTTCGTCGTAGTTTTCATCAACAACCTATTTTTCCCTGACGAAAACTAGACGATGACGAAAATAGAACATGCTTTTGGAATGACAAAAGTTATTTACATTTTCATTGATGAATAAAAATGTGACTAAAACGAAACCCAATCAACTTTTGTTATCGACAAGGAAAGACAACCAATGGGATCAAACACATCTAAAACCTGTTCAATCATCAACCACAGTTTGTTTTCTCTCTGGCTCTGGCATCCACCTTCCTCCACAGTCCACGGACACTCTGTTTGGTCATTTCAGTTTATATGGAATGTCCGGGTGAAAACCAAGAGAGGACATGTGGACTCATTTGACGTTCCTCAGTTCACGAACAAAACCCTGTGTCACCCATGTGGAGCATCACTGGTAAAGACACATCAGATGTGAAACGACACATGCAGACCAGCCGTGATGAAACCTATGCAAAAATAAGACAGTCACATTAGCTTCTAAATGTGTGTAAGAATGCACGTATGTAATTATTAGTGAGTGTTACGCTTCTCAAACTGGCTACTCTTATCACCTTTGGTTTATTAAGTGACATTGAAACTGATTCTCAACGACTGTTTCATGGTATAAAGGTGTATTATCTGATTAGGTTGAGAAGATAGCTCAACATGTTAGCCGTGTACCTAGCTGGATACAAAACAACATGTAGTTGTCAACACTGAGAAGAGATGTATGTCTCTGGGAAATGTCTTTTTGGTAAATGCTGTGTCCAATTGCAAACTTCTCCTCGTCTCGATTTGAACCATAACAAGCCACCTGCTGAGTCACGACTTTTTATTTTTCGAGCTTGTTCAAGGATATAAAATAAGACATGAGTTTGGAGCATTCATCTTAATGTGGCAGACCAACATGGGAAAACTTTTTTTTTTTAAAGGTGTCATTCCGCTGAAAACTGCTTTTCCACGCTCCTTTTGGAATCTGATGGGTCACCTCAACTTAGCAACACATGCTGCCTTTGACAGTGGTTTATCACCTCCACTGGCTGCATACTGCATTCACAGAAAACAACAAGAGGAACGAAGGACCCAGAAAAAGCTGGTCCATCTGACGTCAGATGGACTTTAGTGTCACCCACGTGGGGTTAAACCTGTCCCCTATTGCAGCAAATCTGAAGTAGCATTAGCATTAGCATCTACAAGAGAAGACAGCACCACAGTAGCTGCTGCACGAACTTGAAAAAAAAAATGGCGGATCAAACTGGTTCATGTGCTCTCTGTGGAAATAAAGCCTAGTGTTTTTTCCCTGCACGTTTTCAAAACAAGCAACGGCACGAAACCTAGACGCCTCGTCACCGCGTCATGGACATGTATAAGGAAGAAAAGGTAAACTCTGTTTTTCAACCTCAAGTCATTTTTCTAAAAAAATGCTGGAAACAAAGCAATCCAGAGGTTTTTTTCAATTCAATAACAATGGAGAACACAGTAATATTAATGAAATAACCATGGAATGACTCTGGTTCTACTGGGAAATCTTTTGAATTGAGTCGTACAACCTCGTCATTACTTGAGAAAACAATGATAAGATTTTACAGGCGTTTCCCTGTTGTAATCCTTCCTCTTATTTCCACTGCAGTTACAGAAAACCTCCAGAGGTAATGTTCAGAACCACAGCAAAGACACCAACTCATTTGTGTTTCATCTGTGGGCTGCTCCAAATACAAAAGTAACTCTAAAGAACAACAGGTGAAGGACGAGGCTATCATTAGATGGACAGTTTTGCGGCCACGATTCATGAGTCACATGTTCAGTGAACCCTTTGAAAGCGTGTGCGTAGACATTTTTAAGAACATGACCCAAAACTGCTGCTTTGAAAACCAATATGGAGCATCAAAAGAGACACACACACACACACACACACACACACACACACACACACAGACATTATTGAGATGTCATTGAAATTTTGTTTTAAATATAGTTCACTTGTTTTAAAATGTAGTTTTACATGCCCTTTTTAAAAAAAACAATTGCCCCACCAAAGGTCGCTCCACGGCCCTGCTCTTAATAATACCATAGCTGTTAATTCAAGTGAAATGATTGTGCATCACACATTAAAACAAACACATTTGGTTTTTTAATTTAGATTTTGTCGACTAAAATGTTATGACTTTTAGTCGACTGAAACTAGACTAAAAATAAATTGATTTAGATTACTAAATTATTACAAAAACTAAAATTACATTTTCGTCAAGAGACTAAAACTAAATTAAAATGTTCTGGCAAAATGACCACTGTTACCCACCCTGGTTAAACTAAATAAACAAACACACTGATACATTTTATTTGTTCAACTATATTTATTGCTCAACGTACACAGTTTTACATTCAAAACATTGGCATAAAAATGAGCCCATAGCCTGGGCCTGGGTGTCAGTGGAGTGTCTCATTAGTCGGCCGGCGGGACATCAGAGGGACAGATCAAACACAAGAGGGTCCGGTGAGGTGCGTGTCATTCCTGTGACCCTGGCAGGGCAGTGGAGGGGGAAGTAATGAATTAGAGTGGAGCTGGGAAGGCATTAGAGATTAGGCAGCAGAGAGGGCTCCACTGAAAGGTCAAAGGTCAGGCATATACCACCAACAGTTGTCAGAAGAGCTCAGTGTGTTTATTAAGGACAGATCTGCTTATTGTTCAACATGTCTTTTCCAGCCTGGACAGTTTTGTCCACTACCACTGGACACGTCCACATCTTTACCAGCTGCTTTTGTCTCAGTTTTTTGGTCCAAATCTATGGATATATTTTTATATATAAGACAATAGAAATAAAATATATAAAAATATATAGTAATATAGTATATAATATATACAAAATACAATGAGTAAAATGAACAAAAATGAACAAAATATTCAGTAAAATGAAAAAAAAACCTTCAATAAAATGAACAA
Source organism: Siphamia tubifer (assembly GCA_020466265.1). Lineage (NCBI taxonomy): Eukaryota > Metazoa > Chordata > Actinopteri > Kurtiformes > Apogonidae > Siphamia > Siphamia tubifer. The sequence goes on along the minus strand of CM035785.1, from coordinate 27,646,872 downwards.
AAATGTACAAAATATTCATTAAAATTAACAAAAAAATTCAGTAAAATAACAAATTTTTGACACATTCTTCAGTCTGAGAAATTTGCATTTGTACTGAAGACAGTGTACTCCTAACTTTTCATTAATCTCGCCTCACCAATGTTTGGTGAGTCAGTATGTGTGTGTGTGTGTGTGTGTGCATGTGACATATCACACTATAACTTAATCAATACTGGATATATTACATGTCACATATCAATTACCACATTGAAAATGACACTTAGGAAATTAAAAGTTAGTACTACACTATTTTTAGTATGAATAAGAATTTGTCAGATGGCAGAAATTGTCAAAAATACAGAATTTTTTTGAATATTTTGGTCATTTTTGTTCCTTTTACTGAGTATTTCATAAAATTACATTTACGAAATGAAAAGTTCATAATACACTGTCTTCAGTACAAATACAAATTTCTCAAATTTTCAGAAAGTGTCAAAAATCCACCAGAGTGTGTGGTGGTGAAAAATGTCCAGGTTATGGAGGTGACAAACTGAACGGTTCTGCACCGGCAACTGCAAGCCTCACTGCTTAAATAGTTACAGGTGTGGGCCAGGTGAACCTGGGGTGGCTCTGGGGGAAAGGTCACAGGTTGTGACATGAATTTAAAAATAACATTTTGCAGAACTTCAAATTTAGATGTTTATTAAAGTATACTTATATTCAAACATTATTTATTAACTTAGTATTGTAAGGTTCTGTCAGACCTACTGGGACACTAAGTCAGGATTCAGTGTCTTTGTCCAAGGACACTTGGACATGTGGACAGACAGAGCCTGGACCTGAACCTTTGACCCTTCAGTCATTGGACGACCTGCTCGACCAACTGAACCACAGTCACCCCTGAATAAAATCACTGTGTTTTGTTGTGGTAATTGTTTTGGTGTAATAAATATTAGTGGTTATTTGCTGTGCTCTGATATTATATTTCAGCATCTACTACATCAGTTAAGTTTATTTGTATCAATCATCTTCATTTGAAACAATAGAAATAACAGTACGATATCATTTAATGACTTAATTCCACTCAGTTGAACCTCATCTATGTTTTAAACTTATGTTCACTTATATCCACAATATTTGTTGGAAGTACTTAAAAAGAAGAACATGTTACAGCAACTAAATATATTTGAGTTAGTAGTACTATTACTGAAACTTTGAGTTTTCACAACTGAATATATTTAATTATTCTGAACATTGGGGTTTACAGTGTATGAAATAAAAATGTAAGAAGTGAAAATTATCTGGGTCAAATTTCTTCAAATAATATTTTCAAAATGTAAAAATATTAACTTGTATATATTTTAAGTATAAGGCACACTGGATTATAAAGAGCATTCAGTGAAGTCAAAATTATTAGATAAAAAGTCAAAATTATGAAATGAATAGTCAAAATTTCCAGTCACTAAGCAGAACCAGAATGAATCCATATACTATATAAGGCACACTGTGGTTTTTGGAGAAAATTAAAGTCTTTTAAGACTCACCTTATAGTCCAGTAAATACAATAACCTTTTGTTTCCCAGAAGTCATTGAATTTCCTATTCAATAATTCTAGTCTAGACATTTTATAAACATCCAAATATTACTGTGGACACGTCCATAACGTCCATGAGTGTTGTATTAACAGAGAATACTCTGTTTTGTTTGATGGACAATTTCAATGTGTTGGGTTAGTTTATTACAAAATGAAATAAAATAATTATTACATTTTAAATGTTTATTACAAAATGCAGCTCAACCCATGTTTTTTTGTCGTGTTATTTTTTGTTTTATTTTGAAAAACTAATGAACAAATGATACAGAGATCGTCCCAGCTCTAGAGGAGATACAGCAATGGGCGTAAAATTGTGTATGGACATTATGGACGTGTCCATACCAATATTTGGATGTTTATAAAAAAAAATGTCCTATTGAGTAGGAAATTACATGACATTTGGGAAACAAAAGGTTAGTGTATCTACTGGACTATAAGGTGACACTTAAAAAAACTTTAATTATCTCCAAAAACTACAGAGCGCCTTATATATGGATTAATTCTGGTTTTGTTTAGTGACTGGGAATTTTCACATTTTATCTGATAATTTAGACTTTTTATCTAATAATTTTGACTTCACTTATAATGTGCTTTATAACCCAGTGCACCTTAAATATGAAGAATCTAAAAAATAAACCATTCATTGACAGTGCACCTTACACCTATATGACAAAAACAAAATGAGACGTTATTTAAATTCGTTCTTTTTTATTTCTTTTTTTAATTTTTCATTGCTGTCTCTGACCAGGAAGTCGTCACATTATGTCCCCACCAATGTCAACATCATGGTTACTCCCATGGACGCAGCATTTGTTCTTTCAGTTCAGTTTTTGGAATGGTCCTACAGTGTCATCCTGTGTGAAGCGGCGGTGGCGACAGTGCTATTGCATCCATGGCTAATGTCAATTAAGCAGAGTGTCTGAGCGAGTGTGACCTAAAGATGAGCGCTGGTGTCAGCTGCTGGCCAAGGTCAAGCCTCAGTATTAACAAGATTTGATCCTGTGAGCTGCCTTTTGCACTTTCCAGCCTTTTCCTGAGGTTTATCCTTTCAACGTGTCCCATCTCTACTAACAATATTTCACTGTCAGCTTTGTGTGGCTCTGGCGTACGCTGGCTCTGCTCATCCTTCTTCATGTCTGTTAGCTTGTTTTAATCAGAAAGATGCTCTGTGACATGACACATTTTCTTCTTCGCTCACAGGTTAATGGAGTTTGATTTATCACCTGTCGTCTGTCTGTTTTCTATAAGTATAAATATAAAAGTTCATTTATCACACAAACACACTTTGTCTGCAATGAATCTACTTAAATAATCATTTAAATATGTTCTTTGTTATTACACCTGTACAGAGGTGGAAATAACGAATTAGAAGTATGTCCTTTACTACAGTTGTTAGGTATCTGTACTTTACTTGAGTATTTATTTTACTGACAACTTTTTACTTTTATTCCCTACATTTTTGTATAAATATCTGTACTTTATATTCTTTACATTTATATAAATATCTGTACTTTATACTCTTTACATTTATATAAATATCTGTACTTTATACTCTTTACAATAGATTCATTACTAGACACATGTGACAGTAGGAAAAATAAGGCATAAATCATAATTTTGACTTTTTATCTCATAATTCTGAATTTTTTAATCTCATAATTCTGCTTTTTTTTTTATCATTATTTATTCATGACTTTTGAATGTGTCCTAATTGTCCTGTCCATACCCACTAAACTGAGTACCTTAACTCAATAAAACACATTATCTACACACTAATTCACTTTTAAAGGCTTTATTTTTGGATATTTTTGACACTTTTCTGGTTTTTCTGCTTAAATCAGTATTATTTCATCCATAGCAAAAAAAAAAAATCAGTTTTCATTTTTACTTTATCCCAGTTGAGTTACAATTGAGACGTGTACTTTTTTCCCCCTACTTTTACTACACTAAAGGACTTGAATCAGTACTTGTACTTTTACCAGAGTATTTTTTCACAGTAGTATGGGATCAGAATGGGAGTACTTTAACCACCTCTGCTGTTGTTTGATTTATAACCTGCTGTCTTTCTTCTAAAAGCATAAACATAAAAGTTCATTTATGACACTAACACACTTTGTCTGCAATTAATCTACTTAAATAATCATTTAAATATGTTTTTGTTATTACAGCCAAACTTCATGTCAGCATCTTTCAGAGGTGATACCAACAGAAAATATCAACCTTTGTATAATGATTATAGATCTAAACACTGATAACTATACTAACTATGGTAACTATGGTAACTATGGTAACTATGGTAACTATGGTATTACTCTTGCAATAAAATAGTAGCATAAATCAACAGTGTTTGATTTTCCATAAATACATTCCCGTTAGTGGCCTGCTGACCTGCCTTATTTGCATTACGCATAAAAATCCCACATCATGTACTGAACACACGACACATCAGAGCCGATTGTAAAATTAAATTTATTTCTGTAAGGATTTGATAGGTTCAAACTTTTATGTCAGTAAGGTAATTAGTTGTAATTCAAGTTACGCATTTGATTGTTGTAAACATTATTATTTATGTGTGTCTTAAAGTACACCTTGTATATCATTGTGTAATTATTTAGATTGTTGATGTGATACTTGCTGCAGAGCGTGTCCATTCCTGTCCAGTGTCAACAGAATCAGAATGATGTCGACCACAATGATAGTTTTGGACGATGATAACACACTGGAGGCAGAGCCGGCGTTAGGCATAGAAGACAGACTGTGGCTCAGTTGACCCGATGACAGAGAGGTTGCCGGTTCGTGTCCCGGCTCTGGCTGTCCACATGTCAAAGTGTCCTTGGGCAAGACATTGAACCCAGTAGGACTGGCAGAACCTTAGAGACATACTGGTGTGTGTGTGTGTGTGTGTGTGTGAGACTAATGGAAACTAATTAAGTGCAGAACATTTACCATTTACTAGGCGGTCGCCTAGGGCACCAGATTACCTGGGGCGCCAAGTTGCAGATATTTATTTTATTTATTATATTCTTATTTGCAGAATAAGAATATTAGGCTACTGTATTTTCTGGACTATAAGGTGCACTTAAAAGACTTAATTAATTCTGGTTGTGCTTTGTTATTTGGAATTTCGATTTTTTTTGTCACATAATTTTGGCTTTTTGTCACATAATTATAATTATTATTTTGATGCTTATTGCATTATTTTGACTTTATCTTGTCATTTTGAGTTATCACATGATTTTTACTTTTTATGGAGGTCAAAAGTGACATGTGGCCAAATTAACATGTGTAACACTGTGTGTGTGTGTGTGTGTGTCAGGCATAGACATATCACACTATAACTTAATCAATACTGGATATATTATAATAATATTACACGCACTGGCGCATATATACATATAATCAAATTATCAATATTGCAAAAGGTCAAAGGTCAAGATCACATTTAGCAGAAAGGTAAAAATCACATTCTTGGCTCTAATTCAAGAATTCATAGAAAGTACAGATTGGCACAAAATGGGGGCGACATTAAGCATTCTGTGAATACTAGTGTTATTTATTTATCAGACATGTAAACAGCCAAACATCCATCTGTGGAAAGTGATTCTTAGATCATCACTTAGGTTCTGTCTAATGATTCGTCAGCACAATAAAGACACTTTTACTGTTAGAAAAAAAACATGTTTCCTAATAAAGTACTGACGTGACAGACAGACAGAAGGACAACACTTACAGGTACACACTGTCATTATAAACACACTAAATAAGTGTCCACACTACACATTCACACTCACTGCAATAGTACATCATCACACACACTTTTCATAAGCAGTAAAAACAGGCAGTTACACAAATGGACACATATAGTATGATGTCTTCCCTTTAAACTCTGCAACAAACACTAATATTACACATTCACTCTTACACATTCACTCTTACACATTCACTCTTACACATTCACTCTTACACAGCCACTCTAATATATAAATCAAAGCTTTTAACCCACATGACATACACACATAAAGGTACATTAGGAAACACACACAGTCTTATATTGTCAGGAAATCAGCATTAGTTATATTATTATTATTATTATTATTATCAGCAGCAGCAGCAGGAAGACATGACCACTGTGTCCAGGTCTCACTTTAGACACATTACTTTTTCAAACAGTATGAAAAAAAATACATTTTGACTTAGTGTATCATAATCTTCACTTTTTATTTCAGTATTTGTAATGTTTTATTTATTACTTTTGAATTGTTCCTAAATATCCTGACCATACTAATTAAACTGAGTACCATGACCCAATAAAACACATCATCTACACACTAAGTCACTTTTAAAGGGTTTATTTTTGGATATTTTTGACAAGTTTTGGGGGGGTTCTGCTTAAATCAGTATTAGTTCATCCATAGCAAAAAAAAATAATAAAAAAAATAAAAATAAATATATATATATATATATATATATATATATATATATATATATATATATATATATATATATATATATATATATATATATATATATATATATATATATATATTTTTTTTTTTTTTTTTTTTTTTTTACTTTATTACAATTGAGAAGTTGTACTTTTTTTTTTTTTTTTTTTTTTTTTTTTTACTTTTACTTCAGTAAAGCAGTTGAATCAGTATTTGTACTTTTACAAGTCTATGTTTTCACAGTAGTAGTGGGAGTACTTTGACCAGTTTTATCATTATTATTATCAGCAGCAGCAGCAGCATTACTTAGCATCAGCAGCAGCACCATTAGCAGCCTCAGCAGCAGCAGGCTCAGCAGCAGACATGGTGGTTGTGTCACATGATGTGATCATCTGCTCCACTGAACACTTTCTTTTGGCTGGTTGGATGGAACACATTAACTACTGGGATGTTTCTGCCTGGTGGAGCTGACACACACACACACACATCTATGTGTGTGTGTGTGTGTGTGTGTGTGCGTGTCTTTCCAGTAGACCTAAGGCAGTGTAGTATCATCAGTCCTAATAGAGCGACATATTTCTTCTGTTGTGACCCAGACAATACAACACACACACACACACACACGCACACACACACACACACACACACATGTTTAAATGTCTCAAGAGGACCAAGTTTGTAATCAAGTTGACATTGTGTAGTGAGTGTAAAAAATGCTTTTAATTAAAATTATATATATATATATCAATAGAGATGAATGATGAATCAGTATAAAAAATATATTTAAACAATCTTTAAAAGTAATTCATTTTTTTAAAGTAAACTCATCTTCAAAGGTTTTAAAAATTCACTTTACACCCGTTTCCCTGATAAATCTTTTTTTTCTACCGTTCCTAGTTTTTACTACATTTTACTCTATTTTTAGTGCATTTTAGTGTGTGTTTACTAGGCCTGGGACAATTTCCTTTCATGCTAATTCAATTACAATTTTTTTGCCGATTCGATTTAAATTGTGATTCTTCGATATTCCTGACTTTTCTCTTTTTTAACATCAGAGCAGATGAAAACCTAAATGATGATGCCTACAGATCATATCAGGAGCCATATTTCCCCCCCCAAAAAAATGCACATTATATGTGAGTCAGTTTTTCTCTTCAAGTTTTTCTGGGAACAGAGAGAACGTTATAGATAGTGGAAGAAAAACATTTTGCCCTCTGCTGGAAACAAGTGGGAATTTTTCTTCCACCAGCTTAAACTGAATCATTTAAATATGGAAAAAAAATACATTTTTGAAGAAAAAATATCATTTAAAAGTCATAAAACAAAAAAAATCTACATACATACATACATACTACGTACATACATAATTTACATACATACTGTATGTAAATCGATTTCTTTCTTCCACCCATAAAACCCATCGAGTTCGTTACAATATTATCTGGAATTAAGATCAACTTTCATTTGAGATAAAATCAGCTTCATTTCCGTGACAAACACTTTGATTCTAACCCTTCAGTGTTTGGTCATTTCTTTACAGAGGGAGTTTTCAGCATAAATGAGTGAGTGTGATATCCAGACCATCGTCTCTGTCAGTGAAGCAATAACATGAGCCAATGATCATTCAGACGTAATGGGCTGACAGTCCCCACAGAGATGGAGTCCCAGACACACAACTGTACAAACAGCCGTTAAAACACCTGCACGCTTGACTGAAGCTTCTAGAAGTGTGAAGATCTCAGTCCAGAGTCATTACACAGCAACAGTCGACTGAAAATATGATGAAAGCTGCACCAGGGATAAAAGACTCAATCATGACGAAAACACAAGGAGTGAATTCTTTAAAAGTTTAGGTTAAGAAGACTTTGTTCTGTCTTTATTTATAGACAAACACAAGCAGTAAATGTGTTTTTTACATTCATTAGACAAATATTTAATGTCCATCACATTTAAGAAGAATGTTTTTTTTCTAACATATCAACAAAAGTGTAAAAATAAATATAGATTTAAACCTCAACAATAGGTTGATTTAAGATGACGTCACATTGCTATATAGTCAGTGCGCAATGTTCAGATGGAGGGAAGGAAGTGAAGCCCAGTGAGTTTTCCGTTGAGAAAATGTCTATGTTTTGTGTAGTTTTTGGCTGCGACAATCGTAACCAAGAGGAGGAAAAAATGTTTTAGAGGACCAGAAATTGTCATTCACAAAGGTGAGAAATGGAAAAAAACTGGCAGAAAAATGCTGTAACAAGTGGATTTTAAATCTGCATTTGTGGTCGGGAGGAGCAGAGTCTGCTAATGCTAATGCTAATGCTAATGCTAATGCTAATGCTAATGCTAATGCTAATGCCCGTATCTGCAGTGACCACTTGGTCAGAGGTTTGTTCCAAAGATAACTTTTTTTTGTGGATGTGCTATATATCATTAGGTTGTGGTTAAATGTTCATTTACACCAGGGGCCTCCAACCTATTCCACAAAGGGCCGGTGTGGCTGCAGGTTTTTGTTGAAACCAAGCAGCAACACACCAGACTTCAATCAATGAATCAACTGATCTCAGCCTGCAGAGAGTCAATTGGTCAAACTGTGAACTCTTGGTTGGTTGGAACAAAAACCTGCAGCCACACCGGCCCTTTGTGGAATAGGTTGGAGACCCCTGATTTACACTGTAAAAGTGGAAAAGAAGGAAAACATGAAAAGAAGGAAACAAGGAGGGGTGTGGAAAAGGAATAATTGGAAAAATGAAAAATGGAAAAGAAGGAAACATGGGGGAAAAGAAAGGAAGGAAAAATTCAAAAGAAGGAAACTTGGGGAAAATAAGAAGGAAAAATGGGTTAAAAAATTAAACATGGAAAAGAAGGAAACATGGGAAAAAAGGAAAGGAAGGAAAAATGAACAAAATTGAAAGAAGGAAAATGGAAAAGGAAAAATGGGTAAAAAAAATAAAAATAAAAATGTTAAAGTGGTGTTTAGTGACCACTCAATCAGAGGTTTTGTGAATGTGCAATATATCTGTAAAAGTAATATGCAATAATATCGTTCTAATCTTTATTGGGAATATCTGCAGTTAACAATTGATAAGACTGTTAGAGCCAAAGGTCAATTTGTAAGTGATGAAGAGACAGGAGCCGAAGATGAAGATGACCCAATAATAAACGCAAACATAAATCTCTCAGTGAAACGGAGAAGAATTCAGAGTAACGTAGAACAGTGTAACTGATTCCTGCTCAGTTTTGCTCTCCTCACTATTTTATCTTAAAACATATTCTCTCCTGTCCTGTGTTTTTTCTTACATATTAAACCTGACAATATCATTAGGTTGTGGTTAAATGTTCATTCACACTGTTGTAATATGGTTTATCTAGACACAAGATGCACCAGCATGTTTGTTTACATTAGTCGCTACTGCTAGCGGCTAGCAGTAGCGACTAATGTCAGTCTATACTCTGGTAAATACTGAACCAGTCTATACTCTGGTAAATACTGAACCAGTCTATACTCTGATAAATACTGAACCAGTCTATACTCTGGTAAATACTGAACCAGTCTATACTCTGGTAAATACTGAACCAGTCTATACTCTGGTAAATACTGAACCAGTCTATACTCTGGTAAATACTGAACCAGTCTATACTCTGGTAAATACTGAACCAGTCTATACTCTGGTAAATACTGAACCAGTCTATACTCTGATAAATACTGAACCAGTCTATACTCTGGTAAATACTGAACCAGTCTATACTCTGGTAAATACTGAACCAGTCTATACTCTGGTAAATACTGAACCAGTCTATACTCTGGTAAATACTGAACCAGTCTATACTCTGGTAAATACTGAACCAGTCTATACTCTGGTAAATACTGAACCAGTCTATACTCTGGTAAATACTGAACCAGTCTATACGCTGGTAAATACTGAACCAGTCTATACTCTGGTAAATACTGAACCAGTCTATACTCTGGTAAATACTGAACCAGTCTATACTCTGGTAAATACTGAACCAGTCTATACTCTGATAAATACTGAACCAGTCTATACTCTGGTAAATACTGAACCAGTCTATACTCTGGTAAATACTGAACCAGTCTATACGCTGGTAAATACTGAACCAGTCTATACTCTGGTAAATACTGAACCAGTCTATACTCTGGTAAATACTGAACCAGTCTATACTCTGGTAAATACTGAACCAGTCTATACTCTGGGATGTGGGGTGTGTTTGACAGCAGATGGTATGAATTATTTGCTGGGGTTTCATCTTGGTTTTCTGAGTTGAAATATTTATGGGTTCAGTTGCAGACCTCACCTCACTGTGCTGTTATTGTGTGTTTGTGAGGAAATGAAGGCAGACCACAAACACAAGGGAGTGGATTTCTTTACCAGATGACTTGTGACTGCTCTCTCATGTGCTATCAACACTGGCGTGTCTACTGCACTTATATTACATGTCAAATACTTTTAGATCAGACCATGTGGAGAGGGTTTACATCCACTGAAAGGGTAAGAGATAGGCCGTGTCATTCTGCCAACACTAATATCATCTGGTACTGGATCAAACCTCACATCTGCAACAGCAAGACTTCCACTGGAACAGAAAAGACTCACCTTCTGACAAATACTCATGTAGAAACTGAAAAATGCTCTTTATGCTACACACTGTTCTACAGTAAAATATAATTACCTCCATGAAAGAGGTTATGTTTGACCTCACGTTTGTTTTTGTTTGTCAGTAAGATAATTCAAAAAGGTATGTATGGATTCTGATGAAACTATAAAGAAGTTGTAAAGGTCAAAGGTCAAGGTCACAGTGAAGGTCACAGCTAAAACACATCACTGGTCATATCTCAGAATCCAGACCAGATAGTATCAGGTTTGTTTTTTTTCATTCACTTACCTTCAGATATCAGATGAGATAACACCGATAGACTCCATGATGTCAAGCCAATGGTATATTTACAAAATCTATGACCTTTACCTTAAAGGTGTCTTTCCACTGAAAACCACTTTTCCACGCTCCTTTTGGAATCTGATGGGTCACCCCGAGTTACCAACACATGCTGCCTTTGACAGTGGTTTGTCACCTCCACTGGGGACCCAGAAAAAGCTGGTCCATCTGACAACAAACTCATCTCTGGCAGCAAATCTGAAGTAGCATTAGCATTAGCATCTACAAGAGAAGACGGCACCACAGTAGCTGCTGCACAAACTGGAAAAGAATGTTGAATCAAACTGGTTCATGTGCTCTCTGTGGAAATAAAGCCTGTTTTTTTTCCCTGCACGTTTTCAGAACAAGCAACGGAACGAAACCTAGCTGGATGATACTTAGGTAAAGGTAAATACATACACAGTGAGAGGGGAGGGGGGAGTTTTCCTTCACGCATTCTGAGCCAATCTGAGACGCCTCATCACCGTGTCATGGACATGTATGAGGAAGTACCGGTAAACTGTGTTGTTCAACCTCAAGTCATTTTTCTACCGTGAAAAAACAGCTGGAAACAAAACAATCCAGAGGTTTTTTTTTTTTTTTTTAATAGAACCAACACACAATGTATTCAATAACAATGGAGAACACAGTAATATTAATGAAATAACCATGGAATGACAGCTTTAAAGCAGGTTATTGACATATTTAGTTAAATGCGACAATATATTGTGCTTCATATTTAACATTAGATCTAACATGTGAGATTTTGGTCGTTGTGACGTCGAGTGACATCATATGTGGTCGAATATTGAAATGAACATATTTCAAAAATGGGACCAAGGATTTCTTAGAATTTTTTCAAACACTCTAAGGGATAAAATAAATCCTTAGTGAACACGGAACACTAGTTTATAAATAAGTTACGAACATCCAGATCCAAACCTTGGCAGACTGATGCTGCTTCTCAGACTGATCTAGTTTATTATGTATTTTATTTATTACAGCAAAACTGCAGAAGAAACAAGCAGTGACAGAAGCTGAATCTGAGCTCACAGATATTTGACTTATTTATTTATTTGTAGACATATATGCAGCAGCTTGTTTCCACAAACCAAAGCTTTTATAACTAAGATAATTCACAACCTAAAAACTGTACAAAGTATCACAGTAGTAAACAATACAAGGTCATAAATAAAATAAAATACAATAGTAAAGACATGTCTGCTCCTTCTGAATACACTTTCACTTCTGGACAGTTTGACGTCCATATTTTGATTCCAGTTTTATTCTGAAAGGAATCTTCCTGTTCCTGTCAGATGTTGGTCATGTGACTGAGCCTCTACTGTGACATGAGTCCAATAGAACCAGGTCTATGGAGACAGTTTTAAGACAAAATGAAGTGTATTCACAGTAAAGTAATGTGTATATATTCAGGATATTCATGTGTCTGTGGTTGTAGTTGAACATAAAATAAATATTGTCGAAATGTAAAATGAGTCCATTTGTGCTGATAATGTGTTTAATATTTGTCACAATATGAATCTAAAAGTTAAAAAAATTGTCAGTACACCGTCTTATTGAATATTTTGTTCATTTTATTGAATACTTTGTTCATTTTATTGAATATTTTGGTCATTTTTGTTCATTTTATTGAATATTTTGTAAATTTTTGTTCATTTTATTGAATATATTGGTCATTTTTGTTCATGTTGTGGAATATTTTGTTCATTTTTGTTCATTTTTACTGAATATTTAGTTTATTTTTCTTCATTTTATGGAATATTTTGGTCATTTTAAGAAAAGTTACAAAAATGACCAAAATATTCAGTAAAAATTTCTATAAAATGACCAAAATATTCAATAAAATGACCAAAACATTCAATAAAAATGTCTATAACATTACCAAGATATTGAATAAAATGACATATTTTTGACACTTTCTTCCATATGATAAATTCATGACAAATATTCAATTAGTTGACTAAAACTGACCAAAAATATTCAATAAAATGAACAAAAGTGAACAAAATATTCAGTAAAATGAACCAAAATGACCAACATGTTCAATAAAATTAAGAAAAATGACCAATTTTTTTTATTATTATAAAAATGAATAAAAATATTAAATAAAATGAACAAACATGACCAAGATATTCAATAAAATGAACAAAAATGACCAAAATATTCAATAAAACTTACAAAAATGACCAAAATATTAAATAAAAATGTCTAGAACATTACCAAAATATTCAATAAAATGACACATTTTTGACACTTTCTTCCATATGATAAATTCATATTCACACTGAAGACAGTATACTCATAACTTTTCATTTCACATTGTGACAAATATCAAACACACAACACATTATCAGAACAAATGGACTCATTTCACAGTTTAACAATATTTATTTTATGTTCAACTACAACCACAGACACATGAAAATCCTACATATATACACACACATTACTTTACTGTGAATACACTTAATTTTGTCTTAAAATGTCTCCATACAGCTGTGACAGTCTCTGCTGTCATCACTTTTACTTTGCATTTTTGCTCCAGTTTCTTCTATTTTAGCTTCAGACCCAACAATATTTGGGAGGGTCAGGAACGCTGTTGTAGATGCTCGCTGTGTGAGGAGAATGTGTTTAGTTTTGAAACACTTATCCTCCTGTTGACAGACGAGACTAGACTTTTTCCATGACAACCCCAGACTCGGGCCACCTAACAATAGCTCCTCCAGTCTCATGTCTGCTAATGGGCTGCAACAGAACTTAATGAGGCCCAGGACAGACAGGTTTCCTTCAGCACCAGGCCTGCTGTCGCCATACAAGACAAAATCTGGGTGAAAATGGAATGTTTTCAAATGGTGTTGAGCCACATGAAGCCCAGGACCTTTAGGAAACTAACCCTGTCCTCTCCAGAGGTGGTCAAAGTACTTAAGTGGAAGGACAGGTACTGGTGTGAAAAAAATACTGTGGTAAAAGTACAAGTACTGATTCAACTGCTTTACTGAAGTAACAGTAAAAATAAATAAATACATTTAAAAAAAAGGGTAATTCTCAACTGTAATAAAAAAGTAAAGCTGTATTTTTTTTATTTTTTTTTTTTTAACCATGGATGAAATATTTATTTCACCAGAAAAGATCAGAAACGTTTCAAAAGTATCCAAAAAAATAAAGCCCTTAAAAGTAAATTACTGTGTAGAAAATGTGTTTGATCAGGTCACAGTTACTCAGTTTTGTGGATGTGGACAAGAAATTTAGGAAATTTTATCTCACAATTGAGATAAAAAATAAATAAATAAATAAATAAAACCCATCATTATTATGAGATTTGAAATATCATAAATATGAGATAAAATACATAATTATGATAAAAAGTAAAAATTGTGTGATAAAAATGATGATATAAAGTCATGAATATGTGATAAGGAATGCATAATTATGAGAAAAAGAGCTGACATTATCAGATAAAATGGCAAAATTGATATAAAAAGTCAGAATTATGGGTTGAAAAGTCACAATTGTGAGATTAAAAATCAAAAGTATGAGATAAAAAGTCATAAATATGTGAGAAAAAAATGCATAATTTTAAGGAAAAAGAGTGGAATTTATTAGATAAAATGGCAAAATGTATGTAAAAAGTCATAATTATGGGATAAAAGTAAAAACTATGAGATAAAAAGTCATGAATATGTGATAAGAAATACATCATTTTGAGAAAAAGAGCTGAATTTATGAGATAAAATTTCTCAAAAATGTCATGTCTGCTAATGGGCTGAAACAGGACTTAATGAGGCCCAGGAAAGACAGGTTTCCTTCAGCACCAGGCCTGCTGTCACCTTACAAGACAAAATCTGGGTGAAAATGGAATGTTTTCAAATGGTGTTGAGCCACATGAAGCCCAGGACCTTTAGGAAACTAACCCTGTCCTCTCCAGAGGTGGTCAAAGTACTTAAGTGGAAGGACAGGTACTGGTGTGAAAAAAATACTGTGGTAAAAGTACAAGTACTGATTCAACTGCTTTACTGAAGTAACAGTAAAGTACAACTTCTCAACTGTAATAAAGTAAAAGTGTTTGTTTGTTTGTTTGTTTGTTTTTGCTATGGATGAAATAATACTGATTTAAACAGTAACATTTTCAAAAATATCCAAAAATAAAGCCTTTAAAAATGAGTTTATTTATGGGGTTGTGGTACTCAGTTTAGTGGGTATGGACAGAAAATGTGGAAATAAATTCAAGGCATAAATAGGAGATTTTAAAAAAGAAAAATATAATTATGAGCTTTTTAAAAAATCTAAATTATGACATAAAAAGGCAAAATTCATATAGCCTGTTTTATGACTTATTTTTCATCCGGTCACATTCTATGTAGTTTGAAAAAGTAATGAGTCTATTCTGAGAATGTAAAGAGTATAAAGTACATATATTTATATAAATGTAAAGAGTATGAAATACGAATATTTATATAAATGTAAAGAGTATAATACAGTTTTACAAAATGCAGTTTTAGTTTTTACTTCATTACAGTTTTTTTTTTTTTACTTTTACTTTAGTAAGTCAGTTGAATTAGTACTTTTACTTTTACCAGAGTATTTTTTCATACCAATAGCTTCAGTACTGAATGTGAGTACTTTTACCACCTCTGGTCACAGGCACAAAACTGTTAGAATAAATGTATATAAATGGGGTTTCAGTGTCAAATACATACATGTAAAAATAAAACAACCTCTGGTATCCAAATGAAACTTTTTACGCACACTTTGCACATTGAATACAGAATATTTTTTCTGAATTTCAAATGATCTTGAACTTTTCTGTTCACCCATTACGACTGGTGTCTGTGTTCCCAGTGTACCAAAAACACACTATTATTAATCTGACCCAACACTGGTTGGGTCAGATTATTGTGTGTGTGTGTGTGTGTGTGTGCTCCGCAGAGACATATCATGCTATAACTCAATGAATACTTGAGATATCACCATGAAATGACATGGACATATACATACAGCACATGCACATCAGATGCAAGATCCATTTGAGTAAAGGTCAAAGGTCAAGGTCACAATTAACTAAAAGGTCAAAATCACATTATGGGTTATCATTCAAGAACTTTCAGATTGGTACATAACAAAGATTTCTACTATTCTCATAATTGGTGTTATCACCTACGACCAATAATTTTTGAGATCTCGGGAGGTCAAAGGTGACATGTGGCAAAATTAACTAATGTAACACAGTTTGTGTTTAGCGCATTATTTGGCCTTTTTTGTCTCATGATTTTGTCTTTTCATTACATTTGTCTGACATTTTATGGCATTATTTCACATTTTTATCTCGTGATTTTGACATTTTATTGCAATATTTTAACTTTTTATTGACAGTTTTTTATTGTGGGATTTTGATGAATTACCTTATTTTGACATGTTATAAATCATTATTTTTACTTTTTATGGAGGTCAAAGGTGACATGTGTGTCAAACATAGACATATCATGCTATAACTTAATCAATACTGGATATATTGTCATAATATTACACGCACTGACACATATATACAAATCAATATTGCAAAAGGTCAAAGGTCAAGGTTGCATTTAGCAAAAAGGTCAAAATCACATTATTGGCTCTAATTCAAGAAGGGGTTGTCATAGAAACTGTCGATTGGCACAAAATAGGGGTGACATTAGGCATTCTGTGAATATTAGTTTTATTTATTTATCAGACATGTAAACAGCCACACATCCATCTGTGGAAAGTAATTCTTAGATCATCACTCAGGTTCTGTCTAATGATTTGTCAGCACAATAAAGACACTTTTACTAATAGAAAAAAAATAAAGTACTGATGTGGCAGACAGACAGAAGGACTACACTTACTGGTACACACTGTCATTATCACCTCTCATCTCATCATCTGAAACTGCTTTATCCTCACTAGGGTCACAGGGGTCACAGGGGTCACAGGGGTCACAGGGGTCACAGGGGTCACAGGGGTCTAATGCAGCTACAATGGGTGAAGGCGGGGTACACCCTGTATGAGTCTCCAGTTCATCTCAGGGCTGAACATATATAGACAAACAATCACTGTCACATTTACATCTATGTGCAGTGTTGGGAAAGTTCACCTTGATTAGGAACTAGTTCAAAGTTCAGTTCAAGTTACTCAATATGAATTAGTTCAGTTCATCGTTCATTCTTCCAAATTATGAACTAGAAGTTCATGGATCCCAAAATGAACTTTTTCGTTCTTTTTTCATTCTTTTTTTGTGTTATTATTGCAAACTTATTATTAACCGTTCCTGACGTTATCCTGACCGTAGTCAGGAAATCAGGGGAAAATGCCGTCCTCGTCTCGGACTGAATCTCCAGTAAGTACCTTACCCCGGGGTTAACTTCCCTCTGCAGGTTCTAAGAACACAAGGAGTGGTTTCAGTGAGCTTCGTTTTCAATGTTTATTTCCAAGAACGGGACAACACCTGTCGCTGGTCACACTCTGTACATTTAACTCTTTTTCGCCGTTCCCAAAAACTCTCTGCACCCCTCTCTCTCTCTCTCTTTCTCTCTCTCTCTCTCTTTGTTCAGAATAATACAAAAATGACATCTATGATAATGCTGTGTTTTGATCCCATTTTATACCTTATAGGACTCAATAATTACAACGTGATAAGAACAAAATATGAACTACATAAGAGCGCAGTTCAATAAATGCCAGAATAACAGCGTTCACAACTTCCCGTTCATTTGGCAAAAGTGAACGAGTCACGTTCATCAAAAATATGATATAGTTCGTGAACGATCGTTCAATGAACTCGTTCAGGTACAACACTGTCTATGGGTGATTTATATTAATCAATTAACCTATCAACCTAACCCACGCAGACACAAGGAGAACATGTAAACTCCACACAGAAACGTCTGGAATAGAACCAGGGACCTTCTGTCTGTGAGGCACCAGTGCTAATTCTGATGCTAATGCCAATGCTAACCACTGCACCACTGTGACGCCTCACTGTCATTATAAACACACTAAATAAGTGTCCACACTACACATTCACACTCACTGCAATAGTACATCATCACACACACTTTTCATAAGCAGTAAAAACAGGCAGTTACACAAATGGACACATATAGTATGATGTCTTCCCTTTAAACTCTGCAACAAACACTAATATTACACATTCACTCTTACACAGCCACTCTAATATATAAATCAAAGCTTTTATCCCACATGACATACACACATAAAGGTATATTAGGAAACACACAGTCAGCATTATTATTATTATTATTATTATTATTATTATTATTATTATTATTATTATTATTATTATTATTATTATTATTATTATTATTATTATTATTATTATCAGCATCTGCAACAAACACTAATATTACACATTCACTCTTACACATATTTATGATACATATATACATATAACAAAAGTATCAATATTGCAAAAGGTCAAAAGACAAGGTGAGATTAGACATTCTCTGAATACTTGTTTTTAGTTCAGGTTCCTCATACAGACAAACAACAGCAGAATAAACTATTATAAACAATGACTGACTCCACTTGTTCTTCTGGGTTTGATGTGAAAAATATCAATAAATTATACCTAAAAATAGTGACAAATTCTTTTAGTGCACAGTGACCAGAGGTGGGGTCTACTGGGGGGTTTGAACAGAGGTGGGCTTGCTTGTCCCTTGCCCCCCAGTCTGGTGTGTTTAGCCCACCCCAGGAGCCAGAGCCAGACCAGCCTCCTCAGATTAGCATCAATCCCAGAAGGCCATTAAAAAGCCATTTGTCTCCATAGAAACAGCAGCCAGTCAAACGCAGCCCAAGTGTTGCTTTCTTTATTTGAACCCTGTTGATTCTCCACTGTCAGAAAGCAGGCGGGGGCTTTTACACTCATTTATCTTTAACTGGGACATGATAGAAAGACTTGTGCTGTTGTTTGACATGTGCCTGGACCTCCATCACCTGGACGGACGGATGGACAGGGGCGGTGCTCAGGACATTGGAGGCGGTTTCAACACTGTGAGATAGTTCAAAGAGGATGGTAACATCGTAAATGATTACATTTCACACTTTTGAAAGATGACAGCGCGGTTCAAAGAAGAAGATCTAAACTTAGACTCTAGGTCTAAGTTTATTATTTTTTCAGTAGACAGTATGACAAAGGTAAAGATGAATGGAATGAAAAAAAAAACACTGTGTGCAATGTTCATGAAATCAAAAGCATTTACCATTCATTTATTAGTGTATAAATGACTGTATAATAGAATAGTAAGCAAAAAGTATGAAATAAAAAGTCAAAATGATGAGATAAAAAGTAAAAAATTATGAGATAAAAAGTAAAAATTATGTAATTAAAAGTTTAAATGATGAGATAAAAAGTAAAAAATTATGAAATAAAAAGTCAAAATGATGAGATAAAAAGTAAAAGTTGTGACATAAAAAGCAAAAATAATGATATAAAAAGTCAAAATGATGAGATTAAAAGTTAAAATTATGAGATAAAAAGTGAAAATTACAAGTGACAAAGCACAACCAGTATTAATCCATATATTAGGCGCACTGTGTTTTTTGGAGAAAATTAAAGTCTTTCAAGTGTTGCCTTATAGTCTAATACAGTACTCATAAATAGGAATGAGACTAAGTGAATTTCAGTCAATAAATCACTAAATTATGTTGAGAAAATGAATGGATATTTTAATTGAAATACTATTGAAAATAAAATGAGGTGGCAGAGTATGATATTCACTGGGGCAAGTGGCCCCTGGTGCCAACCCTGAAGAACCGCCTCTGTGTGAAGAAAATGAATTAACTATGACAGAAGCTGACATTAACCCCCAACACTGACCACTGACCCCTAACACTGACCCTTAACACTGACCACTGACCATTTAACACTGACCACTGACCCTTAACACTGAACCCTAATCCTTAACACTGAACCCTAATCCTTAACACTGACCACTGACCCTTAACACTGACCACTGACCCTTAACACTGACCCCTACCCCCAAACACTACTGTAGAGAAATGACACAAACACTAACATTAACGCTGGAGGAGACGTTTATCTACTAGACTGACACCAAATCTGAGCTGTACTATTCACCTGCTCCTCCTCTTCCTCCTCCTCCAGTTGTCAGATTGGACTCCCAGCTTGTGTCACTTCAACCATTAACATCCACTCATTCATCCATTGCTGCTGCATGTGTGTGCCCACTGGTGTCCTTTAGTGTAAACATGTAGACACATCAGTGTGTATCAGTGATGTGTGGTTTGACCCAAAATGAGCAGTTACGGGTCATTGAAAAATATTTGAATGATATTGGGTGGGTCGGGTCATTTGTCGTGTGAGATAATCATTAAAATAACCTGATAAATCATTAGAATTTAAAAATTAGTAACAATTTTCTATTATTAATACAAACACTTAACTTATCAACTTAATAAATGTTAACGTTGGTCTTTATTTATGAAAATGTTTTATTCTTGTTTCATTGTTGTAACTTTGTCTTTTCTTTGCTCGTTCAGGTCCTTCACCATAAAACACAACAGTAGGTTAAACAGTTAAGAGGTGCAGGAAAGGTTCAGGTATGTCAGTAAGGTCATGTGATGTTCATAAAGACCACTGACTAGTTTTAAAAATGTGGGTCCACAAGCGGGTCAGGTCCTTCTCAAATATATTTCTTGCGGTCTGAGTTGTGTGTTGTTTATACATGGACCTGTGTAACACTGCTGTGAATAACAGGCACAACCTGTCTGTCTGCTCAAGCTATGGGTTTGAATGGAGGAGGGGGTTATGGAGGTCACAGTCATGCATGGGGGGTAACAAGGTTAGGGTAGAGAATTAGTTTAGGCGTCAGCATCTCCTGTGGGAGTCGTCTCTCCCCCACACCCTCCTCTCACCCACACCCTCCTCTCACTCACCCCTCGTCTCTCACCCCCACCCTCCTCTCACTCTCACCCTCCTCTCACTCACCCCTCGTCTCTCACCCCCACCCTCCTCTCACTCACCCCTCGTCTCTCACCCCCACCCTCCTCTCACTCACCCCTCGTCTCTCCCCCACACCCTCCTCTGACTCACCCCTCGTCTCTCACCCCCACCCTCCTCTCACTCACCCCTCGTCTCTCACCCCCACCCTCCTCTCACTCTCACCCTCCTCTCACTCACCCCTCGTCTCTCACCCCCACCCTCCTCTCACTCACCCCTCGTCTCTCACCCCCACCCTCCTCTCACTCACCCCTCATCTCTCACCCCCACCCTCCTCTCACTCACCCCTCATCTCTCACCCCCACCCTCCTCTCACTCACCCCTCGTCTCTCATCCCCACCCTCCTCTCACTCACCCACACCCTCCTCTCACTCTCACCCCTCATTCATTTCTCTTCATTTGATTTTATTTGGTACATTAATGAATATTTCGGTAAATGTTCCCAGTTTTAGCCAAATGACTATTTTGCATCAGCTGTCCCACTGTGATAAAATTAAACAACAAAGAATCACAAAGAAGAGTTAATGGAGGCACAACACTGAATGACGTTAATATAACACAGGACCAGAAGAAACACAGACCATGCAGTATAGGTGAGAGAAGAAAAAACTAACAAAAAAACAGATGGAATACATTACAAATATACAGATAAAATACAGAATAAAACCTAAATAAAATACAAAATAAAATACAATAAAACAGTTAATGGTTGCACGTTTGTGTTGTTTTCAGTATCTCATCTCTCACCCACTGACTGTAAACTACCCCAGTTTTCAGGGGGTGTTTAGTTTAGGGAAGTGGAAGTAACTAAGTAAAAGTACTTCATTACTGTACTTAAGTAGGTTTTTTAGGTATCTGTACTTTATTGATTTATTTTTCTGGAAACCTTTTACTTTTATGCCCTACATTTGTTCATAAATATCTGTCCTTTATACTCTTTACATTTATATAAATATCTGTACTTTATATTCTTTATATTCTCAGAATATTCTCTTTACTTTTTCAAACTAGACAGAACATTAAAATGCTAAAACACTAACACTTCAGAGGGAAAATCAGAGCGAAATTGTGATTTTCTATATCACAATTCTGGCTTCTTATATCAATTTTGCCATTTTATCTCATAATTTCAGCTCTTTTTCTCATAATTATGCATTTTTATCTCATATTCATGACTTTTTAAATCTCATAATAATGCGTATTTTTATCTCAATTGTGACTTTTCCCCCTATTTATTGTAAATTTCCTGTCCATACCCACAAAACTGAGTAACTGTGACCTTTCTACACAGTAATTCACTTTTGAGGGCTTTATTTTTGGATACTTTTGAAACTTTTCTAATCATTCCTTCTTAAATAACTATTTCATCTATGGTTAAAAAATGCAGTTTTAATTTTTTTTACTTTATTACAATTAAGAAGTTGTCCTTTTTTTATTTTTACTTCAGTAAAGCAGTTGAATCAGTACTTCTACTTTTACCATAGTATTTTTTCACACCAGTAGCTGTACTTCTACTGCAGTACTGAATGGGAGTACTTTAACCACCTCTGGTTGTTTGCTTATATATGTTTGATGAAAGTGTAAGAGTCCATTTACTCCAGTTTCAGATGTTTATCATTTATGTCTGTAATGATGTGAATCAAACAGTTAAAGTTGTGACATTATGTGTCTTAAGTTTCACTGCACAGTCCTGAAACTGCACAGACTTTAGAACGAATTATACTATTTAGCTTCAAGAAAAAGTGCCTTTCACTTTTTTAATGCATGGCACTTCGTACTTGTATTTATTTAAGCATATAAAAATATTTATCTTGTACAATATTTAAAAAGTAAAGAAACACAGTCACTGATGGGGATATTTACAGTGAACACAAAATACAGAAGGAAATAAAGAGAAAACACTGGTTTTAGTCCCAGTAGCATTTGGAAACCAGGTCTGTAACAAATGAGAGTGACGAAAGAAAAAATAAAACAATGAGTCAAAACCTTTTGGAAAAAAAAACAATCTGTTCCAGGGTTCTAAGACTAATGTTCTGTCCAGGGTCCAGTTTAGACCAGGACTCTTAGACCTGGGGCAGATTCAGCCTGATGTGATTTCCAGTAAAATAGACCTTTGAATGAAGAGAGGTCTGTCAAGGAGGTATTACATTCTAGTCCGTCTGTCTGTCTGTCTGTCTGTCTGTCTGACTGACTATCAGCAGGATTACGCAAAAACCTCTAAATGGATTTTGATCAAATTTTCAGGATGTGTTGGCAGTGTCACAAGGAACAAGCGATTGCATTTTGGTGGTGATCCAGAAGAGATCCTGGATTCTGGATCAGTTTGAAATTTTACATTGTGGTAAATGGAGAATAAATGTAAACCAAAATATTCAATACAATGAACACAAATGAACAAAATATTAAATAAAATAAACAAAAATGACCACAATATTCAATAAAACAAAATTTAAAAAATCTCTAAAATGAACAAAAATGACCAAAGTAATCAATACAATGAACACAAATGAACAAAATATTAAATAAAATAAACAAAAATGACCATAATATTCAATAAAATAAACAAAAATGAACAAAATATTCAATAAAATGAACAAAAATGACCACAATATTCAATAAAAGAAACAAAAATGACCATAATATTCAATAAAAGAAACAAAACTGAACAAAATATTCAATAAAATAAACAAAAATGACCAAAATATTCAATAAAACAAAATTTAAAAAATCTCTAAAATGAACAAAAATGACCAAAGTAATCAATACAATGAACACAAATGAACAAAATATTCAATACAATGAACAAAATGGCCAAAATATTAAATAAAATAAACAAAAATGACCATAATATTCAGTAAAATAAACAAAAATGACCAAAATATTCAATAAAATGAACAAAAATTACCACAATATTCAATAAAATAAACAAAAATGAACAAAATATTCAATAAAATGAACAAAAATGACCACAATATTCAATAAAAGAAACAAAAATGACCATAATATTCAATAAAAGAAACAAAACTGAACAAAATATTCAATAAAATAAACAAAAATGACCATAATATTCAATAAAAGAAACAAAAATGACCATAATATTCAATAAAAGAAACAAAAATGACCATAATATTCAATAAAACAAACAAAAATGACCAAAATGTTTCATAAAATGAAAAAAAATGACTGAAATCCTCTCTTTTCCATCACACATTCACTACTCCACACAGTGCTCCTCTCAAACTTCTCACATTTTTCCTCCATTTCTCATTCCGTATTGATTTATTCTGGTGATATCATCCCCTCCCTCCCTGTCCTATATTGTGACTCTGCGTCCAGTCGTTCATATCTAAACCTTTAACAGTATTATGTGAGACAAATCTTATAAAATTCCCTCTTTTCTTCCTCATCTCCTCATCCTGTACATCCTGTTTGTCTGCTGTCCAGATCAATGCCCAGCCATGGAATTCCCTGGACTGGTTGGTGGGAAGAAAATAAATAAATATATACTGTACATTTTCCCATGAATAATACATTGGCTCAGATGCTGAATGACATCAGTGTCTGTTGGTGGATTTGTTGTTCTTGTGGACGGGGAATTTGAAAAATGCTTCACTCTTTCTTTATGACACTGTAATAAATAAAACTGAGAATTGCTTTGTCAGACTGTAACTGTGATATCTGGATTATGTATGGAAAATTATCTGTGCTTTCTCTTCATAATAACATTTGCACACAGTCTGAAGATGGTCATATGGTTTTTTTTTTTTACCAATAGACGAGTTGTCTGTTGTCATAGTTAACTGGACACTTCTGAAAAGACATTAGTATAGAGACATTTTTGACACAAAATTAAGTGTATATATTCAGGATATTCATGTGTCTGTGGTTGTAGTTGAACATAAAATAAATATTGTCAAACTGTAAAATGAGTCCATTTGTTCTGATAATGTTTGATATTGGTCACAATATGTATGTAAAAGTTACCACATTGTTCATTTTATTGAATATTTTGTTCATTTTTGTTCATGTTGCTGAATATTTTGGTAATTTCTGTAAATTTTATTTAATATTTTGGTGATTTTTGTCAATTGTATTGACTATTTTCATCATTTTTTATTCATTTTATTTAATATTTTGGTCATTTTTGTTTATTTTACTCAGAAAAGAAATATTGTGAAACTGTAAAATGAGTCCATTTGTTCTGATAATGTGTTGTGTGTCACAATATGAATCCAAAAGGCACCACATCAAAGAAAGTTTAAAAAATACACAATTTTATTGAATATTTTGGTAATTTTTATTCATTTTGTTTAATATTTTGTTCATTTTATTGAATATTTTGTTCATTTTTGTTCATTTTATTGAATATTTTGTTCATTTTTTTTATTCATTTTATTTAATATTTTGGTCATTTTTCCTCATTTCATTGAATAGTTTGGACATTTTTGTTCATTTTACTCAGAAAATAAATACATTGAAACTGTAAAATGAGTTCATTTGTTCTGATAATGTGTTGTGAGTTTACCACATCAAAAATTACATTAATGAAATGAAAAGTTAGGAGTACACTGTCTTCAGTACAAATACGAATTTCTTAGATGGAAGAAAGTGTCAAAAATACAACATTTTACTGAATATTTTGATTATATTACATAAATACTTTATTGATCCAGAAGGAAATCTGTTGCTCACATTCATAAAAACACATACATACATAAAATCACATAAACAAAAACACATAGATAAAAAACACTCATAAAATCACCTAACCTTTCCTCTACACCCCCTCCATACTAGCCCCCCCCCCAGCTCAGCCGGTTGTCGCAGCCCCAGATACTGATAGAAACAGACGACCTCCACCTCATGTCCCTCTGTACTGCAGAGTGGGTGGCACCTGACTGAAATCTAGCACTACCTACTTGGTTTTACTAGTGTACAGCAGGAGCTTGTTCCGCTGGCACCACCCTACAAAGTCATTCAGCACACCCCTATACTCCCCCTACACCCCAGTGGCAGTGTTGTCTGAGAACTTCTGCATGTGGCATGTGTCAGAGTTACAGCAGAAGTCTGAGGGTGAAGAGGAGGGGCAACAATACCGTGCCCTGAGGTGCTCCAGTGCTGCTCCAGTGCTGCTGATCAGTGGTGAAGATCAAAGATTTTGGTCATTTTTGTTCATTTTACTGAATATTTAGGTAATTTCTGGTCATTTTAATGAATATTTTGGTCTTTTTTTTTATTTTACTGAATATTTGTGGTCACTTTGATTCAATTTATTGAATATTTTAGTCATTTTATTGAATATGTTGGTCATTTTGATTAATTTTATTGAATATTTTGGTCATTTGGATTCATTTTACTGAATAATTTGGTCATTTTATTGAATACTTTGGTCATTTTGATACATTTTTATTGAATATGTTGGTCATTTTTATTCATTTTATTGAATATTTTGGTCAGTTTTGTTCATTTTACTGAATATTTAATAAATTTGTAAAATTACATTCACGAAATCCATCAGAAAAATTCATATTTGTACGTTGTCTTCAGTGTACTCCTAAATTTTTCGATGTGGTAACTTTTAGATTCTTATTCTGACAAATATCAAAGACACAACACATTATCAGAACAGACTCAGTATTTATTTTATGTTCAACTACAACCACAGACACATGAATATCTCACATATACACACATTACTTTACTGTGAATACACTCAATTTTGTCCTAAAATGTCTCCATACATTAGTCTGTCCTTTTTTAAAATAGGCATGACTAGTCTGTGCTTTTTTAGCCTCAGATGAATTTTTTAACGTTACAGGTAAGTTCGGCAGCCTGATAAAGAATAAAAATGCAGATGCTAACAGAATGTGAAAGGCTGGGCTTTAGTGTCTGGGAAACCACAAATCTGGAATGTGAATAATGTAAAACGGAGACGAGAGGAGACGCATAAACAGCTGATAAAAGAAGAGTTCCATCTACATCTACTGTTTATATATATATATAAAGCTGTGAACACCATTGTACTCTTATTCTGTTCACTCTGGAATAATACTGGAACCACTACTATTCAGAGAATACGAGTTCTTTGAATACTAATGCAAATACTAGAATGTCCACTGGAGCTGCAGTAAAATACTTATATTCAATTATTTTTAGTCACATCAACTATTGCCTAACTACAGTAGTTGGTCTCAAGCTGTTCAGAGGGCAAAAAAAAAACATTGGAAATTTTGCACAAACAAGCAGTTAAAGTTATGGATAAAAAACGCTATTATCACTGCGGAATAAAAAAATAAATAAAAATCTTCTATATTGGGACAGTGGTCACACTTTTGCAGATTTAAAATTAGTTTATAAAGTGTTGTATGATTTGGCTCCAGATGCTCTGGCAGATTTCATCAGCCAAAGAAACAGCTTTGAGTGTGTCACTTGAGGCTCTGTCAGAGGTCAAAGGTCATTCCTCTGCACAGAAGCACTTATAGTAAGTCGGTCTGGTCAATGTGGTGCCTTAGGCGAACACCCCTATTTTCTTTTTGTGGAATTAGAAATGAGCATCTAGTGTCCTACATCTGATCGAGTACGTACTGAGTGTCCATGAATAATCACTGTCAATGTTAAATTTAATGCTTTATTTATTTTGTTGTGTTCTCCATTGTTATTGAATTCATTGTGTGTTGGTTCTATTTTAAAAAAAACATCTGGGTTGTTTTGTTTCCAGCTGTTTTTGGAAGGTAGAAAAATGACTGGAGGTCCAACAATAGTTTTATGGTACTTCCTCATACATGTCCATAACGCGGTGATGAGGCGTCTCTGATTGGCTCAGAGTATGTGAAGAAACACCCTTCCCTCCCCTCTGGCTCTGTGTGTGTTTACCACCTCAGAGTAGCATCCAGCTAGGCTTCGTACCGTTGCTTGTTCTGAAAACGTACAGGGAAAAAAACAGGCTTTATTATCACATAGAGCACATGAACCAGTTTGATCCGACATTTTTTTCCACTTTGTGCGGCAGCTACTTGTCTTCTCTTGTAGATGCTAATGCTAATGCTACTTCAGATTCACTGCAATGGGGGATGGGCTTAACCCCGCGTGGGTGACGCCAATGTCTGTTTTCTCTGAATGATGGTCGATACAGTCA
This sequence comes from Siphamia tubifer, assembly GCA_020466265.1. Taxonomy (NCBI): domain Eukaryota; kingdom Metazoa; phylum Chordata; class Actinopteri; order Kurtiformes; family Apogonidae; genus Siphamia; species Siphamia tubifer. The sequence goes on along the minus strand of CM035785.1, from coordinate 27,618,778 downwards.
GTGGAGGAGACAAACCCTACAGCAAACACAGCATATGTTGGAAACTCAGGGTGACAAATCAGATTCTAAAAGGAGCGTGGAAAAGTGGTTTCTAGCGGAATGACAACTTTAAAGCAAGTTATTGACATATTTCGTTAAATCCGACAATATCTTGTGCTTCATATTTTACATTATATCTAACATGTGAGATTTGGTCATTGTGCGATGTTGCGTAACGTCAGAGTGACGTCATACGTGGTTGAATATTGAAATGAGCATATCTCAAAAATGGGAAAGTAAGGATTTCTTTTAATTTTTCTTAAACCCTCTAAGGCAGGGGTGTCAAACTGCGGTCCTCGAGGGCCGGGGTCCTGCATGTTTTAGATGTTTCCCTCTTCCATTGCATCATTACCAGTGTTCTGCAGAAGTGATGAGGAGCTGGTTATTAACTCTTTAAGTGTCAGCGCTGATGCATTCTGAATGCATCGGAAAAATTCTACCATTTTCCTTTTAGTTTTGTGGATGGAAAAGGTGTCAAAAAGCATTTTTTTTTATTTAAAAAAATTAAAACTGCTGTGACCAAATTTTAAAACTTTTTTTTTTTCAATTGTCCACATTATTTTTTCATTTTGTTAATATGTATTAGTTTTTTGTTCATTTTGTTTATTTAAAAGAATATGTATATATATTCTTTGATTTTTTGCCATTTCTGTCTTACTTTGCTCATGTTACCAATTATTTTGTTAGCTTATTATTAATTTTTGTTTGTGTTGTTGCTCATTTTATTTTATTTTATTTTTTCTTTTGTAACTTTTTTACTGATTGCTAAAATCTCAGGAGTTAAAGGGTTAAACTGAATAACACTGAAGAGGAAAATCTCTAAAACATGCAGGATACCGGCCCTCGAGGCCTGGAGTTGCCCACCCCTGCTCTAAGGCATGGGTGTCCAATCTATTCCACAGGTGTGGCTGTAGACTGGACTCAATTAATCAACTGACCTCAGTCTTCAGAGTTGATTGGTCAAACTGTGAACTCTTGGTTGGTTGGAACAAAAATCTGCAGCTACACCGACCCTTTGTGGAATAGTTTGGACATGCCTGTTCTAAGGGATTGGTGATAGCCAATAATATGAATTGTTAGCGAACACAGAACACTAGTTAAATATAAGTTACGAACATCCAGATCCAAACTTTGGCAGACTGGTGCTGCTTCGAGGAGCTCTGCACTCTAGGAATGATCTAGTTTTTAAGGTTATTAAGTGAAGTCAAAATCACGAGATAAAAAGTAAAAAATTCTTAAATCGGGACCAAGGATTACCTTTAATTTTTTTAAACCCTCTCAGGGATTGTTAATGACTGATAAAATAAATCCTGAGTGAACATGAAATACTAGTTTACAAATAAGTTCCGAACATCCAGATCCAAACCTTGTCAGACTTGTGCTGCTTCGTGGCGGTCTGCGCTCTCTGAGTGCTTTTCTAGTTTAATAATATAACCTTTACTGCCTTTACCTGGAACAGTTGAACATTCCCATTAGCAAAAGATAAATCATTAGGTTTTGGGGGAAAAAAACAGAAGTGCTGCTTTGCGATTGTCAGACTTTTATTTTGAAAAGTTGTCGTGGGTTTGGTCTGAGTGTTGAGTCATGTTTAATGAATGTTTTATGTGTAGTTTATGACAAATGCTATGAATGTGTTATGAACTGACCCGTTAACTAAAGTGTTACCATTTTTATTAAACCTTAGAAAATATGTTTATTACCACCTTGTGTGTTCACAGTATTGATCAGAGTCAAATGATAGGAGGTCTGAGCTACAAAGACATTTACTAACCGTATCAGATGGATCCATAGCTGTTTTTCCTACAGCATTTGATATTGTTGATAAAAAAAAAAAACAATTTGATATTTATTGATGTAAATGTAGAATCTGATCAAATATCCTTGGTGTGTGAGCAGGTGTAGAAGCATCCATACCAGGTTTACACACACATTCCTCTTTCTTTACCCCCCATGTAGCCACAGAGCGAGTAAATGCTCGTCGTGATCAATATCTATTTCCTGTGGTGTCAGATTTCAGAATAATGTTCATATTGAACCAATGTTTCAGCAGACTCCCACCACAGCTTTTTTTTTTTTTTTTTTTTTTTCTCAGCCGTCCACCGTTTCCGTTACTGAAGGAGAGAAAATCCCTACAAATCAGATTAAACAAATGATTTTCAGACAGGCCATTGATCATCTGTCCTGTTCCACTGGTCTGACTGGGACTGGGATGTGCTTCTAATCAAGTTTACAATTCCTGTTTATCCTGCACACATCAGCGGTGTTAATAGGTGGAAACTCATAAGTTCACTGCTACCAACTGAAGAAAATACACCCTATTTTTACATTTACATTTACATTACATTTGTCAGACGCTTTTATCCAAAGCGACTGACAATAGAGGACATGTACAGGAAATATACAGATCAATAGGTGCAAATGCTCTCTGATACCTCATCTTCCATCAGAACCAATAAAATACATGCTGGACACATTTCATCAACTTTCCCAATTCATGGAAAAAAAAAAAAAACATCCTCAAAAAATTTTCATGAGTCGTGCTATCGCCCACTTTAAGGAATTATGCCTTGTCCATTTTCGGAAGATTATGAAAAGTGGTCAAAATCAATCGTCTTTGGATCAATATTTCAACAAACATTGTTGAAAGTGAAAGTGACAATTAAAACAAACACAATGATATGAAAATGACCCACATGTCTGGTTCATTTGAATGGTTTAATGTTTAATGTTCAGTCAGTGAAGACACATTTACCCACTGAGACCAATAAATTACATCTAAAATCTACATTTTCTTTTGACTTTTAACACATATTTAACACTAAATGTGTTTACTTTGATCATTTTTAAAGGGTTTAGGGGGTAGTATTGTGGGCCTTGGAACCAATCAAGCCTTTTACATGTAAAATGCGATTCTATTTACGAAAATTTCATGGAACAAAATACCACTGTATTAGAATATTGAAATGTTTGAAAAAACCACTTTGTGAAAGCGTAAAAACTTTTTATCGATAATTGAGTGTCTCTCATCATTTGAACCCGCTTTACCCTCACGAGGGTCACTGGGGGCCTAATCCAGCTCCAGCAGGTGAAGGCGGGGTACACCCTGTATGAGTCTTCAGTTCATCTCAGGGCTGAACATATATAGACAAACAATCACTCTCACATTCACACCTATGGGTGATTTAGATTAACCAATTATAGGTTAATTATCTAAATCAGTGAATGTGTTTGGATGGTGGGAGGAAAGTGGAAAAAACCCACACAGACACGAGGAGAACATGCAAACTCCACACAGAAAGGTCTGGTGTGGGAATAGAACCAGGGACCTTTTGTCTGTGAGGCACCAGTGCTAATGCTAATGCTAACCACTGCACCACCGTGCTGCCCGATATTTGAGTGGTTTTTTTTTTTCAAAATTCAGGTGTTTCCATTAGCAGTTTTTCATCACGATATTTACATTTTGCGACTTTCCAAGGCTATTGGAAACACAGCTTCAGGCAGAAGCGTATGGCTTTAAAATATCCTTCAGATAAGCAGGAGCTGTTCCTGACATGGTTTTATAGACAAGGGTCAAGGTCTTGTGTTTGATCCAGGCAGCCACTGGTCAGTGGATGAAGAGAGGAGTAACATGGGCCCTTTTGGGTTGAGTGAATACCAGACATTCTGCACCATCTGCAGAGGTTTTATAGCACAGGCTGGTAGACGAGGCTAAAAGAGGGAGTTGAACTCAACCAGACAGGACATGACCATGGCCTGAATCAGTAGTTACGCTGAATGTTGGGTAAAACACAGTCCACATGCTCTGAGGGAAGATTTAACACTCTAAAAACTTGTCTCTAGAAACCAGAAACTCTAGCTGGGATGTCTTTTTTTTTGCAGGGGGGGGGTTAAAGGAAAAGCTCCCCAATGGCATTTCAGTGGACACCAATTTTGAGAAATTTACTGAAGGTCAGGTCACATTTTTGGAGTTCCTCAACACTGTAAATCAGGACAGGGTTCATGATCTGGTTCATCTCATTTCTAGTGGTGGGAAAGACTCAAATACACATTTTTACTTTTAACATGATAAGCTCAGCCCTTAACAATAACCCTATATTATTTATCTCTAAAGTGGACTTTCCCCTTTAATGACATTTATGAACTTTGACTTTGAAAGCTTTAATGTCCTTAAAAAGGCAATTTGTCTGACAGCACAGCAAGATGAACAAAACACACATACAATAAAAACACATACAACATAATAGATAGATAAACATGTAAATAAATAAATAAATGAATACAGACCACTGGCCATATGGTTCAGTAAAAATCATGTGTACAGTAGAAAAAAATATGATGTTAACTGTGTATCTTCCACATCAATGGGTTGGTTGCCATGGGAATACAGAGGTGGTCAAAGTACTCCCATTCTGTACTTAAGTAGAAGTACAGCTACTGGTGTGATTGATTGATTGATTGATCAATTGATTGATCGATTGATTGATTGATTGATTGATTGATTGATTGATTGATTGATTGATTGATTGATTGATTGATTGATTGATTGATTGATTGATTGATCGATTGATTCTTTATTACAGACTCAAGGTCCATTTCATCCTCAAAAATACTCTGGTAAAAGTAGAAGTACTGATTCAACTGAAATGTATTCTCTATTTACCACAATGTAAAATTTCAAAGTGATCCAGGATCCAGGATCTCTTCCAGATCACCACCAAAATGTAATCATTTGTTCCTTGTGACACTTTCAAAACACCCTGAGAATTTCATCAAAATCCATCCATAGGTTTTTGAGAAAACTGCAGAATTAGTATCAAAACTACTAAGAACAATCAATGCAAAGAAGAAAACCTACTTTTTCTTCAGCAGACAGAACACAGACAACAAATTATTAACTGTTAATTATTTTTCAAATCCTCACCCCTTCATCATGGAGACAGATGTGATGAAGCCTTCTGAGGTTGTTCAACTCTGACATAGAAAAAGACGACTTCATGGGTTTCAGCAAAGGTGATGAAAGTGATTTGTTATTTAAAACATGGGATAAATTAAGCTAAATATGGTAAATACTGGTTATTTTTTCATTTGGTTCTGTTCCATTTTAATCAGCAAAGTTGCTGTCGTATTAAAAGTCACTGTGTTCAAGTACAAACATGTAACTACATTTACAGTTTAAAATCCTTCTGTACATGCAGTAAATATATGATTTTTCAACATAGATATCTGTGGCTTATAAACCGGTGTGGCTCGTATATTCTTTTTGTAATTATATTTGTAAAAATATAGTGGGTGCGGCTTATAGTCCAGAAAATACAGTACAACAACAACAACAGAAAGAAAAAGAAAGAAAGGCAAGTTTATTTGTATAGCACAGTTCATGGACAAAACAATTCAAAGTGCTTTACACAAAACGTTAAAAGCATCACAGAATAAAAACATAGAACAAAGAAAAAAGTAAAAATGGGGTTTTAAAGGGTTTAAGGGGTTTAAAAAAGAACTGTGTGGCTTTAAGTTCCTGAATAGGATCTTATTTAAAGGCAGCTGAAAGTAAGTAACATGGAAGTATGACGGCTGCAGTTAGATATGTCTTATATGTTTTTCATCATTCAGTCTTTCCAGTATATTTTCATAAGATGCTGCTTCAATCACATTTTTACTTTTAACATGATAAACTCAGCCTTTAACAATAAACCTCTAAAGTGGACTTTCCCCTTTAATGACGCTTTATTAAAGTCATAACTGAGGAGCGTTAGTGAGTGGAACTAACTGTCTGTGGACGTTCAACTGGTCACAACATACAAAGGCTTTCATAAAAAAAAAAAACACTAAAAGACAAGCCTGTTGTCATGTTTTCTTTCTTTCTTTTATTTATTTATTTTTCTTTTTTTCGCTTTTCTTTCTTTTCTTAAACTGTGTAGCAAGTGTTCAAAAATGTATTCTGTCTTCTATAGTTTAGGTATAGTGTACTGCAGTGATTAAGGTTAAACACTGAATCAACTTCAAAAATCTTCTTCAATAGGTCACACATAAAAACATCTAGTTGAGTAAATCAAATTAAATTAAATTAATTTGGTTCACTCAACTAGATTTTTTTTATGTGTGACCATAAAAAGTCAAAATGATGAGATAAAACGTTAAAATTATGAGATTAAAAAGTCTAAATTGAAGAAGAATTTTTAAGTTGATTCAGTGTTTTATTTTTTTCAGTGTGACAGTCTGTCCTTTTTTACATTCATGATCTAAACATGTTTTCTTTTGTAGATATATTTTACTACTTTGTTTAAATCTAAGGTTCTGGCTAATCCTGACTTTTTTAACTATATGTAATCATGTGTTTTATTAAATTGCATTGTTCCCTTTCAAATAAACTAAATAAACTAAATTCAAATAAGTCCATGTATAAAGAGCTGGTTGTTTGTTTCTAAGCTTCCACTAGTTAGTGTGATGCTGCATGTACAGCCTCCTCTGCACTGCTAATCTTTTTAATACTACAAAGCAGCTCATGTAAAATGCATTTCTACATCAGTAAACTGAGTTATGACCCTTATGGGAAACACAAAGGTTAGACCCAATGCAAAGCAGCAGTAAGCCAATCAATGTACAGTCTGTGCTAAAAGCACAAATTGGGGGAGGGCTGACTTCTTAAAAGCATGCCCTTTTATGGTTTAATCAATTCGTGGGTGTACTGGTCATCCTGTGGAAGACAATAAACTGGTGGATTACCTTGAAATACTGCTTATTCTATTGACCAGTCATGTTTATGATGCACGAGGCAAAGGCGGGAATCTGTCGCTGACTGACACGCGGTGACTGACAGTTGTTCTGAACCTAAAATCTACCAGGATTTAGGACAATGTGTTAGATTATCTGGAATATAATAAATGACTGTTGTACAGCTGTTGTTCTGCTTCATTTTTATTCATTTATTTATGTAGTTTTATTCAATGCATCATATCTTATCACTCTTTCCTTTTTCTGTAGAAACCAGGTTGAAAAACTGATGGTTTTAACCAATAGAACATTTGTAAGTCATTGCACAGTTCATCTTCTTTTCTGTAAAACTCACCTGTGGATTTAGTTTAAGCTTAATGACGTCTTATTTAAGCCCTGACTTAAGGCCAATTACTGCAAAGTCAAACAAACAATAATTAATAATAATTAATAGTGGACCCAATGTTTAGAATAACTTATGTTAACTTATTATAACTTATTTTAAATTATGTCCCTCCCTCCTTTAATACTTTAAAAAGTCAAACTGAAGCTGCTTTTATTAAAAAAAATACATTTTCCTTGTTTGCTATTTCTCGTTATGGCCTATATTTAATTTATGTCCATGTGCTTTCATTGTATTGTTTCATTTACTTTATTTAAGTTAGTTTTTGTTTATTTGATTCATTTGAAGTGTTAATTAAGTGAATGAAGGGATGATCTATGGAAGCAGATGAAGCATTTGTCCTCTCTTTCACTGGTGTATTTATATTTATATTTGCTTATGTATTTGTCATCTATTGAAGTGCAAAATAAACTAAAATTAAATTAAATTATACAAGTATTCAGAGAATGCCTAATCTCACCCCTATTTTGTGCCAATCTCAAGTTTCTATGACAACCCATTCTTCAATTAGAGCTAATAATGTGATTTTGACCTTTCTGCTAAATGCGACCTTGACCTTTTGCGATACTGATAATTCTGTTATATGTATATATGCATCACTTTGTGTAATATTATGATAATATATTCAGTATTGATTAAGTTATAGTGTGATATGTCTATGCCTGACACACACACGCAACGCAGTCTTACACAAGTGAATTTTGCCACATGTCACATTTGACCTCCAAAGATCTCAAAAACTATTGGTCGTAGGTGATAACACCAATTATGAGAATTGTAGAAATCTCCATTCTCCATTACGCGTCATTTGGTACCAATCTGAAAGTTCTGTGACCCTCCATTCTTGAGTTAGAACCGATTATGTGATTTTGACCTTTTAGTTAATTGTGACCTTGACCTTTGACCTGTACTTAAATGGATAATGGCATCTGATGCGCATTAGCTATATGTATATGCCCATGTAATTTCATGGTGATATCTCAAACATTCTTTTAGTTATAGTATGATATGTCTCTGTGGACACACACACACACACACACACACACACACACACACACACACAAGGTGATTACAATACTTTCACCCAACCTGTCATGACCTCTGCTCCAGTGACCTTTTCCCCAGTGCTCTCCACACTCACCTGGTTCCGCACTGCGCATCTGTGGCTATAAAAGCAGTAAGGCTTGCAGTTGCCAGTGCGGGACCATTCAGTAATGTCACATCCATAACACGGACAGCTTCTCCATCTCCTCAGTCACCATAACCCGGACATTAATCATCACCATGGACTCTGGCCGTTTGTTCCCAGGTTTTGGTTTGGTTTTGTCTCTGTCTTGCCTTATTATTTCTTAGTTTTGTTATTAAATTATTTTTCCCTTCAGTACTGTGCATTGGAGTCCTCCTTCACCTCACCCCGATCCTGACACAACCAATGTTTAGTGAGATTAACTAAACTAAACTAAACTGAAATAAAATGTAATTTAATTAATTCAACTAACTACTTGACCTGTGTCATATATCTCCAGATCCGAGATATGAACTTCTTTACTAGAATATCCTTGACAATCACATTTAGAAACTGCTGCCAAAACTAAAATGCATCATTACAAACGGGAACGAATCTACACAGAACAACTGAGTTACTGATATTCACATGTAATCATTCTCTGTGTGTCTTGCATGTAATGAAAGACACAGGGGTATATTGTTCGTAGTATTTCAAAATGGCCTTTTTTGTCAACACTACTGCTTCACCATACTTTGTCGCACAGACTTCATTTAAATTTTAAAACGCAGGCATTTTTGTCCTCTTCACAGGATGTGATTCTCATGAGGGTGCAATTTATGGTTTTCGATAGAGAACTCATGACATCCATGGTGGAAAGGCTGAAATCGGACTTTTTATCAGTGGGTGATGTCATCGCTAGAGCACAAGAGAAGAAAAAATTTACCTGAAAAATGTGTCAATAACTCGTCCTCACAGCGAAACCATAAATAGTAGACAAAAAATCTTTTCCATAAATGTTGCCATGGTTCTGAGAAATCAAAGTGAAATAACAAGAACCTGTGTGGGATGATGTCAGGGCTTTCTCTCGATAGACCTTTCTCACAACTTCCGCATTTCGGACCAGAAATACGTAAGCAGAAAGCAACCCTGCTTCTGTACCGACAAAAGTTAAATGACAATGATGACAGCAACGACCAAAAGTTATTGTAACCTACCAGCATGTTCTTGTAATGCACATAAGCATTATAAGAACATGCTTCTGCTCTTGTTTACCCTGACGCCATGGGCGTAAAATTGTGTATGGACGCTATGGACATGTCCCTACCAATATTTGGATGCTCCTAAAATCTCCATACCAATTTTGACTGGGAAATTACACGACATCAGGAAAAGAAAAGTTAATTTTCCCCCTCCTCAGTTTTGTCTGTCATTGTTAAAGACAGCCTTGCTATTTTTTTGTAGTATTGCTTTCCTCAATGAACATTTTGACTAAATATTGTTGGCAACAAACATTTATCATGAGACAAAAACGAAACGAGACTAGACGTAAATGTTGGTGTTGTAATAATAACTGTAATTAAATATATAATGCAAAAAAAAAACAGATGAAATGTGGCTTAAGAAATAAAAACGTTCCAAAAATGCTTCTTAGTTTTTGTTGACTAAAACAAAATGAGACATTATTTCATGTCTTTTAGGCAAGTTGTTATTAATTAATTTTTGCTGTCTCTTGTGAGAAACTCGTCAAATTACGTCCCCACCACTGTCATTATTACGCTCTTGCCTGACGCTGTCTTTACCCAGACAATGTCTTTCAGTCAGTCAGAAGGAGACTGTGGAACATAATGGTTCGTTTGTTCACACACCTTCAGACTTTTTTTTATGGTGTTTTTAGGAAATACTTGTCCTCATAGTCATACTCACTTGTCCTGTTTTCATTTATCTCTGAATGTATTTATTTTCCTCTCTCACACTTGCCCTCTCTCTGGTTCTCTCTTTCATACTCCATCAGACAGGAAGTGTCAGGTCAGCCCAGGTTATTTCAGGTCTAATTGGGAGATTGATGTTCCTCCTGAAACCTGGCACCTTGACATGCCTTTCATCCTCCCTCATGCACTTCCTGTCAAATGCCAGGAGCCAGACATGTCGATGGCTCACTGAAACACACACAACTGTCCTTTTTGAGGACTTTTGATTTGCCAGATAGGGTAGTACAGATAGAATTCATCCTGCAGTTAGCGGACATTTACACCAGGACAATTGTGGCTAAAAACTGATTAATATTTTATTGTTAGTACCTTTTCGTTTCCACGGCAACTGCACCGTCAGGGTCTGAAAACACAAAAATCTGAAGACTCCTTCCAGAGTGGAGAGGTTTGAAGACATGCCGGGTCGTGTCTCCGTCTAAATGCCAAGAAACACAAATATGTTGATGTTGTGTACGTCATGCTCACTGCACTGAGCGACTAAAACTACAAACTACCTGATTATTCAATAATTATTCAGGAGGTCTGTGGTGGAACGGTGCTGGTCCACTTGTTATGTTCCAGCACACCTTTTTCCCTCTGTTTTTTATATGATTCCTAATTTATTTCATTAGATAATTATTGTTATATTTCTGGATATTTTTGCCTTTATAATATTTTTGTGCAATATCCTGTATTTAGTGTTAATTGGCTTCTGCTGGAGCAGTCGTGTCAACTGTCTTTTTCCCTGCCTCGCCTCCAGAGCTGTGATACCGGTTCCAGGACCATTCATGCCAGGCCACGCACTCCACAGGAGTTTGTGCTGCAAGATGCAGGTTGGCTGCGATTAGCCTTTTTGGTAGCCTTTGTTTCTTTATTGTTTGACCCAGTGAGTCTGGGCGTCCTGTTTTCGGTTTATTTCTTTTGACAGGGTTTAGTCACAGGTTGTTTTATTAGGGAAAGGGTAGCAGTATGTGGACAGATACATAGATATTCACATACCATCCTTTTGTTAATTTGTCCTTCTTTCCTTTAAAGGAGTCATTTATGGTTATTTCATTAACATTGTTGTGTTCTCCATTGTCATTGTGTGTTGGTTCTATTCAAAAATACGTCCTGATTTCTTTGTTTCCAGCTGTTTTTACACAGTAGAAAAATTACTTTTAGGTCGAACAACAGAGTTTACTGGTACTTCCTCATACATGTCCATAACACGGTGATGAGGCGTCTCTGATTGGCTCAGAATGTGTGAAGGAACACTCCCCCCTCCCCTCTGGCTCTGTGTGTGTTTACCATCCTAGAGTAGCATCCAGCGAGGTTTGGTGCCATCACTTGTTTTGAAAATGTGCAGTGAAAAAGACGAGGCTTTATTTCCACAGAGAGCACATGAACCAGTTTGCTCCACCATATTTTTTCAAGTTTGTGCAGCAGCTACTGTGGCACTGTCTTCTCTTGTAGATGCTAATGCTACTTCAGATTCGCTGCAATAGGGGATGGGCTTAACCCCACATGGGTGACGCCAATGTCCTCGTGAGGTGTGGTGGACAGACTTTTTCTGTGTTGTTTTCTATGAATGATGGTAAATCCAGCCAGTGGGGCGGACACACCACGCAGCAAATGCAATATGTGTTGGTAACTTGGGGTGACCCATCAGATTCCAAAGGGAGCATGGAAAAGAGGTTTTCAGCAAAATTACACCTTTTGGGGTTCCTTTTTGGTTTGTTCTGGGCATGAGAAGGGGGTTAATTTATTAAAAACTAGAAAAGCACTGTGAGAACTCTGCCAAAGTATCACAAGAATCACCATTACCAACCTACCCTGTACACAGTTGATAGAGTGGGTCGCCCAATGACCGAGAGGTTGGCGGTTCGCGTCCCGGCTCTGGCTGTCCACATGTCGAAGTGTCCTTGGGCAAGACACTGAACCCTGGCTTAGGCCCCCAGTAAGACTTACCATACACCTTGGAAACCTACTGGTGTATGAGTGTGTGAATGGGTGAATGAGAGGCTAATGTAAAGCGCTTTGAGCACCATGAAGGTGGAAAAAGCGCTATATAAGTGCAGTCCATTTACCATTTACATTTCATCAGGATCCATCCATAACGTATTGAGTTATCTTGCTAACTAAAAGACAGACAGACAGAAAAACAAACTCTGGCAAAAACATAACCTCCTTGGCAGAGGTAATTATTTAGCAAAAAATAAAGATTTTTTTTGTCTCCTGTTCTCTCTCTAAAATATGTTGCAACCTTCGGGTCATAACACCAGAGTCCAAACCTCCTTTATCTCCCACCATCCACAGAACTACTTTTAGCTTTGACTGCAGCCATAGAAATGCTGAAACCAAGAGAGTATCCATGAATGGGCTGGAAGAATAGGGTCATCGGCCCCATCTAATGGGTCTATTTGTGGGGAATGTGCAGAGCATAGTGGGTGCTCTATCACGTCCTCTATCACCTGTAACCTGAACCTCACGTCCACCACTTCCACAACACAAGCAACAAGCAGCGAGGGCAGAGCAGGACCAGCGGAGCATGTCCAGATCACTGCTGTCTGTTTAAAGACATGTCAGCCAGACGGATGTGGAAGAAGTTTTAAAGCACTGCTTCACAACTTACCCAGTACCAAAGCCAAAAATCAACAAAAAACTAAGTACTGGACAGACTTTTTAAAGATGTGGAATATGTAGTTGTGTGTCATGGTTCTAGCTAATTGACAATGAATATCATCACTTTAAAAACCTGAAAAACTGTCATCTATCACAAACATGCTTTGTGTTGTTTGGTTTGATTGTTCATTAAAGGAGGTAAAAGAAAAATAAAGACACCTGAAAACTACCCACAGTCCAAATCTGCAAAAGTGATATATATCATTATATCCTGGGTGCAATTTACCAGGGATGATGGGGGGAATCAGGGACCCCCCCCCCCCCCACCCCCCCCCCCCCACACACACACACACACACACACCCACGTACCACCACTTTCATTGCGTTGTGGTGTTTCTGGGAAACCCTCTGACTCGCATCTGACTCCTGTGTTTCAAAATCGGTTGGATTACAGACATCACAGCTGACCCTGGGCGCCTGTGGTACGTAGGCCGTGCCCTAACCTTTAAAAACCATGAAGGGAAACGTTCCTTTTCACCCTAATCTGTTAAATGAACAAACTTCAACTTTATCTTCATCCACCGTCTTCTTCTTCTTCTGTTTTATTTTGGTGAATGTGCATTTTGTTGTGGAGTAAATTAGCAGCGTTTCTCTCTTGCAGTTGTTTTGGGAGTTTGTACGTTTTTGCTTCTGCTTGGTTTCTGTTATTGCAGCATTTTTCTCTTGCAGCTTCACTTGAATTGCATTTGTTTTATGTATTTGTGTTTTTACTTGTGCATCTTACTGGTGATTGCGGCGTTTTGTCGATGCGGTGCCTTTGCCCCTGTGGACACCATATAAAATAGAGACAGAACAGTCATCTTCTTAGAACATTAAAGTGTTCTGATCATGATTAATCTAAGGTAATCTGAAGCAATCCTGCGATTAATCTGATTAAATATTTTAATAATTTGACAGCCCTAAAAAAAGGAAAAGCTTATTTAAGTGGAGATAATGAATTCCATACAACAGACATATATGTGGGTGTGTTGCAGATTAGTGACAGTAGACGTTACATTATTACCTCTGTGAAGTATTTGCTGGCAAGATAACTCGAAACAAAATGGTTGGATTTTGATGAAACATTCAGAGATGATTGCTAATGTGTCAAGGAAGAAAACAATACATTTTGAGCAATAAAGGTCAAAGGTTAAGGTCACAGTGAAGGTCAACAGCTAAAACATATAAGTGGTGATATCTCAGAATCCAGACCAGATAGTATCAGGTATTTTTTTATTCACTTTGTCTTACCTTCAGACATCAGATGAAAGCCAATGGTATATTTACAAAATTAAAGCAGGGTTATTGACATATGTACTTCTGACAATATCTTGTGCTTCATATTTAACATTAGATCTAACATGTGAAATTTGGTCGTTGTGCGACGTCGCATAACGTCAGAGTGACGTCATATGTGGTTGAATATTGAAATGGGACAGAGGATTTCTTTTAATTTTTTAAACCCTCTAAGGGATTGTTAATGACCGATAAACCGATTGTTGGTGAACACGGAACACTAGTTTATAAATAAGTTATGAACATCCAGATCCAAACCTTGGCAGACTGGTGCTGCATCGCGGTGGTCTGCACTCTAGGAGTGGTCTAGTTTTATTATTGTATTTATTTTTATTTTAATGATAGCAAATGAGTAACAGTTCAGTTCAGTTTATTTCCATCACACAAAATCATCAAAAGAGCAATCAAAATGGTCAACAAAAAAACTTACTTACACTTGAAAAGGAGTAGGAAGAAGTAAAAATTCCACCGCCTTTCTTACAAACTAATAATCCAGTACATTCTGCATTCTATGATTTTAACATGCTTTTTTAATATCTATTTATCATTAACACAAAACATCTACAATGATTTATATACACATTATTTATCAGTCACCTCACACAATCTGATTCATATAATTAACTATAAGTTTATTAATATTCACTTTATATTTACTACAAATACAGTATTTAATTTGATAATATCTCCTAATCATGATAGTTTATATTCATTTATCACAATAAAATCTTATTTTATGCATCCTTTTACATTGTAACTGAAATTTCACTTGTTCAGATGTTCTGTATTTTGTTATTACACTAGTTGTATGCATCCTTTTAAATGCACAAATTGAAAATTCACAGAACATCATGCAAACAAAAGACATCATAGTGAAGCACAAGTAATGGAGCACGGTAGGACAAAAAAACCCTCACAAAACACTTTCTATAAGACAAACAATAATAATTGTGAGAACAATAATAGCAACGACTACAGCAAGAACTGAGCAAATTGGATAAAAAGACAGAAAATAAACAAACAAAAACATCAAGTTAAAACAAACGACTATAAAATGTGATCAAACTACGACGATAAAAACACTCGTATTTTCAGTTAATCCACTAAACTAAAGTAGTTTTCTTAGTTTTTAAGTGTCTTCAGTGACTTGAATAACTCTTTAACAACAGTTCTGGGCTTAGCTGAGAACAAAAGTGTGTGTGGGGGGGGGGGTCCCACACCACTGGCCAAAGGTACATGTCCATCCATGACTAGATGTGCAGCTGAAATTACCAATTAGTTTACCAATTGGCTGCAGCGGATTCGATTGGTTTGTAATTAATTCTAGTTACTGGCCCGTAGAGCAGGACGGATGGCGCCATGTCTTTGTCCTACTGACACACTATCCCACTGAGCTGAGCCCCTGGGGGGGAGGGGGGGGACATCAATACAGCTACTGAGCCCTCACACAAACACACACACACACACACACACACACACACACATACACTCTCATTTACATGTCTTGTGAGGACCAAGTTTGTAATCATCACTCATAGGTAAAGTATCCATTGGGTAGAGAGTGTAACCCCCCCAAAAAATGTAAAATAAATAATAAATAAAACATTTAAACAGATAAAAAAAAGAAATAAGTTAAATTAAATGTAAAAAAAAATAATAATAATAATAACTTGAAAATAAAATAAAATTGATTGAAAAAATAAATAAACTAGAAAAGCACTCTGAGAGCGCAGACCTCCACCGAGGTAGAACTCCCCCCCAACCCCTATCACCCCCAAAATGAAATCAGTTCTTCCTGTTCACATTTCTAATATATCCTGAAAATTTCATCAAAATCCGTCCATAAGTTTTCGAGTTATCTTGAACACAGACAGACAAATGCCGGCAAAAACAAAACCTCCTTGGCAGAGGTAATAATAAAGCAACTAGACAGATCCTGAGAAATAAATGTAACAGAGTAAAAAAATAAAAGGAATTTTAAATAGTTCATTAATTAAATAACTTTAAAAAAATGTAATTAAAAAAAACCCTGAATTTTGGTCCCCATGGTGTGAATGTGTAAGCATATCAGTGTCCCCATAAAGATAGGAATACAAGCACACACACACACACATGACAGAGACAGCCTGCTTACCCTTACACACACTCAGACACACAATATCTTACACACACTCCAGTACACACACACACACACACACACACACGCTCGGCTGATTCTAGAGAAACCTCAACCGCCTGAGAAGGTGCTGACGACAAACAAAGACACAAATCCTGTGTTTTCAGTGTGTGTGTGTGTGTGTGTGTGTGTGTGTGTGTGTCACAATCACAATCACAATCAGTTTTATTTGTCATTTTTTTTATATCCAAAGAAAACAAAATGAGAATGCAGTTTGACCAACCTCTCCTAGGATGATCGGGTCATGCAGCCGCTACCTTCATATTGATCACCAATCAATAAACATTACAAATCGAAAAATGGAAAAGAAACACAAGCAAGTGCACATATAGCAGCACATATATACTTTACACAAAATCAGATCATGTTACTCAAGGCCATGAGCTGGATTTTTTTCATTTACACAGAATGGTCACATCATGTATAAACAAAAGATAAGAAACAAACAGACCATGAAAACACACACTCTGTATATATACATACATACATAAATGTATATATATATATATATATATATATATATATGTGTGTGTGTGTGTGTGTGTGTGTGTGTGTGTGTGTGTGTATATATATGGTGTGATTTAGCAAAAAACAGAGAGGGGCTGGGGTTTTTCCCCACTGAAAAAAGCTTGTGTTGGATGTTCTGACCCTCATTCCAGATTGTAATCATGTTACTGAGTGGAGGAAAAGAAACTAACCAGGATTCCCTCAGTAGTGATGAGTGAAGAGGGAAGGTCCCAGCATGGAATCCCAGTCCCACAGGCAGGCGTGTTGTTGTGGGGTCCGGTCAGAGTCAGGTTGTTAGTGAATGCAGCAGCAGGTGGTAAACTCCATCTGAGGCTAAATACTGACACCAGACTGATAGTCAACAAGTACCTGAGGGGTATACAGAGGTAAACAGCTGGGGTCCACGCTGTCCGCCTCCCCCCAAATCTAGCTTGTGTCCCTGCCGGTCTGCCGCAACCAGCTCTGGTTCAGCCATGAAGGCTCAGGGGGCGAAGGTGGCTGACAGCTCCAGCAGCAAGTTTTACAGCACCGTCCACCTGGATTTGCTACTTTCCGGGCCCGTACACCTGCTGTGCCTCCTCCGGATGTGAAGCCATGGGGGGCACAGGAGTCTGGACGCCTTTACCCCCTGCACCCCAACCGTGTCCCGTCGCCAGGGTGGGGACTGGTCCACATACAACAGGTGCCAGGGGTCAGCTGTGATGTCGACAACCCACCTGTCCCATCTGGAAACACAGAAGTCTAATGCACACGTTAGTCAGAGGGTCTACCAGAGACCCCACAGTGCAATGACAGTGGTGGTAGTCGTGTGTCGGCTGAGGTGGGATCCTGGCCCTGGGTGCACGCTGGCGACAAAACCAGTGGACACTAACGTACTATAATAGTGATGTCCTACACCAGGGAGGGGGGTGGTTACCCCCCCTATTACCCCCAGCAAATCACACCCAGTGTGTATACATATACATACATATATACATATATACATATATATATATATATATATATATATATATATATATATACAGTATATATATGGACAGTGTGTCAGATGTAGAACAGTTGTGTAATGATGTGGACTGTTTGCTGTAAATGCATTCGTGCTGTTTGTCTTCAGGATTATTTAGTCTGTTTTCTGGTGAAATTCTTTGCATGTTCATTTGTGTGACAGTTGTGTGTTTGTGTGACAGTTGTGTGTTTGTGTGAGACAAGTGTGAGTGAGGAGTGTAGCATCAGTGGCCCAGAGCGGAGGTCACATGACTCAGTGATACCTCCCACACTGAAGGTCAAGGCTCCTCCACCCAGGAGGCCAGCGCCAAACTAATCAATGATCCAGATAAAAATACACCACACCTCAGCTAGTTTCCTTTAGGAACACACACACACACACACACACACACACGCACGGACACACACACGCACACTTTCACAAACATATTCACACACCCTAAACAAATGACTTAAATGCCACTACAAATAACCCCGCCTCTCTCTCTTTAATGAAAGTGATCTGAAAGCCAGAGGCTGGAGCTTTTAGGATAAACCAGAGTGTAATGTTAGACCATTAAAAGATCATAACAGCTTCAACCATCAGTCGTCTTTTGTTGCTTCTGCCTAAACCTCCTGCAATCAAGACAGCGTTTACACTCAATATAAAAGAGGACAGGTTAGCAGGTAAAGTTACTTCTTATAATAGGAATACAATGACACCCACAAAGGCTGCTAAAGAATGATCAGTAAACTGTGTGGTTAAAACAGAGCACGCACGCTGGGTGCGTGGGTGGCTGGGTGGGTATCAGTGGGCTGATAAAAGAGAAAAGCAGGCCTCACACAAGAGTGGAGCTCATGAAAGATGGCAAGGTGTGATTTATGTGAGCTGAGAGAGGAGTGGTAATTGAGAGTAAAGCTCCACAATGCTTTTAGTTAATGACCAGTGGACTAGTGAAAGAGCTGCGCTGCTGAGTATGGAAAGTGTTTAACAGTGGGAAGAGGGTGGTGTTAGTGAGTACTCATCAAGTAATGAAGGAAATGTTGAGAACGGATGTGTCTGTGCAGTAAAAGGACACAAGATGGAATAGTACTATATGTTCTGTACTATAGGACACACTGGATTATAAAACACACACTCAATAAAGGGTTTATTTTGGGATTTTTTAATATATAAAACACACTGGACTATAAGGTTCATTAAGTCAAATAAAACAGTCAGATAATTTAGTCAAACATTATTAATCTCAGCCAACATTGGTTGAGTAGGATTATTGTAATCACTGTGTGTGTGTGTGTGTGTGTGTGTGTGTGTGTCATGCTATAACTCAGTAAGTACTCAGAGAATTCTTAATCTCGCCCCTATGTTGTGCTCAGTTGGTAGAGCGGGTCATCCAGTAACTGAAGGGTTGGTGGTTCAAATCCCGCTCCGTCACCCATGTAGTTTCATGGTGGTATCTCAAGTATTCATTGAGTTATAGCATGATATGTCTCTGCGGGGACACACACACACACACACACACACACAAACACACTGATTACAATAATCTCTCCCAACCAATGTTGGGTGAGATTAATGATTACTTAAGATATCACCATGAAATTACATGGGCATATACATATAGCTAATGTGCATCAGATGCAATGATCCATTGAGTAAAGGTCAAAGGTCAAGGTCACAATTAGCTCAAATGTCAAAATCACATTATGGGTTATAACTCAAGAATGGAGGGTCACAGAACTTTTAGATTGGTACCAAACGATGGAGAATTCGACAATTCTTATAATTGATGTTATCACCTACAACCAATAGCTTTTGAGATGAAGGTGGCATGTGGCCAAATTCACTTGTGTTTGCGTGTGTCAAGCATAGACAGATAACTTAATCAATACTGGATATATTATCATAATATTACATGCACTGATGCATATATACATATAATGAAATTATCAGTATCAAGGTCCCACTTAGCACAAGTCAAGGTCACATTTAGTAGAAAGGTGAAAATCCCATTATTGTCTCTAATTTAAGAACAGGTTGTCATAGAAACTTCACATTGGCACAAAATAGGGGCAAGATTAGGCATTCTCTGAACACTTGTTAATGATGACATTTTAAAATGATAAAACCATGACTTTTTTGTGCATTTCTATTTTTATTGCAGTAATCAACTCTGACCAAGTTCAATGGTCAAATAGTCCCAGTTCCACTTTATCTATTCAGAATAGACCCAGCTAACAAGTAATCCAAGAAACGAAAAACCTTTACTTCAAATTTTTATCTCTAAATACGAAAGAAAATTCTATTAACGAAAGGAAAATGAAACCCCCAAGACATAAATACTATGTACATTATTGTATGTACTGTACGTAACTACGTACTGTACATAAATATGTCATGTACGTACTGTACGTATCATCCCATTGGCTATGAGGGTGCTACCCATGATGCCTTTTGTGACCCTTTGACCCACATTCATCACAGTGTTCTAACCATACATACATAAAGGACAGAGCCACCACTGTCCCGTGGGTCCCCCCCGAGTGCGCCCAACAAAACCACCACAGCACGCACCCGCCACCCACCACCACCCCAAAGAAAGTCACTCCCGATGTGAACGAAAAGAAGAAGTGAGCTGAACCACCAACATTAGTGGAACAGGAGATGATAAAACAAAGGAGGAGGCAGTCATTACTCCACCAGCATGAACAAAGGATATACCGGCGAAACCCCACGAACCCGCGGGAAAAAACCCACCCCGACGACGCACATGCCCCGCACACCCTAGGAAGATCACGAAAAGTCATCAAAGGCAAACGTCCCCAGATCTACACCCCACCAAACATCCATCACCAAACACTGCTGAAGGTGAAAGTGACAAAACAAACAATGGTATGAAAATGACCCAAATGTGTGGTTCAGTTTAATGGTTTAATGTTTAATGTTCAGTCAGTGAAGACACATTTACCCACTGAGACCAATACATTAAATCTAAAATACATTTTCTTTTAACATATATCGTCTCGTCATCTGAACCGCTTTATCCACACTTGGGTCGCGGGGGTCACTGGGGGCCTAATTCAGCTACAATGGGTGAAGGAGCGGTACACCCTGTATGAGACACTAGTTCATCTCAGGGCTGAACATATATAAACAAACAATCACTCTCACATTCACACCTATGGGTGGTTTAGATTAACCAATTAACCTATCAGTGCATGTGTTTGGATGACTTTCGCCGGAGTACCTGACGCAAGCCCACTAGGACACGGGTAGAACATGCAAACTCCACACAGAAAGGTCTGGTGTGGGATTCGAACCAGAGTCCTTCTTGCTGTGAGGCATGAGTGCTAACCACTGCACCACTGTGCCGCTCCTTTTAACACATATTTCATGCAAAACTGGTCATTTTTTTATAATTTTTAAAAGGTTTAGGGGGTAGTATTGGAACCAATCAGGCCTTTTACATGTAAAATGTGACTATTTACAAAAAATTCACGGTACGAAACCACTTCTGAAACAAATTAATTTCATTCATAGTAATAACTTAATAACTTAATAAACTGGTAGGTAAGTCTTACTTACTTTTGTGGGATAGTTATTCCATTTATAGAAATGCCTTCGATTTTCGAATAATATTCGAATAGCTTCTAGCGAATTTCGAATAGTGTTATGGACTTATTTGACAGTAGATCATATTGGTCTGTATGTGTAAAATGAACTAAAATCATTTCCACAGTTCCGACTGTGGAATTATTGCATTTGGCCCCTGGGCCGCAGGTTTGACACCCCTGCTCTAAAATGTCTGAAGACAGTCCTGACGTTTGTCAGTTGATGGTGAAAATGTTGCACAGAATAAATACCACTGCTGAGATCCAGACAAAGTGAATATATATGCACAGGTTTCAGAGTGACTAAGAGCTGTAAAGATTAGTGAGTAAATAAATGAGCCCTTTATCCCAGAAAATAAATGAGCAACACATCTGATCTCACCACACTTCTCATCAGCCATGAAGTGCAGAGACAGATGAGGCTAATCACCACAGCACAGCTCAAATCAATGTTAGAACCATTCTTCACTATCAGACCACTGCTCACATCAGGCCTTTTGTTCGGACCACAAGCTGAAAACAATATTATACAATATTACAGTGGTACCTCAACTTACGAAATTAAATATTCTGGAAGTGGTTTTGTACTGTGAATTTATAATAAATAGTCACATTTTACATGTAAAAGGCCTGATTGGTGCCAAGGCCCCCAATACTAACCCCTTAAGCCCTTTAAAAATGCTAAAAGTAGGAAATATGTGTTAAAAGTCAAAGAAAATGTAGATTTTAGATGTAATTTATTGGTCTCTGACTGAACATTAAACCATTAAAATGAACCAGACCATCATGTTTGTTTTAATTGTTACTTTCACCTTCAACGTTTGTTGAATACAAGTTGATGAAATGTGTCCAGCATGTCTTTTATTGGTGCTGATGGAATGATGGCCAAGCTAAAAAAAGTTTAAATTGTGAGCTAAAAAAGTCAAAATGATTGTCTCCTTTTTTATCATCTCCTGTTTCATTTCTACCAGGGCTGGACTGGGCCAATTTTTGCCAGTCCACTGGTGTGTGTGTGTGTGTGTGTGTGTGTGTGTGTGTGTGTGTGTGTGTGTGTGTGTGTGTGTGTGTGTGTGAGCCGACAAAGCAAGTGTTTTATTTTCTCGGTGAGCGACTTAAACCGGTTAATGAGGCTCGTTGGTCGGTTAAGATTTTTTATGAATTTCACTATCCCTAATTGACACCTACCTGCAACAGCTCCAGTTTCCGCAGCTAGCACATACAGCTAACTGCGGCCGTGTTGTGTGAGATACTGACTGTAACCGGAAGTACTGTTGCAGGTCTCGCGGAATGAGATGACGCTAAATCCTGTGATATTTACCTATAAAGTGCAGGACGGCAGAAAGACGAGAAGAGGAATGTACATTTTTAAACATGGGTTACTTTAGCATATGTTAGCATATGTTAGCATACCGTACACCTATTCAGCCTGTTGTTCTTTATTCCATTGTTAGTTTCAGTTGTCTTTCAAGACAATGGTTGGGAGACTGGCTGTGTGGTATTCAGAGAACAATCTCACTCTGAACACTACAAAAACAAAAGAACTCATCCTGGACAGACCCGGCCCCACTCTTCATCAACGGGGTCTGCGTTGAAAGGGTCCACTCATTCAAACATGTGGGTGTTCACCTCTGATGACCTCTCCTGGACTGTCAACACCACGGCCCAGCAGCGACTCCACTTCTTGAAGGAGCTCATGAAAAACCACCTGGAGGAGAAGCTGCTGTTGACTGCACTGCATCACAGTGTGGTTCAGTGGGTGCACCGCAGCCAACAGGAGAGCGCTACAGACAGTGGTCAACATCGGCCAGAAGACCACCGGCTGCCCCCTCCCCTCTCTGGACAATATCGCCAGCTCTCACTATTTTAGCAGAGCAACAAACAAGGACATGTACAATCCTGTGCAATATTCCTCTCTCACTCAACATCCACTTTATCAGAATGGACAAATTACAGCTCCTGGTTTTCCATGACTGCTGCTTCTTTTACTCTAGTTTATGGTTTTTTTTTTGTTGTATTTTTTTTATTTATTGCATTTTACTTTTATTACTTTTATTTATTCCCTACTGTTATTGCATTATTGTATATATTATTACACTATTGTTTATATTTTTAAAAGCACCAAATGGAGCAGAGCTCCCAGTTTCATACATGTTATACAATGATAATAAAGGCTTTCTAACATGAAATATCTGTTCTTAGTGTTGGATTGGATCAAATATACCCCCCAAAAAAATTTAACTAATCCTCCAGTGTGACTTATAAATGTTTTTTCCTTCTTTATTATGGATTTTTTTGGCTGGTGTGACTTATACTTCAGAAAATACAGTACTGTATGTAATAAATAAGACCATTAGCATTCAAACACATTGACTTATGCACATCTGAAAGAGAATATTGATATTTCTCTTTTTCTTTTTTTTATATGTTTGTCAAGAAATGACTCAAATATTCATATGGAAACAGAAAGTGTCTGTCCTATTATGTATTAAGACACATAAATGAAGGACAGGTAGCAGGCAGTGCTTGATTAAAATAGTTTTATCCAAAGTATTTATTTAACTATTTAAGCATTTAAGCATTCACATGTCAGGGGTAATGGATGCATTAAATTATTAGTATGTACTGTATATATACAGAAAGTATTATACTGAACATATATACAGAAGATATACTGTATATATACAAAATACAGTGTATGTATATATATATATATATATATATATATATATATATATATATATATATATATATATATATATATATATATATATATATATATATATATATATGTATGTATACACACTCTATTTACTGTATATACAGTAAATTCTCATGCTGTATACTGTAGGTTGATTTGAACGTCACTGAATGTCATGAAGTCCACCAGCTTCATGCACCTTGAAAAAGTGTACTAACACTAACAAAACCACAATCAATAGTTTTCACCGTGTCATGACAAGAATCAAAGAGTCAGGGTTAAATAGTTAACATCCAACAATCACCTTAATGTTAGATGAGATGTCCCCATTCCACCGCCAGCGTATCCAAGCTGCTCATGCTTGTATAACATAGTGAGAGAGGGTGGATAAAGAGGATGCTGAGGGCGCTGGGAGCACGCCTGTGGCAAAACTCCGTCACATATTGTTTGTGTTTAGCGCTGGAGCCCATGAAGAATTGATGATGCTTTCTGAGACGCTACTATCACCAGGACACAGAAGAATCAGAGCATGGCAAAAGTGCATCTGTGCCTCCCCTGTGCAAAGCTTCAGCATTTATGAGATCCATCCATTAGCTCCAGGGCCTGCACGCATCTGCGGTCAGTGTGGGGGGGTGGGGGGGGGGGGGGGGCCGCACAACAAGCAAGACAGAGGCCCAGTGGGCAAAAGAAACAAGACAATACCACAAGCAGAAAATCACACACCACTGAAAATACACAGGTTTTAAACAAGCTGGGGGGTTTTATATATATATATAAAATTATATATTTGTGGAAAAACTAAAGATTTTCACTGATTTAAAATATTCTGCACTGAACTGTTTAGACCAGGGGGGGGTCAAACTACAGCAGGGGGTCAAACTCATGTTGTTCACTTTCGACATTCAGTCTGATTTTATCTCCAGTGGGTCAGACCAGTAAAATGAAAACATAATAACCTATAAATAATGACAACTACACATTTATGTCATTGTTTTAGTGCACAAAAACTGTCAATTAAATTATGAAAATAAATGCAAATAAAGTTACATTACATTGGTAAAATCAGGTTAATTTGACCAATATTGTGCCTCGGTTAGTCCATGTGTTTTATTATGGATCAGTTCTATAAAGACACTAAATGTTTGTAAATGTCAATATTTTCATCATTTAATATAATTTTTTGCAGTAAAAAAAAAAAAAAAAATGTCAAGTTGTTGTCATTTATAGACAGACAACAACTTGGGGGGCTACATTTCTTCATAAAGTCAATTGAATGTTTTTCTTGAACCATTTTAATAACATGCAATTGGTGTTTAATTAATATTAAGATGAAAACTGGGATATTGGAGGCAGGTCCTGTTAGATGATGCAATAGATAAAACATTTGTGGATTGTTATTGATGTTTTGATGTGTTTTTGGACAATTTTTTTGTTAGTTTTGGATGTTTTTGTTGCAGTATGACTGCGTTTGTTGGAATATGGTTCCTCTGTGGATAATTAGGAGACATAAAGGTTCAGATCAGCTGTTCGACATGTGCATTATGAACATTGTACCTGCTGTGGATATTTTATTTGAAAGTGGTTTATATTTTCTGTTGTGTGAGAATGACGGTTGTCAAACTACATTGACATATGAAAACATAATAATCTATAAATAATAACAAGTACACATTTATGTCATTGTTTTAGTGCAAAAAAACCCATTAAATTATGAAAAAACATCCAAATGCAAAAAAAAGTTTAATGTCATCAGTAAAATCAGATTAATTAGTTAATTAACTAGTAAAATAGAAATGACGTGGCCCTATAAATACATTAATTTTTTTCAGGAAGTCCCCATAAAGCATGAGGGAAACAGGTGTAAAGTAAAAGATATATATTTTTAAAGCTTTGAAGATGTGTTTATTTTATTTTATCTTTTTAAATATATTTTATATATTTATATTATATTATATATGTTATGTATTTTATTTATTGTTTCAGGTTATTTCATTTATTTTTATGTACTGTTTAAAATTATGTTTATTTATTGATGTTTATAATTTTTTTATTTCATTGAGTTTTCTAATTTATTATAATAATTATTATAACTATTATTATTGTTATTATTGTTTATTTATATTTTATTTTAGATTAATAAAAAGGATGTTTACACTCCCTTCCCAATGGTTCCTTGATTACAAAATTGGTCCTCATGAGACATGGACATGAGTGTGTGTGTGTGTGTGTGTGTGTGTGTGTGTGTGTGTGTGTGTGTGTGTGTGTGTGTGTGTGTGTGTGTGTGTGTGTGTGTGTGTAGAAACAGAAAAGACAAAAGCAGAATAAGAATAAAAACAAAAGACAAATGTTACAAAGTTGTAAGAAAAAATCTAATAAAATCCACTCGTGTGTGAAGATGATGAAGGGCAGAAGGAGGTTTTACACACACGCACACACACACACACACACACACACACACACACACACAGCTGATCTTCTTACACAGTCCTAGCTGTCTGTAGACTAAACCACAACCCTCCTCCCTGCAGCGCTGACCACAGATCAGTCAACAGAGACACACTGGGTCTGATCCTGTATGACACACTGGTCGATAATCATGCACAACCACCGCATCTGTCTGTCTGTCTGCATAAACTAACACCACTGGACCTGTCTGTCTGCATAAACTAACACCACTAAACCTGTCTGTCTACATAAACTAACACCACTGGACCTGTCTGTCTGCATAAACTAACACCACTGGACCTGTCTGTCTGCATAAACTAACACCACTAAACCTGTCTGTCTACATAAACTAACACCACTGGACCTGTCTGTCTGCATAAACTAACACCACTGGACCTGTCTGTCTGCATAAACTAACACCACCGGACCTGTCTGTCTGTATAAACTAACACCACTGGACCTGTCTGTCTGCATAAACTAACACCACCGGACCTGTCTGTCTGCATAAACTAACACCACTGGACCTGTCTGTCTGCATAAACTAACACCACTAAACCTGTCTGTCTGCATAAACTAACACCACTGGACCTGTCTGTCTGCATAAACTAACACCACCGGACCTGTCTGTCTGCATAAACTAACACCACTGGACCTGTCTGTCTGCATAAACTAACACCACTAAACCTGTCTGTCTGCATAAACTAACACCACTGGACCTGTCTGTCTGCATAAACTAACACCACCGGACCTGTCTGTCTGCATAAACTAACACCACTGGACCTGTCTGTCTGCATAAACTAACACCACTAAACCTGTCTGTCTGCATAAACTAACACCACTGGACCTGTCTGTCTGCATAAACTAACACCACCGAACCTGTCTGTCTGCATAAACTAACACCACTGGACCTGTCTGTCTGCAAAAACTAAGGCTAAGGCTCAACTCACTAAGTAAGTTTGGTTCATGTGATCTTTTCTGCTGCCCGGTACAGTGGTGCAACTGGGACCAGGGTTTGGATCTCTGTGGCTGGCATCAGGTCAAACTGAGCGCATGAGACCTGTCCCCGGATGGACCACGTTTGAACCTGCACCTCTCCCCTGGTCTGGCTTGTGGCCCCTCTGGGCACATTTCCTCTGCAGCGGTGTGCTGCAACCGGCTCAGGATGGACCAGGAATGGTCAGCAGGTCCAGCTGTGGGCTTTACACCCGATCCCCCCCCCCTCTGCCCAGACTTTACTACATACGTGAGGTTCCTCTTTCAGGCATTTTGTGTTTATGTCATCAGAAAAACTCATAGACCACAGGACCCTATGGTGATGTCCACGACCACAGGGGATATATATATATATATATATATATATATATATATATATATATATATATATATATTTATTTGTGTGTGTGTGTGTGGGTGTGTGTGTGTGTGTGTGTGTGTGTGTGTGTGTATAATATTTCCTCTGCCAGTTTAACAAAGCAAAATAATGATGTTGACATTAGTGGGGACATGATTTGAAAACTTTATAATGAGTGAGAGCAAAAAATAAATAAAAATGCACTTAAAAGAGATTAAATATTGTTTCATTTTGTTTTTGTCAACAAAAACTAAGACATTTTAGCTACAGTTTTATTTCTTAAGCCACAGTTTGCCTCTTTTTTATTGATTTATATATTTAATTATAGTTATCGTCACTAGACCAACATTTACGTCTAGTCTCATCACATGTTAAAGGTTTGTGGACGACAATATTTAGTCCAAATTTTCATTGAGGGAAGTAACACTACAAAAATAACACCAATGACACACTGTGTTTGACGGACAGAAATGAGGAGGAGGAAAAAATTACCTTTTGTTTCCCGAATGTTGTGTAATTTCCTATCCACATATTGGTATGGACACGTCCGTAGTGTCCATACAAATTTTACACCCATGAGATAAAGGATGTGGTGTAGCAGCATGTCTTTGCAGAACTACAGTAAAAATCACCCTGTTCTGTCCCCAGTTTTTACCACAGTAATAAAATGTCTGATGCATCGCCAACAAACAGCTGTACACTCTGCACTGCAACAAAAAACCAAAGACAAGCTGTCACATAAAACTGCTGATGTACGTAAAGTATGTCCCCCCCACTGGACTACCGCTGGGACAGTACAGACAGGATGGACAGACAGACAGAGAGACAGACAGAGTAGCATACATCCAGTACAATAACAAACACACAGATAAAATTATGTTAAAAAGTATAAAGTGAATGTGTAGAATAAATAGGGATGAAGTAAATATATTAAATATTTAAAGTGAGTGTAGAAAATTGAAGTGCAACTGTAAACTGTCATTGAGGATTGAGGATGTACAAACAAAAATGCATTTTTTATTATTCTTTCTATTTATTTAATATTATTTTTAATATTATTATTTATTTTAATACTTTTTTATATTCATTCATTTTTATATTTTTTTTAATTTAAATAATAATTTTTTATAATAATTATTTTATTTATTTTGTAATTGTTATTATATTTATTCATCCATTTTTACTTTTTAATTTAAAAAATATAAGGAAATTGCACGTTTTTAGAATTATTTTTATTTTTAATTTTTTTTAAAGATAAAAGTTTGCACTCACAACCCAATGGCTACTTTATTACAAACTGTGTGTGTGTGTGTGTGTGTGCGTGTGTGTGTGTGTGTGTGTGTGTGTGTGTGTGTGTGTGCGTGTGTGTGTGTGTGTGTGTGTGTGTGTGTGTGAACACACAACACACAAGTCATTTCCAAACTCAACAGCCCCATCTGCTGGTCACATTATACGATGTCCTGATGCTCATCATGACATTTTTTTTTTTTTCATTACAAATTAGATTTTAAAAATTGCATAATTTTAAGAGTAAAGCTCAAAATTGTGAGATAAAAGGTTAAAATTGTGAAATAAAAAGTCAAAATTGTGATATAATAATCATATAAGTATAATATATAAAGTCACAGTTTCTCTCCTCCACTGATTTTTCCTCTGGTGACTTATTTTTTATACTGTTATATCTGTTTAGTTTGAAAAAGTAATGAGTCTATTCTGAGAATGTAAAGAGTATAAAGTACAGATATTTATATTAATGTAAAGAGTATAAAGTACAGATATTTATATAAATGTAAAGAGTATAAAGTACAGATATTTATATAAATGTAAAGAGTATAAAGTACAGATATTTATATAAATGTAAAGAGTATAAAGTACAGATATTTATATAAATGTAAAGAGTGTAAAGTACAGATATTTATATAAATGTAAAGAGTATAAAGTACAGATATTTATATAAATGTAAAGAGTATAAAGTACAGATATTTATATAAATGTAAAGAGTATAAAGTACAGATATTTATATAAATGTAAAGAGTATAAAGCACAGATATTTATATAAATGTAAAGAGTATAAAGTACAGATATTTATATAAATGTAAAGAGTATAAAGTACAGATATTTATGCAAAAATATATGAAGTAAAAGTAAAACGTTTCCAGAAAAATAAATACTCAAGTAAAGTACACTTAAGTACAGTAATGACGTAAGCTCACAAGCTCAAAGGTTCAGTCTCCTTTGGACTTAAGCCTAGAATGAGGACTCACCAGCAGCTCAATCACCTGCTGGGGACATGAGGCTAGAGTCTGACCCTGCAGAGCTCTGGAAAAGACCACCTCAACTTTAAACTGGATTCTACATTTGATGAGGAGCCAGTGGAGAGCTGTTAAAATAGGGGTGACATGGGGCATTTAGCATTACACATTTACACGTCTGCAGACATTTTTACATTAGAGAAAACAAATTAACCCTTTAACTCCTGAAACTAAAGCAATTCCACAGAAAAAATGAAATAAGATCAAATAAGCAACAAAATGAACAAAAACTGCCAAAGTGATCAATAAAATGAACAAAAATTAATATTAAGCTAACAAAATAATATGTAACATGAACAAAGTAAGAGACTAATAGAACCCAACTGAAGAAAAATAATAAAATAAATAAACAAAATATAGAAAAATAAACAAAAACAAGCAACAACATCAACAAAAACTAATAAATATTCACAAAATGACAAAGAACACGAAAAAATGCAAAAAAAAAAGTGTAAAAAAAAGGAATAAATGACTACTGTTGTCATTTGTTTCCAGTAGTTTTACTCTGTGCTTTTTCTTTTTCTAAATCAGTTGCTTTTCGACACCTGTACATCAGTTCCATCAACAAAATTATCAGTAAAATAACAGAAAAAAACCCCAGAATTTTTTTAAAACTAAACCATCCATTCAGAACGAGTCTGCACTGACACATCTGGAGTTAAATAACATAATGTTTAACACTTTTACAAACACAGAAACTAATTTACAAGTAACTCCAGCTGCAAAGGGAGTGAACCAACTCTGGTGTTGAACAGGAAATTCTAACTCCATGTTGATGGCGTTCATGGTCATAGTTCATGGTGTCCCCAGAAGGACAGGTGGTGTTTTACCCGTTTTGTGGCAAACACATGAGCCGATTAACACGATTTTGTTTTTCGTGTGGTCGGTCCTTGGAGTTTTTAAATTAACACCCAGACCAGACAGAAGGAGCAGCCGCACAGAGGTGACCATGAAGGCCATCAAACACACAACTCGTCCCCGTTATCATGACCTGTTCAACACCAGAGGTGGTACAATTCCCTTTCTGGTTGGAATTACTTGTTTGTAGATATTAGATTGGATCATCCAGATGGACAGAGTGTGGGATGAGGGGCAATTCTCGGGACATTCTACTCGGGACGTTCAACGTGGTAATTTCACACTTTTGAAAGACGACAACACTGTTCAGTTCAATTCAATTTTATTTACAAAGCCCTAAATCACAACAAAGTCATTTCATAGGGCTTTACAGAAACACAATCAACTAAAATAGATTAAAAAAAAAGTCCCAAGCACCCCCTGTCCTTAGACCCTCCTTCTTGGCCAGAAAAAACTTCAAAGCCCAGTGGGAAAAAGAAGAAATCTTGAGGAGAACCACACTGAAGAACCACTCCTATGGACGGACAGAATATAGATGAATGTCCATTTGTAGATGAAGGGGGGGGGGGGGGGGGGGGGGGCTGGTCCACACACCAGACAGGTGAGGGAGGAGGTCCAGGGTCACAGGTCAGCACAAGTGAGTCACCGCAGATCCTGTCGTCCATGGCTACCACGCAGACACCCTCAAGAGAGCCACCAGTCCCCCCAGGTGGGGAGGGGGGAAAGGGGACACCAAGTGAGTAGCTATGAACAGACTTGGTATGAAAGATAGGTTATAAAAATGACAAAAACAGATGCGAGAGGGAGAGAGAGAGAGAGAGAGAGAGAGAGAAAAAAAAGATCTTCTTTCACTGTTGAAAGAAGAAGATCTGGCAGAATCTATCCAGACCACTGAGGTTACATTTATATGGAGACGATGAAAACAGAAGACGCAAAAGTGTCGTCTCGTCTTCAGTTTTTCATCTGTGTTTAGATGAGTGTATTCAGAAGGAAATGTTTGTTTATATGAAGACGCAACATTAGGTGAAATAAATGTTCTACACTAACACTAGGAGACTAAGTCAAGGTTCAGTGTCTTGCCCAAGGACACTTCGACATGTGGACAGCAAGAGCCGGGACACGAACCGCCAGCCTTTTGGTCTTTGGACGACTCGCTCTGCCAAATATTATGATTAGATATGATTGGATAGTCCTGCCAGGCCGCTAGGTGGTACTGTGATAGACCCGCCCACATGTCCTTTTCTGTTTTTGACGTATGTAATGGTCCACCTGTCTCTGTTCGGCTATGGTATGTGTGTAATGTCTGTACAATAGCTGAAACAACTCCTGTACATTTAATAGAGCTGCTAATGCTAATGCTAATGCTAATGCTAGTGCAGCTGGAAGATCTGTGGGATCCAGGTTGTCCCACATATGTTGCTTTACCTGCTCGGCGTATGAATGTGATGTGAAAGTATATGTCAGTGTCAGTCTTCAGAGACTCCATTGGTCAATGTCTGAACTCTTGGTGGGTTGGAACAAAAAGCTGCAGCTACACCGACCCTGTGTGGAATAGTTTGGACATGTCCATTCCTACTTTGACCCAAAATTGAATTTGTGATTTTCCATTAAAATGACAGGTTGTTCAGTCCTACCCCCTGACTGGTCTGGATCTGTGTAGACCTGATCCTAGTGGTCTGGATCTATGTAGACCTGATCCCAGCAGTCTGGATCTGTGTAGACCTGATCCCCAATGGTCTGGATCTGAGCAGTGAAGCAGCAGAAGCTCTGTCCTCTGTCAGATGGATGAAACCACTTAGCAAATTAGCAACACACACACACACACACACACACTCATTTATGTGTCTCTAGAGGACCGAGTTTATAATCAAGTAGCGTTTGGGTAGTGAGTGTAAACATCTTTTTTTTTATAAAATAAAATAAAAATAATATGAAAATTACATTAAACAAAAAATAATAATTAATTAAACTAAATAATAATTAAAAAAATAAAATAGAATAAATAATAATAAATACAAATAAATACAAATGAAAAACAAGAGAAAATAAATAAGAGTAATCATAATAAACATACGTAAAACTAAATAAGTAAACTCATCTTCAAACTTTGAAAAAATACATGTTTCACTTTGCATCTGTTTCCCTCATGCTTTATGGGGACTTCTGGGGAAAAAAAAGTAATTCATATATTTATAGGGTCACATCATGTCTATTTTACTAGTGGGGACCTTTGTTTATATTTAACCCTTGTGGGGACCTGAATTTTGGTCCCCATGGTGTGATATATCAAGTTCCCTATAAAGACAGGACTACACACCCACACACATTCTTGTTTACATGTTTCATGAGGAAATTTGAAAAAAAAAAAAAAAATAATGCTAACAATTTTAACATGAAATTAAATTAATATATTAATTAATACAAACATTTTTAAAAAGTAAATAAAATAAATGAATAAATAATAAATAATTAAGAAATATTTTTTAGATACACACAACACACACACACACACACACACATATATATATATATATATATATATATATATATATATATATATATATATATATATATATACATACACACATACATACAGTGGCACCTCTACTTACAAAATTAATTACTTCCAGAAGTACCTTCGTACCGTGAATTTTTTGTAAATAGAGTTGCATTTTACATGTAAAAGATCTAATTAGTTCCAAGGCCCCCAATACTACCCCTCAAACCCTTTAAAATTATATTTCCAATTTTGTATATAAGATGTGTTAAAAGAAAATGTCGATTTAGATTTTAGCCCGTCCAGGCTAACACCAGCTGTTGTTAGCGTAGATACAAACACTGCCTGTTTTACCTGTGAGAGCATGGATTCTGTTGGAGCTTAATATTGTTAGCCCGTCCAGGATAATATCGGTGTCTGGGTCAGAAGAGTTGAGCCACGTCTGGGTGAGAATGAGGATGCAGCAGTTTGGTGGATCATGTTTGGTGTTTAAATCCAGGTAGTCCAGTTTGTTTTCCAGTGAGCATATGTTGGCAAGCAGGAAGTGGTGGTCAGTTAGCTGTAAATCCACCACGACAGCCGCACTTCTGCCTCCTCCCGTGCCGCTCAGGCATCTCCGCAGGCGCCTTCGGTGGGGGGGGACTCCACTGTATGATGCTGGAGCAGACCGAGGTCACGTGCTGGCAGAATGGTATCTGGTCTTGCGGAGTCCGAGTTTTTTAACAATTTTCCTTAAATCTGTCAGTCATATACTCTTCTGCACCGTTCAGCTGAACTTTTGATACTAAAAGCGCTGGTCTAGGTGGAGAAATGACCGTTAAAGTATTTGTGTTAGCAGGAGCCACAGCAGTCAGCGCCAAATGGCATCACTACGTGATGAATGAGAATAACGAAAAGCATCATGGGTAGTTCCCTCATAGCCAATGGGATGCTATGTATTTACGTCAGTTACATAGTTGCGTATAGGAATGTACTGTATTGTTGTCTGGGAGGTTTCAGTTTCCTTTTGAAAATTTCGTATTCAGAGACGAGAAATTAAGATACATTTTTTTTCATAACTTGGATTTTTCATTAGCAGAGGCTTTCGTATGTAGAGGTACCACTGTATATATTTTAATACATCTTCAAACCTTTGAAAAATACATGTTTGACTTTGCACCTGTTTTATGCTTCATGAAGACTTCTGGAAAAATCTACTTCATGTATCTATGGGACTACATCATTTGTATTTTAATAGTTGGTACCTTTATTTATATTTAACTCTTGTGGGGACCTGAATTTTGGTCCCCATAGTGTCAGAGGTCCCCATGGTGTGACTGTGTAAACATATGAATGCTCCCATAAAGATAGGAATACACACACACACACACACACACACACAGGGTGGTAAAAGGCAGGTCATCAGAGACTAAAGCAGCAGGAAAAGAAAACATGTTAGTGTGAAGAGTGAGAAAGAAGAGGAGAGTCTGAAGGAGGTGAGAGAAAGAGGTGTGATGACATGAAGACTGGGAGAGTAAAGAGGTGGAAAGTGTCCTGGGAGAGAAGACGAGTGGAGGGAAGGTCCATCCATCAGAGAGGTGAGGGTGGGGGAGGAAGTCAGAGGTCAGCACAGGACACAGGTGAGTCAGTGCAGATCCTGTTGTCTATGGTTCCTTATGCAGATACCACATAACAGCCACCTCTGACTTTACAAAGACTGAATGAAACGAGAAAAAATAAGTCTCTACACATTTTTCACTCGGAAAATAGGTCCAATGTCCAAGATCAAAGAGTATTACTTTAAATAATGACAGATGATGCTGATAGATAGACCGTTCCAAACATGTGGACTTCACTGCATCTATTTTCTTTGGTTTTCTACACTAGTGGTTCTCAAATTGGGGTACGTGTAGGTACTGTAGGGGGTACATGAAGCTTTTCAGAATTCTTTAAAAAACATAAATACCGTATTTTCCGCACTATAAGGCACACAAAGTGAAGTCCAAATTACGAGATAAAAAGTAAAAATTGTGAAAAAGTAAAAATAATGACATAATAACTGAAAATTATGAGATTTATCATACCTTTGTATCTCACAATTTTTACTTTTTTTCCACAATTTTTACTTGTTATCTCACAATTTTGACTTTTCATCTCACGATTTTTACATTTAATCTCATAATTTTTACTTTTTATCTCACGATTTTGCATCTTAATCTCACGATTTTTACTTTTTATCTCACGATTTAAACTTTTTATGTCATAATTTTGACTATCTCATTATTTTCACTTTTGTGTGGATTAATTGAAATTTTTTAATATCAAAGTGAGAGCATGTCCACATAACATTTGAGCATTTATACTTTTGTGACAGTAAGTGTAAAAGTCTCCATATCCTCACTAGGTTTGTGTATAAATAATGGTTCAGATTAGTGGTGTAATGCATTGTGTCAGCAGTTCTCATCCCATAAATGGAATAATAAGGTCTATATATTCATGTGTGCATGTGTTGATAGTGTGGTAGGCTGACTTCCACCAGGGAATAATGGACACATGAGGATCAAATTGATTAAGGCCGCTGTTCTTTGCCGTAATACTGCGGATTAGGACAGCTGATAAATGTTTCATTTGAAGCCAGACGTAGATCAAACATGAGAAGGAGCCCTGACTTGCTCTCTGGGGTTAGTGTGAATCTTCCCTCCCCCTCCTCCTGCCCCAGCTGTTGCTTTTCAGCTGTATTATGACAGCCACTACAGATGGTCTCACTAGCGACTCCAGGCCCTGCCCTTGTGCCTACACATCATTAGCTCTCCATCTGTCAGCCTGCTAACAGGTTCTTACTAATGTGGCCAAGTACTCACTTCATTTCATTCCAATCCTACCGGCATCAGCCGTCCACCAGGAGCAACACACTGTCCTCTTTACTGCTCCTCCTCCTCCTCCTTCCAACCCTCCTCTTCATTGATCTGTCATTAACCAGAGGTGGTCAAAGTACTCACATTCTGCACTTAAGTAGAAGTACAGCTACTGGGGTGTGAAAAAAATACTGTGGTAAAAGTAGAAGTACTGATTCAACTGCTTTAATGAAGTAAAAGTAAAAAAGTACAACTTCTGAATTGTAATGAAGTAAAAAGTAAAACTGCATTTTTTTTTCAGTATGGATGAAATTATACTGATTTAAGCAGGAAAAACCAGAAAAAACTTCAAAAATATAAAAGAAATAAATAAAGCCTTTAAAAGTGAGTAAGTGTGTAGATGATGTGTTTTATTGGGTCATGGTACTGAGTTTAGTGAGTATGGACAGGACATTTAGGAAACATTCAAAAGTCATAAAAGGGAGATTTAAAAAAAAAACATAATTATGAGATTAAACAAATCTAAGTGGTGAGATAAAAAGTCTAAATTCTGAAATAAAAAGTCAAAATGATCATATAGTTAGCCAAAATTTTTGATTTACAGCTTATTTTTCATACTGTCATTTGTTTAACATTTGTCTAATTTGAAAAAGTAATAAGTCTCTTCTGAGAATGTAAAGGGTATAAAGTACAGATATTTATATAAATGTAAAGAGTATAAAGTACAGATATTTATATAAATGTAAAGAGTATAAAGTACAGATATTTATATAAATGTAAAGAGTATAAAGTACAGATATTTATATAAATGTAAAGGGTATAAAGTACAGATATTTATATAAATGTAAAGAGTATTTTATCTGTCACCTCATACAATCTGATTTATATAATCAGCGAATCAAGTTTATTTATATTCACTTTAAATTAACTAAAAATATTTTATAAATAGAATAATATCACCTAATCATCATAGTCTATATTCATTTATCTCAATAACACTTTATTTTATTCATTATTCTATATTATAACTTAATATTCACTTATGCAGATGATGTTCACATTTTTTCATTTTTATACTACATTTATTCATCCTTTTAAATGCACAAATTGAAGCAGACTTTTTAAAATTTGGAACCAGATCATTCCACAGATGTTCCGTCTAACACAGAAACTTTTAGGTTTTCCATCAGTTTTTACCTGAGTGCAATTAGGGTACTGAACATGCAGTAGCTTTTTATATACAGTATATGTATATATATATATATATATATATATATATATATATATATATATATATATATATATATATATATATATATATATATATATATATATATATATATATATATATGTGTGTGTGTGTGTATATTTATTCTACTGCTGTCTTACCCTCTCTACTGTGCATTCATTTTACTACCTTTTATACATTTTAATAGTTTTTCCTAATATATTCATATATTTCAATTATATTTTTACCTAAGAACTTGAATTTTTATCTTATCTTTTATATATGCTGGAAGTTGTCTTTTAAATCTGGTTGTCCATGGTGTTGTGTATGATGACAATAAACATCATTCTATTCTATTGTATTCTTGCCTCGTCTCTTCATCTAAACCCACTTTATCCTCACTAGGGTAATGGGGGTCTGTGGGGGCTTAATCCAGCTCCAGCAGGTGAAGGCAGGGTACACCTTGTATGAGTCTCCAGTTCATTTCAGGGCTGAACATATATAGACAAACAATCACTCTCACATTCACACCTATGGACAATTTAGATTAACCAGTTAACCTATCAGTGCATGTGTTTGGATGGTGGGAGGAAACTGGAGAAAACCCACACAGACACGAGGAGAACATGTAAACTCCACACAGAAAGGTCTGGTGTGGGAATAGAACCAGGGACCTTCTGTCTGTGAGACACCAGTGCTAACCACTGCACCACCATGGCGCCTCTATTCTATTCTATTCTATTCTATTCTATTCTATTCTATTCTATTCTATTCTATTCTATTCTATTCTTTTTCCATTTGTTCTACACTTCATTTTCCTAAAAATGTCAGTTCCTCTTCAGTTCTAGTGACAGGAACATCTGCTGTAAACTGTAGAGGAACATGTGATCTATTTTAGACGTTGTAATAAGAATATTAAGGTCCACATTATCATGCAGTTTTAGAGCATTTAATTTTATAAATGGGGAATTTCTTGTTGCTACGTTAACGCTAATAACACTTCGTATAACCTTCTTTTGATGTAATATTAATACGTTACTATTTGATTTATAATTATTGGCCCATACTTTTGCACAGTCATTTAAATATGGAAGAATAAGAGGTGTATACAGTATGTGGACAGATTTCTGATCTAGAAGGTTGGTTTTTTTTTTCATGATAACAATGTTGTGTAAATGATAAATAGACATTTAAAAAAGAGTGTTCAAACATAGAATGCAGATTCTATTAGATCTATCATACACCCCCTCTGTTGTTATCCTATCTGTGTCCTCTGTTCTTCCACATCCACATTTAACCTCTTCTCTCCACTCCACTTCACTCCACTCATCTCACCCCCCTGAATTATCTGGAGAGGGCTGGTGCCAATGGTCAACAGGGGATTAGCAAGAGTGGAGGATAAAGGGTGTGAAAACCAGTTCACCTCCACAGTCTGCAGGACACACTAGTGCAGAAGTATATCCCAGTGCTAGCACTTCCACTGATCATTGACTATTTTTACAGTAAAAACCTACAGTAAATCTGACCAAGTGTATTTTTTTCATTTCTAGTCCAAATATCTCATCACACTTAAAACTAGAGTACAGACCTCCATGAAGGTTTGGACCTGGATGATACTCTCATAGAATACAGTTGGACCCAAATGCAGTTTGAAAATAGATTTATTATTATTTATTATGACAAAACAGATTAACTGGATGAATTCAAGTCTGGAGGACTGACAGGTGCGGGGAATCACTGACGGACACTATACGGCAAGACAGAGAAAAAGTCAGAAACGTGTAAAAAGTCAAAACCAAGATCCAGCAGAGCATGATGGGAGTAATCCAAAAACTGTTACCGTGTACCATATGGGGGTCAGAGCCATGGTCCAGAGAAGCAGGATGATCCGAAGAGGGTTGAGCGAACTCAGGGTCAGGGACAGAAACAGGGTTTATAAACAAGGATCCGAGGAGCAGACAAACCAGAACCAGAACCAGAACCAGAACCAGAACCAGATAGCCGAAAACAGGTCCTACATAGGGGATTCCAGGACAGAAGACAATCACTCGAAAGACACTAACAATGACCGACAAACAGGAAGACACATAAAAAAAAGAGTCCATGGATATAACACTGGATGTTCGTAACTTATTTGTAAACTTGTGTTCCATGTTCGCTAATGATTTATTTTATTGGTCCTTAACGATCTTTTAGATCAGGCATGTCCAAACTATTCCACAGAGGGTCGGTGTGGCTGCAGGTTTTTGTTCCAACAGCAGATGCACATCAGACTGGAGCGGTGGCTGTGGCTCAGTTGCTCGCCTAATGACTGAGAGGTTGGAGGTTCGTGTCCCAGCTCTGGCTGTCCACATGTCGAAGTGTCCTTGTAGGACTGACCTTAGAA
Organism: Siphamia tubifer; assembly: GCA_020466265.1. NCBI lineage: Eukaryota > Metazoa > Chordata > Actinopteri > Kurtiformes > Apogonidae > Siphamia > Siphamia tubifer. The sequence goes on along the minus strand of CM035785.1, from coordinate 27,578,822 downwards.
ACCTACTGGTGTATGAGTGTGTGTGTCAATGGGTGAATGTGAGGCTAATGTAAAGCGCTTTAAGCACCATGAAATTGGAAAAGCAAAGTCCATTTACTTAATTAATCAACTGATCTCAGTCTTCAAAAAGTTCATTGGTCAAACTGTGAACTCTTGGTTGGTTGGAACAAAAACCTGCAACCGCACCGGCCCTTTGTAGAATAGTTTGGACATGCCTGCTTTAGAGGGTTTCAAAAAAAATCTAAGAAATCCTCGGTCCTATTTTTGAGATATGACGTCACTCTGACGTTATGTGATTTTGCACAACGACCCAAGTTCATATGTTAGATCTAATGTTAAATATAAAGCACAAGATATTGTGTGATTTAACTAAATATGTCAATAACCTGCTGGAAGGTAAAGGTCATACATTTTGCAAATATACCATTGACTTGACGTCAAAATGTGACGTCATGGAGCCTATCAGTGTTATTTCATCTGATGTCTGAAGGTAAGATGACGTGAATGAAAATAAAAACCACCTGATTCTATCTGGTCTAGTCTGATGTGTTTTAGCTGTTGACCTTGACCTTTGACCTTTGACCTTTATAGTTCAGAATGTAACGGTTCTCTCCTTGACGCATTATCAATCATCTCTGAAAGTTTGATCAAAATCCGTTCATAACTTTTTGAGTTATCTTGAGTTATCAAATAAACAAACAAATCCAAACAAACAAACATAAGCTAAAACATAACCTCCTTCGCAGAGGTAATAAAACTGAAGAAACTGAAGAGGAACTTTTCAGTGAAATATAAGAAATTATTTTTAGACAATAGATCTGGAAAATCTGATTTCAAGAAATCTCATCCTTTTTCCACTGGCAGATTTTTGTGCATAAATTAAGCAAAAATTATTTAATGAAGCAAAAAAAAAATCTGTTGATTATGATGATTAAGGCGATTATGTCTTATTATAAGTCCAATGAGATGTTTTGCGTAGAAATGAGAAAAGTAGACTTGGTAAGAGTTCGACATGTGCAGTGTGATGTGCAGTAGAGCACTTTATGCTTTCATCAGAGCTGTTGCATCCATTACAGTGTGTACACATGAATGCAACAGGATCTCAACAGCCAATCACAATTGATTAAACCATTTTCATTCATATCAACTAGTCACTGATTTACTATTGTAATGGTCAAAGGTCAAATTCATTCAATGAATTCATGTATATAATATTTATATACTGTAGTCGGCCCGGCCCAGTTCCCTCTGTCGATGTAGGCAGCCACAGTTCCATCTGTGTTACCATGGTAACGCTATGCAATACTTGCAGCAATATACACATCAGTTCAGTTCAATTTAGTTCCAGCACACAAAATTATTAAAAGATCAATCAAAATGGTCAACAAATTTTTTTTTTTTGCACTCGAAAAGGAGTGGGTTGAAGTCAAATTTATAAACTCCACCCCCTTTTTACAAACTAATAATTCTGCATTATATGATTTAACACACTGTTTTATGGCCATTTATGATTAACACAAAACATCGATAAATATTTATATACACATTATTTTATGTTACCTCATAAAGTAACGAGAACACAGTGAAGTAAAGAGATTATTAGGTCATGTGACATTAGTAGGTCATGTGACATTTGGGACAGGTTTGGGTGGTTTGTTTAACATTTTTGAATGACTACTGCCAGCCTATATGTGGACCCTTGAAAGTTGGGTTAAAAAAGGCTAAATGTTAGTTTACATACCATGAAAATATTGATATAGAATAGAATAGAATAGAATAGAATAGAATAGAATAGAATAGAATAGAATAGAATAGAATAGAATAGAATAGTGGAACACAGTGAAACTACAATTTAGATTTTACAATTTACATTAAAAAAAACACACTTAGGTTAAAACATTTTGAGAGTATACATATCAATTGTTGGCTAAAACACAGCTGAAACTTGTGTGTGCAGAGATTGGTTTGAAAACAAAAGGAAAAACTAAATCCTGCAATCCTACTGAGACTGCATGTACAATCTTAGAATCATATCAAATCAAATAAAGAAAGCAAAATTAATTAAGAGGCCATTCTCAGAGCTTTGCACAGAGAAAGATGTAGTGGCTAATGGTGGCAGCAGTGACACTGGTCTGAGCAAATGGGCTGTAACTCTATCTGTGTAGGGGGAATACAGCAGTGGTTGGGTAATGGAAAGGTCATTTAGCCAATCCCCCAGGTAGGGGGGCTGCTCTGACACGGCTCGTTTGTCACAGTTCAATAACTGCCACTCTGGGGGGTGAGAGAAAGAGAGAGCGAGAGAGCGAGCGAGCAAGAGAGAGGCGAGAGAGGGCTAGGAAAGTGAAATGTGTGTGTGCTGTAACCGTGGTGTCAGAAAAGCACAGCTGATTCCCAGAGCTGCTCCCTCCATTAGAGGACTGAAGAGGGGTCAGAGTGGAGTTCAGCCTCCACACTCTGTCCTCTGTATGGGAAAACTAGAAGAACCAGGCAACTCCACCGGCCACAAAGGATTACTTTGGCTCCAACTGCTAGATGTTTGGTTTTTACAAGTGGCTCAGTTGAGTTGGCATCACCTTTTGAACCCACAGATTATTATTCAGGAACGATGGCTACAGACTATGGCTACCCTCAGACTCCTGTTCTGTCCAGGGCCCAGTTTAGACCAGGACTTTAAGGGGCCATTTATATGAGGACGATTGTGGCTAAATACAACAGCATATTTTATCAGAAGTGTCTTTTGTTTACACGAAACTGACGCGGTCAGGGTGTGAATATGCACAAATCTGAAGACTCCTTCCAGAGTGGGGCATATTTAGGACGCGCTGGGTCGTGTCTCTGTCTAAATGGCAAGAAATGTACATGTTCACGTTGCGTGTGTCTTTATGTCACATATGTCACATTACATTCATACGCTGAGCAGGTAAAGACACAAAACATGTCGGTCAACCTGGATCCCACAGATCTTCCAACTGCACTAGCATTAGCATTAGCATTAGCACTAGCAGCTCTAGTAAATGTCTTTTCAGTTATTGTACAGACATTACACACATACCATAGCTGAACAGAGACGGGTGGACAATTACATACGTCAAAAACAGAAAAGGACATGTGGGCGGGTCTATCACAGTACCAGCTAGCGGCCTGGCAGGATTATCCAATCATATTTCGCCAACTGTTGCGTCTTTGTTGCGTCTCCTGAATATGTTCGTCTAAACGCAGATGAAAAAATGAAAATCTTCTGTTTTCATCGTCTCCGTATGAATGTAGCCTTAGACCAGGGTTCTCAGACTCCTGTTTTTTCCAGGGCCCACTTTAGACCAGGACTCTTAGACCAGGGCTACATTCAGCCTGATGTGATTTACATTAAAACATGTATAGTAATATTTATAGTAAAATAATAGAACGTGTAAATAACTAGTATTCAGAGAATTCTGAATCTCACCCCAGTTTTGTGCCAATCTTTTTTATTTATTTCTTTATTTAAGGGACGATGTACAGAGGACATTAAACTCACAGAGACAGAGATGGACTAGACCAGATTAGAGCTAAATAGCTAGTTTCCATTTGTAGTCCCTGACAACATAATACATACATTTAAAATGCATAGTCACTAAAGATTATACAATAAAAACATTAAAATAGCATTAAAACAATCAGTCCTATTCACTATGACAGTTATAACAGAACAGACACATTCATAGCAAATATTTCACCAATCATTGACTTACTTTGCATCAGATGATTCTCCATTTAACATACTATTTGGTTCACAGTTCAGACCAGACCACCTACTGTAGAGGCCAGGACCTAATACATCAATCAATGTAATTCAAATTTCAAAGGAAAATAATAAACCTTTATTTTCAGTGTCAGTGCTTCAGGTTTGACCACTGAACAGACAATGTTTTAATTGTCTGGAAAAGGAGCTATAGTCAGACCCTCCAGGATATCGTGATGTTGCGATTTGCAACTTCAACACAAATTCAGCCAATCTCCGCGAATTCAGTACGATGTTACACTTTTCCCCAAAATGTGACCAATCATTTGCAACGTCTTGAGCTGCTCCTTCTGCCTTTTCCTGTTTACCCTACAGTACGAAGCAACATGTGCGTGGCCAGCAGTTCAAATGTGACGACTAAAATGATACACTAGTACCAACAGGTGCATTTGGAAGAGTAGGGTTTTTTTGCTGCATTTTTGTCATCCAGGTAATATTTTATCTGTCATGTTTAAAAGGATGTCTTAATATCTGTGTCTTTGTTCTATTTTTGCCATATAAGGAGAAACTGCCTCGACTAAACAGTACACAGTACAAGTAATAATGTTTATATTATGTTTTATAACTTCATGTAGTGTTGTGAGGTCATATGAACTTTAACCCTTGACAGGTGTATTTGGAAACAAATATATATTTTGTTGCATTTTTTTAATCCTCATAATCATTTATTTGCCATCTCATTAAGGTAGTTTTGAGGACAATATCAAAATGACTTTCAATTAATTTTCCAATAACTAAATATTTGAAATATTACTTCATTTTGATTACAAGAAGGGAAAAATCACAACTATTTATCACAACTTTCACTTCCTCCCACAACAAAAGCCTAAAAAGCAAAACAACTTTCATCGTAATTTTTTGGAAAAGCTCATGTAACATCAGACATTTTATGGACTGTACTTATATAGCGCATTTT
>CM035785.1:27444128-27569128 GCA_020466265.1 Siphamia tubifer | reverse complement strand
AGTCAGGTTAGAAGAAGAAGAACATAACCACCTAAAAATATAAAAGATCATATTTTCTTGTCAGTTTTTTCTCTGTCTATAAATAATGACAACTTCAAATTTCTATGTTTGTTTTAGTGGAAAAACTAACATTACATTATAAAACTAGAAAAGCACAAACCTCCACCAAGGCAGAACACCCCCCTTCGACTGTAGAGAGGTCCATCAAAGAGGTTATGTTTTTTTTTACCAGAGTTTGTTTGTTTGTTAGTTAGCAAGATAATCCCAAAAGTTATGGATGGATCTTGATTAAATTTACAGCATAGGTTGGTAAAGAGGAGATCTGGAAATGATTAGATTTTGGTGGTGATCCGGGGGGATGGGGGTGTGGGTTGAAGTTCACTCAAAAACTTATGGTTGGATTTTGATGACATTTTCAGGATTGTGTTGGTTGTGTCACAAGGAACAAATTATTACATTTAGGTGGTGATCCGGAAGAGATCCTGGATTCTGGATTTTACATTGAGGTAAATGAAGAATAAATCCAGAATCCAGGATTTTCTAGGTTTTTGAGTTAACTTGACCCCCGCCAAACCCCCCTGGATCACCACCAAAATCTAATCATTTCCAGATCTCCTCATTACCAACATACCCTGAAAATTTCATCAAGATCCATCCATAGGTTTTTTGAGTTATCTTGCTAACTAACAGACAAACAAACTCCTTGGTGGAGGTAAATATTGACATTTACAAACTATCCTGTAACAATAAAATGTGAAATACCTGAAATGTGGAAAGAAAATAATTGTGAAGCGCTGAGCCTTTAAACAACACACTTAGCCTAGTTCACCAAATGATAGTGAAAGGTATTTGAGAAATGAGACTGAGAAATGGGCTGAGCTGCCTGTGGTCAGTGACATCATGGGACACGAGTGCTTCCTCTTTTAATATGTCTCACTGATGTTGGAGACACTCGCTGTTTAAGGACACTGTGCTTCAGTATACTCTGATCACAACGTTATGTAGAAAAATAAGTCATTTATTTTTATCAACAGTAAAGTTGTGGTAAAAGTGAAAGGAATTATCAGCAGAGATGATACCACTGATGTTTAAAGATGCATTCTGGGTAAGTAAAGTATACTCTGAAGATCTGCTGTCAGTGTACTGTAGGTTATATACACTGTAAACCCCAAATGTTCAGAAGAATTAAATATATTAAAAGTTTCAGAAATTGTACTAAAAACTCAAATGTATTAAGTTTCTGTAACATGTTCTTCTTTTTAAGTACTTCTAACTAATATTTTTTTTTTATTAAGGGGAACCAGAGGTGGTCAAAGTACTCACATTCTGTACTTAAGTAGAAGTACACCTACTTATGTTGAAAAATAGAAGTACTGATTCAAGTTATTTACTTAAGTAAAAGCAAAAAAAAAGTACAACTTCACAACTGTAATAAAGTAAAAAGTATTTTTTTTCCTATGGATGAAATAATACTTATTTAATCAGGAAAAAAATGAGCATTTTCAAAAAATATCCAAAAATAAATCATTTAAAAGGGAGTTAGTGTGAAGCTATGTTTTATTTGGTCATGGTACTCAGTTTATTCAATTCAACTAAATTTTATTTGGAGCATACAAACGTGGTCAAGAATTTTATTTATTTATATTTTTTTGTACTTGAAAAGTAGTGGGCATGGATAGAAAATTTAGGAAAAAAGGAATATGAAAAATGAATAGGATTTTTTTTTTAAAGCATAATTATGAGATCAAAAAATCAAAATCATGAGATAAAACATCAAAATTATGAGATAAACTCAAAATTGAGATAAATTTGCCTTAATTGGAAACTATGAGTCAAATTAACGCACATATTTGAGTTGAATTAAATAAGCACTTTTACCTGTTATCAGAAGGTTTAAGCAGAGGTGGAAGTAACTAAGTAAAAGTACTTAGTTACTGTACTTAAGTAGATTTTTTTAAGGTGTCTGTACTTTACTTAAATGAATAAATATCTGTACTTTATACTCTTTACATTTATATAAAATTCTACTTTTTACTCTTTATATTCTTAGAATAGACTTGTTACTTTTTCAAACTAAAGACATGTAACAGTACAAAAAAATCAGTCACTTCAGAAGGAAAGTCAGTGGAGGAGAGAAACTGTAACTTTATATGTTATAGTTATAGGACTGTTATCTCACAATTTTAAATGTTTACCTTGTAATTTTGACTTTTTCTCTTAAAATTACGCATTTTTTAATCTGATATTTATAACTTTTCTTTTTAAATCTCATGATGACTCATTATCTCAATTGTGACTTTTTCTTCCTATTTTTCCTGAATTTCCTGTCCATATCAACAAAACTGAGTAACTGTAACCTGATCAAACACATTATCTACACACTAACTCACTTTTAAAGGATTTATTTTAGACACTTTTGAAACTTTTTCAGATTTTTCCTGCTTAAATTATTATTATTGTGTTCATGGCAAAAAATAATTTCTCTTTTAACTTTTGTACTTTAAATACAATTGAGAAATTCTACTTTTTTTTTTTAAACTTTTACTTTAGTAAAGCACTTAAATCTGTACTTCTACTTTTACCAGAGTATTTTTCACACCAGTAGCTGTACTTCTACTTAAGTACAGAATGTGAGTACTTTAACCACCTCTGATGTTATTACTTACTTTATAATCTAAGTTGTCTAATAAGGAAAGTACAGTTTGCTGAAGTATAAGATGCTGCTCTGCCACATACAGAGTTTTTGCTTAATGTTAGTTCTGCATTTTTACCACAGTGAGTTCATGTTTGACTCAAGTATATGTTGCAACATGCAGTTGAGTAACGCACTTGATTGCAGTATATTTCAAATTGTTTTCTGTGTCTACTCAAACACAGGGGAGTGATTTTACTGATCACACCGGCTATGAAGTTCTGATCCAAAGGTTAAGGGACGGAAGACAAATGTGCAAAGATGTGGAGGAACTTTTAAAGATGAGGTATCAATCATGTGTTTGAGTGGATGAAAACCACAGAAACTATCGAAACACATACATGCATTATATGTGATACTTGTGATCCCAACATGATTTGAACATATTCAGTCTCCTCTAAAATGTGAAACTAACTGATACTTTTATTCTAACAGTGACAAAAACAAACAAGATGAAATCAAATAAAACTAGTATTCAGAGAATGCCTTATTTTGTGCCACTCTCAAGTTTCTATGTCAACCCGTTCTTGAATTAGAGCCAATAATGTGATTTTGACATTTCTCCTAAATGCGACCTTGACCTTTGACCTTTTGCTATATTAACAATTTAATTATATTTATATATGCATCAGTGCATGTAATATATGGATATATATGGATATAATATATCCAGTATTGATTAAGTTATAGTGTGATATATTCCATGTTTGACACACACAAACAGTGTTACACAAGTTCATTTTGCCACATGTCACCTTTGACCTCCAAAGATCTCAAAAACTATTGGTTGTAGGGGATGACACCAATTATGACAATTGTAGAAATATTCATTCCACAGCATTTGATACCAATCTGAAAGTTCTGTGACCCTCTGTTCTTGAGTTATAACCCACAGTGTGATTTTGGCGTTTTAGTTAATTGTGACCTTGACCTTTAACCTTTACTCAAATGCATCATTGCATCTTATGCGCATTAGCTATATGTATATGGCTGTGTATTTTCATGGTGATATCTCAAGTATTCATCGAGTTATAGCATGATATGTCTCTACATACAAACACACACACACACACACACAGTGATTACAATAATCTTTTCCAACTAATGTTGAGAGAGATTAATGTGACAGTGTGGAGGGAAGGAAAATGAGCTTCATCATAAGGGCAACATATGACGTTCTCCCCACACCCATGAATCTCCATCAGTGGAAAGGAGAAGATCCAGGCTGTACTCTCTGCTCCAAGCCGGCATCCCTTAGGCATATCCTCACAGGGTGCAATGTGAGTCTTGCCCAGGGGCGCTATACCTGGCGTCACAACCAGGTTTTGAAAGAACTTGCTGCAACCTTGGAGAATAGGAGAACAGCAGTCAACTTGGCAACACCTGCAAGGCTCAACTCCCTGCCAGCAGTTGCATTTGTTCGTGAGGGGGCAAAAGGAAAAAACAGTGCACTCACGGCAGAGCATTGCCAGTTACAGCTTGTGACTGGAAAATACTGGCAGATGTTGGTCAACGCCTTGTCTTTCCTCCTGAAATTGCTGCCACCACTCTTAGACCTGATGTAGTTCTTTGGTCACCATTTGCGAAGAAAGTCTACATCATCGAGCTTACTGTGCCTTGGGAGGAGTCTGTAGAGGAGGCATACGAAAGAAAACATCTACGGTATGCTGACCTTGCTGCAGAGGCACAGCAGCGTGGGTGGAGGACTGAGGTACGCCCAGTAGAAGTGGGATGCAGGGGGTTTGTGGCGTCATCTACCACCAGACTGCTGAAGGATGTGGGCGTAAGAGGCCAGAGCCTGCGGCACGCCGTGAAAGCATTGTCGGAAGCAGCTGAAGGGAGCAGCCAATGGCTGTGGCTAAAACGTAAAGACACCTGCTGGGCATCGAGTGGCAGTCGGGGATGACACAGAGGGAGGTGCTTCAGGGACGCCTGAGGTTACCGTCGAGCCTACCGGAAGCATCGTGGGCTTAAATCGACGAAACGCTAGTGAAGGAGGTGCCCACTTGATAACCCCTCTGTGTCATTTCTGATGGCATTCTTAGTACACGCTGGCACATAAAGGATAACTACAACTCGTCCTGTGTTTCTGCAAACTGAATACTTAAGATATCACCATGAAATTATTACAATTAACTAAAAGGTCAAAATCATATTATGGGTTATAACTGAAGAACAGAGGGTCACAGAACTTTCAGATTGGTATCAAATGATGTAGAATGATGATTTCTACAATTCTCATAATTGGTGTTATCACCTATGACCAATAGTTTTTGAGATCTCTGGAGGTCAAAGGTGACATGTGGCAAAATTAACTTGTGTAACACTGTTTGTGTGTCAAGCATAGACATATCACGCTATAACTTATTCAATACTGGATATATTATCATAATATTACACACACTGACGCATATATACATATAACCAAATTATCAATATTGCAAAAGGTAAAAGATCAAGGTTGCATTTAGCAGAAAGGTCAAAATTACATTATTGGCTCTAATTCAAGAACAGGTTGTCATAGAAACTGTAGATTGGCACAAAATAGGGGTGACATTTCATGTATTTTCAGTGTATTTTATGTAGCCTTAGTAAGAGACTACAATGCTCAGCTGTGGTGTAGTCCAAATTATTAACAGGCTTTACTCGCAAATGAATCCGCCATTGGTCAACAGAAGCAGTTGAAACACACACAAATATTTATTATTCATTATGAGGTACAACATGTGTGTGATTCAGGAATCATGACAAACCAGATACCATTTTAACATTTTACTTCTCATTGAATACTATTCATTACTTTTCCCATGTCAGGCCCCATGAAACCTCCCTGAAGGGGCGGAGACTGAAGCTCCCCACTTTCCGGTGCTCTACCTACGTCATCCTAATGATTACTCTAATTGGTTGTAGTACCATCCTATTGCATACAGAGGGATTTGAAAGACGTTTTAGCCCCACCTCCTCTGACTATGAAGCACCACTAGACCCATACATGGAATGAATAGGGATAGCGCTGCTAGGGCTAAGCTAGCGCTAAGCCAGGGCTAAGCTAGGCTCAGAAAACTGAGGAAAAAAGGGATTTTTTTCAGCAAAGATATGAAGTGACAGTAAAAACAAGTGTGTCTGTTCACTGTCATTGATCCAACTAAATGGATTTTACTGGTGAATTAATGCTATAGAAGATGACGGTGTTTCTACGGAGCCTCTGATTATCCACATGACTCATATCTGATGACCGTAAAAAGATGACAAACTGTATTATATAACAATTATTTACATGTATTGATAAGATTAGTGGATCAACAGGTATGAACATGTTCTATTAGTGGATGGTTTTGGTTTTGGGTAGCCGTTGGGGTTAAGTACTGAAATGTGTGTGTTCATGTTCAAAGGGCACTGGCAGAGGAGAAGTACGGCAAGGAACTTATAACTATTGCTCGGAAAGCAGGGGGCCACACAGAGATCAGGTAAGTACACGACTTTAGATTTAAGGGAAGTGCACCTTATGTTAGCAAGAACATGTAGACAGATCAACACTTATCATCAGTGGTGGAAGTAACTAAGTACAAGTACTTGCTTTACTGTACTTCAGTACAGTTTTTAGGTATTTGTACTTTACTTGAGTAAAGGAATTGAATTTTCTGGCAACTTTTTACTTTTACTCCCAACATATTTGTATATTTATCTGTACTTTATACTCTTTACATTTATATAAATAAAAAGTATGGAGTTATTTAACAGGTTATTATGCTCTTCATCCCATGGGCCGCATTGGAACCATTGGCGGGCCACATATGGCCTACAGGCCGCATGTTTGAGACCCCTGCTCTATAAGGTCTAATGTGGTCTACAGGGTCTATAAGGTCTAATGTGGTCTATAGGGTCTATAAGGTTAACCCTAACCCTAAATCTTCACAAAAGTAATGAAGTGTAGTTGTGTCATCTAATAATGAACTGAGGCTGAACATTTGAATTTCAGAGTGAGTGCCTTATAAAGGGTTAAGTGCCTTGCCTAAGGGCACATGTGGAAAAAGACAATGTGATTCCTCATGTGATAATGCATCAAATCAGTGTTAATTCTGTGTAAAATGACCAGTGCAGCTCCTCTGAGTCACATCTATTCTAAAACAACATGTGTCATTTATGTCAGTGAGTCAGAAAAAGGACAGAATAAACTGAGTGGAAAACAGTACAGGTTACTGAAAATATCTGAGGGAAGTCAGTGCACTTACCATATTTTCTGGACTATAAGATGCACTTAAAAGATTTTAATTTTCTCCCAAAATTCCGGTTGTGCTTAGTGACTGGGAAATTTGGCTTTTTATTTAATAATTTTGGATTTTTGTCAAATAATTTACCTTTTATCATGTAATTTGGACTCTTTATCTTGAAAATTAGATTTTTTTATCTTGTAATTTTGAGTTTTTATCATATGTTGACTTTTTATAAAAATTTAGGTTTTTTTATCACATAGTTTTTACCTTCTATCTTGTAATTTTGACTTTTTATCTCAGGATTTTGACTTTTTGTCTCACAATTTTGACTTCACTTCATGCACCTTATAGTCCAGTGTGCCTTATAGTATGGAAAATACTGTAATTTATTTGAGTAATGATCAACTAATTAACTGATTTAAGTAGGTTCAACTTTAATGCAAAATGTTTTGGACTGAAATGATTAAGTAGAAAAGACTAAAAGACTATTTAATTGTAGCTAAAATTCTCAGTTGAATGTCTGGATATCAGGGTTAATGGGGCGGCCAAGGCTCAGTTGGTAGAACGGGTCTTCTATTAACCCAATGGTTGGCGGTTTAATTGTCAGTCCTAGTCAGTCCATTGTGTCCTTGGGCAAAGACACTTCACCCTCCTGCCTACAGTGTCACTCACACTGGTGTATGAATGTTTGGTGGTGGTCAGAGAGGCTGTAGGCATAAAATGGCTGCCACGCTTCTGTCAGTCTGTGGATACATATGTAGTTTACCACCACCAGAGGGAGCATGTGAGAGTGAATGAATAATAATAAATAAATAATAATGTGAGGTGGTTTGAAAAGCGTGACAGAAATCAAATCCATTATTATTAATTTCACGACAGATGTAACAGTAAAATAATTTTTCAAATGGAATCACATTAATTCAACATTGATTGATTGACTGAAGCATTTGTTATATATTAAATGAAGAATCACTTACAGGGACAGTTCAGTATTTTTCAGATGAATGTGTATGTCATCAGTGTCTTTACTCCGGTGCACCCACAGTGACTTACCCCGACAGTGTCCTGTGAGCCCAGTTCTGGTCCAGTTTTGTCCCGGCAGGTTTCCTGGGATCAACAAAATAAAATGTGTTTTTTCTCAAAACAGTATGTGTTGGAATGAGTGATTTATTTGTATAACAAAACTGTCACAGAATAAAAACTCGCTTGGATCTACTTTCTCTCAACGGCAATCAATGCACTAGCGTTGTCACTGCTAACAGCTATGCGCCTGCACGTAGCAGCTGCTAACACTGTCCAACAACTGATGAAAGTAGTTTGATAAGGTGCTCAGCTGTTAGCAGTGACAGTGACCATTGATTATCTTGGTCAATTCATTTTACTGAATATCTTTGATAATTTTTGTTCATTTTATTGATTTTTTGTTCATTTAATGGATTATTTTGTTTATTTTGCTTAATGTTTTGTTCATTTTTGTTCATTTTAATGTACATTTTGGTAATTTTAGTTAATTTTACTGAATATTTTTGGTAATTTTTGTTAATTTTACTGAATAATTATGTTGTTCAATTTTGTTCATTTTACTGTTTTTTTTTCTGTGCGCCTTAGCAAACTACTTTCATCAGCTGTTAGCAGTGATAACACTAGTGCATTGATCGCTACTGAGAGAAAGTAGCTCCAAGCAATTACGAGGTGTGAGTTTTTGTTCCTTGACGGTTTTGTTTTGCAAATAAATCACTCATTCCAACACATACTGTTTTGAGAAGAAACACGTTTTATTTTTTGTTGACCCCAGGAAACCTGTCGGGACTACTTTCACTTTGACCAAAACCAGACCAGAACTTGGCTCACAGGACACTGTCAGGGGCAAGTCACTGTGGGTGCACCAGAGTGAAGACACTGATGACATACACATTCATCTGAAAAATACTGAACTGTCCCTTTAAGTGACTGAACTTTACCATTCTCCATAGTCACATGCTCACTTCTGCACGTGCTCAGTTCACTTCAGGTCAATACTGGATGTTTCAGTAACATAATAAAACAGACCTACAGACCTTAACACATTCAAACTGTCAAAGAATTCAACTTTTTCTTCTTAATAATAAACAAACAAAACATATTTGCATTTCTTTGTCTCTGTCTGATGCAACAACAAAAAAAATCTGCAAATATTTCTTAATGATATTTGAGATTGTGAAAATGTTAAGGCCATGTGAAACTTTTTTCTACTATTGTATGTGTGAGTGTACTACACCAGGTCCCTGCTAGGTACAAAGACTCTGCAGCAGGTTCCCTCTAGCAGGGCTCTAGACTAACTTTCTGCACTGGCTGCACTGATCCATCTAACTTTTTCTTAGGTGCAACAGCACAAAAGTTGGTGACCACAGTTTTACATGTTCACTTTTTTAATCATTGTCAGTACAGCCTATATTGATTTGTAAATGATTAATCAACAATTTCAAAACAATATGAAGTTATTTATTTGGCACACAGCTCTACAAGGAAGATTAGAACTGACTGAAAAGTGCTTTTGCTTAGTATTTCACTGAGCTGAAATTTACACTGAAAACATAGAAAAGATAGATTTAAAGAAATTGTAAATTAAAAATGCTTAAGGCTCCAAACTGAAAATGTCAATATGTGAAAATCTGATAGTCTGAAGATCTGATGGACTATCCTCCACTACAATCACATGACCCTCATGTACTGATGTCTGATGTCTGCGCTGTAAATGACAGTTGCAGAGGATAGCCGTTAGCATATAGCCATTAGCATGTAGCTGTTACCATAAAGCCAATGCAAGCGTATGTGTTGACAACTAATTAGAACGTTATTAGAATGTACTCGCAGTTGGTCACAGCTCCTCTGCCCAGAAAGTCCCCATGTGTTTTCAGTTTAAGAACACAATCAAACGTATAATCAGTGATTATGAAAGTGAAAGTGTATGTATTGACAGCTAACCAGAACTTTATTATCATACACAACTACATACAACCCAAACCACGCCCATCTGCCATGCAAACTGAATCCCGTCTCTTCTTGACCACCCACAGACTTGTAGAGTTGTGGACATTTTTTCCCCAAGGGCAGGTTGCACTGGTGTGACCTCAAAATGTTTTTGTCGCACTTTTGAGAAATTAGGTCACATGTGTGACCTAGAACCCTGACTAGGTAAAAAGGCTGCCAGCTTCCTGTTCTTTCACACCTTCTCTTTCAGTAGACATGATGGTTCTGGGTTTATATAAACAAAGGGGTTTGGCTGTAGATGGTTAGTTACCAGCAGGCAGTCTGAGAGAGAGACAGAGAGAGGGAGAGAGGGAAAGAGAGAGAAAAAAAGCGAGACACAGAGAGAGAAAGAGAGACACAGAAAGAGAGAGAATGATTGGTCAAAAATAGCATTCTCAGAAACAGTCCTGGAAGAGTTGAAAAATGTGATCAATACTGGTTGTTTTTAGCTGTGAAAGGTCACAAGGTTTTTAGTAGCTTTGAACAAACTGAACTGCAGGCAATTACTGATCTAAACTGCTTTAGTTTATCACTAGTAGTGTGACGAGACACTCAGCTCACTCAGCTCACGAGACGAGACATGAGATTGGGTTCACGAGATCGAGACGAGATTTTAAGAAAGCTAAAATAAAAATGATATGAATGGTTGCACATGGATTTTATAACTAAGCGTAAACTTTTAATGAACTTCTTCCTTTTAATGAATTTCTTTCTCTACAAATTAAAACTAAATAAGATATTACATTAAAGTTAAAATAAAATACATAAAATTATATATTTCTCCTTTTTTCAAGTGCAGACAATATGTGAAAAATAAAACGTTCTTCACTTTCAATACAAACTGAAAATAGTTCAACAGAGCCTGACCACGTATGTCACTGACATGTCACTTCTTCCTCTATAAATTTAAAGTAAAATTAAATCTTAGAAAAGTTAAAATAAATAAAATTACATGTTTCTTCTTTTTTTCAAAATCAAATCTGGCGCTAGACTGTAGGAGTTGAGGTCCGAATGAGGAAATGCATCCCCGCCAGATGCATTTTCTCCATGGTGGTGTGCCAGAACCAGCTCCGGCCTTTACAGTGGCCTCCGCCTGGACTTCGGCACTTCATGGACTCGCTGAGCCTTTTCCCCCAGGGCCGGCCCACTTATAACAGATGCCAGGGGTCAGCTGCGATGTCGGCAACCCACCCGACCCATCTTGAAAATACAGGAGTCTATTGCACACGCGAGTCAGAGGGTCTCCCAGAAACCCCACGGTGTCTGGCGTGCGCCAGCTAAGGTGGGATCCCGACCTCGCGGGGCCCAGACTAACATTGGCAGCAAAATCAATGGACCATAACGAACATGATGTGTAAAACCAGAGGGGGGGGGTTCCCCAGCAAATCTTACCCCGGTAATACCAGTATTTTCTGTCATCATCCTGCCTACTTGCTGGATACCAAATCTCGCGAGACAGAATTTTAATGCACCGAGAAATCTCGCCAAATTACATCTCGCAAGATCTCGTCACACGAGATCTCATCACACCCCTATTTATCACTAATCAAATCTGCTTTGGTTTATCTCTGATTTAAACTATTTTATTTAATGCTTGTCTTTCAGCACCTTGAGAGCGTCCTTTGAGCAGTTAAAGTCCGGTAAGTGTGTCCAGTTTCTGACCTCACACTGACCACACACTGCTTTTCATTCAGTTGTTTTTCTGTTTTTGAACGCAGAAATCGAGAACATGGGGAACTTTCACATCCAACTCTCTGACACATTGAAAGAGGAGGTGAAAAAGATTGAGACATTTAGAGAACGGCAGAAAGAACAAAGGAAAAAGGTACCAGCTCATTTATATTTACTTTGTTTTTCATCAGCACATATGAGTGTAAGGGTGAACTTTACTGTTCAAGGTTCAAAGTTACTTTACTTAAACCTGTGGGTAGATTTGTTTTTACAGAAAGAATACCATATTTTACACACTATAAGGCACACTGTCACACAATAGACAATTTTTTATGGTTTTTCATACATAAGGCGCATTAAGTGAAGTCAAAATCATGAGATAAAAAGTCAAAATCGTGAGATAAAATGTCTAAATAACAAGATAAAAAGTAAAAATTATAAGATAAAAAGCCAAAAGTATGATAAAGAGTCTAAATCATTTGATAAAAAGTCAAAATTATGAGATAAAAAAACAAAATTCTGAGCAACAAAGTCAAAATTGTGAGATAAAAAGTGAAAATCACAAGATAAAAAGTCAAAATTATGAAACACCAAAAATCATCTCTCTCAGCCTTCCTGAAGCATTTGAAGACTCTCCTCTTTGGTGACTATCCACTGCACTGATGCCTGTGCTGACCCAGACCTGGGGTAGACTCTAGGCATGCTGCATGGTTTAGTTTAGTTCAGTTTATTTCCAGTACACAAAATCATCAAAAGATCAATCATGACGGTCAAAAAAAACCAAAACATCTTGTTGTGTGTGTGCCTGTCTCTGTGTATATCTACTCCACTGGACCCTCTTATCAAAGTTACTTGACTTATGTCATCTGGTTGCATTTTGTCAAACTACACACTAGGCTCATGCAACCATCTAAGTGTTCAGGCTTTCTAAAAAACGAAGGAGCCAATCAGTGTCGCCGGATGGGACTTCCTATGACTGGGTGGTGTTGTGGCTGGTGTGACCTAAAGGAATATCCGCTGGCTGTTGGCGATGTTGCCCGTTCTCCTCAGATTTTCCCTGCCCTGTTGCTCTGAGATATGTCACAGCTTGAGTCATCTTGACTCAAGCAGCGCGTCAGTCAAGATGACGGACTTATTCTTTCTTCATCTAATCACATGCAAGGATTGGTTCAAAACGGATTGGTTGTGGATGGGTCCCAGATGGTATTGTGATACCAGATAGCTACAGTCCGGTTAGTATCAAAGTACTTGGGAAAAACAAAGAAACATAAACCCTTACTAACCTCAGAGAGCATTTGCACCCATTGTTCTGTATATTTCCTGTCTGCCTTGTAACTGCAAGTGTTATAAGCTATAATTATGTCCTCGATTGTATTTCCTCTACCTTGGCAGTATGCTGTCTTCCAAAGCTGAGGTAAATCATCGTCTGAGCTATGCCAGTGGGGCTTATGCCAAACTCAGAAAAAGAGTCTTTGGTGACAGAGACCCGAGGCCCCAAACAAAAATCCTGGTTTACAATGCTGTAGTTCTTCCCTTGCTGTTGTATGGAGCAGACACATGGACTACATACAGCAGACACCAACAAGCTCTAGAACAATTCCATTGTGACCCCGGACCACCGCCCCTGCCTGTCTGGACCAGCCCCCCTTCCTGCATCTATATATGGACGTTCATCTATAGCCTGTCCGTCCATGGGAGTGGATCTCTCCTTCAATGTGGTTCTCCTCGAGATTTCTTCTTTTTCCCACTGGGTTTTGAAGTTTTTTCTTGCCGAGAAGGAGGGTCTAAGGACAGGGGATGCTTGGGACTTTTTTCATGTATCTCTGTAGTTGATTGTGTTTTTGTAAAGCCCTTTGAGACGACTGTGTTGTGATTTAGGGCTTTATAAATAAAATTGAATTGAATTGAATTGAAAAGGTCCCTATGAAAAATTCTTAATGTCAACTGGGATGACAAACGCACCAACATCAGCATCCTGGAAGAGGCCAATATACCTAGTGTCACAACAAGGACAACAGCAATGAAGCACCAACTCCTGCTGGACAGGCCACATCATCCGCATGCCAGACACCCATCTTCCAAAACAGATCCTGTACTTCCAGCTGAAAGAAGGTCAGCATGGCCCAAAGAAACACTATAAAGACCACATCAGAACCAACCCAAAGAAGTTTAACATACCATAAAGCAACTGGGAGGATCTGGCCATGAAGGGAAATAACTAGAGGAAAGCATTGCATGAAGGTGCAATACACCATGAAAATGAACACCATGAAAAGGTTCCAGCAGTACCCAGCACCTTTACCTTCCCGTGCCCACACTGCACCAAAATATGTAGATCAAGGATAGGTCTCTACAATCACCTGAATGTCCACAAATGGAATATAATGTCTCCACTTAGAGGACAGTTATACTCATTTTAAGTGGATGATGATGATGATGATGATGATGATGATGATGATGATGATGATGATGATGATGATGATGATGATGAATTATGTTGTCTATTGTAAGTCGCATTGGATAAAAGCATCTGTCAAATGCAATTTAATGTAGAGCAAAGGAGGATAAATAAATGGATAAATAAATAAATAAATAAATAAATAAATAAATAAATAAATAAATAAATAAATAAATAAATAAATAAATAAATAAATAAATAAATAAAGTCCTCAAATCGTTGCTCTGGGTGGATTATATCAGTGTAAATAACATTTTTTGTCGTCATTATCATATGTTAATAGTGGATACTTGTGTACATGTAAACATTACATTTGACATCTTTGTATCCCCTTTATTTCTTATTTTAGTTTGAAAGCATCATGGAAAAGGTTCAGAAGAAAAAGGTTTCCGTATTCAAGAAGACCACCGAGGTAAGAGAAGAGTCAAAATAAATATTATTTTCTTACCACGAACAGCAAACGCCTCAATTTCCTTTTCTGTTTTTCCCTTTCAGTCTAAAAAAAACTACGAGCTGAAGTGCAAAGAGGCAGACGATGCAGAACATGGCGCTATTAACCCCAAAAACTCAGAAAAGGTACAAGAAATAGACACTTCATGCAAACACATGCAGTACCTCGCAGTACCTTCACCAGTGTTCAGAATGTTCATGGATCAAGTAAGGAATGGAAAGACATTTAAGACGTCTGCAGGACTGTTCACCTCACATTAACAAAGAAATACCATAGATTACAACTATACATTTTCATATACATGTAGATATAGATACATACAGGGTGCGATTTGTCAAAAAAACAGAGAGGGGGATGCGTTGCGTTGGATGTTCTGACCCTCATTCCAGATTGTAAACATATTACTAAGGGGAGGAAAAGAATTGCCGTTTGCCGATCACTATGGAAGGAATTCTAAATGTCCATAAATTTCATCTAAGTATGGATATTTACAGCCCTAGATATGTGACTACAAATAGTATCAAATATTTTTGTAATCGAGCACTATATTTTAAACAGTACAGAAACAGTCCAGACCAGATGCACCTATTCTGTAGCATTTTTGAAACTTTGAAAATAGTCACTAGTAATTTACGTTATATGATCATCTTTTTGATCGCCATATTTTTCAGATCACCCATTAGGCTATTTTTAGGCAATATCGTCCGATTATGATCGGCAGCCGATCAATCGGTGCAACACTAATACACACATATAGATATATTGATACAGACAGGCAGACAGATATATATATATATATATATATATATATATATATATATATATATATATATATATATATATATATATATATATATATATATATATATATATATATATATATATATATATATATATATATATATATATATATATATATATATATATATATATATATATATTAACAAAACTCCAGGTTTAAATCCATCTTTAGTGTTTACTGCAGAATGACTGCCTTCATCACTTCATCATCACAGTTGCACCACATCAACAAAGAAGGAAAGAAAGTGTGTTTTGTTACGAATTAGTGTGATTCTAAGTGTACTTCAGCTCAGTTACATTTCTAACAAGTCATGACTCTAGTGTTCAAGTGGCTGTGGTTGACAATCAGTCCTGCGCTTAACTTCCTGTGTGTATGTACATGACAGGCACGCCACAGAGCAAAGCACTTCAGACAAGCAGCCAAAGAAGCAGGTTTGACCCCCCCCCCCCCCCCCCCCCCAAACATATTTAACACTCCATCTGTGTCCAGTTAACTGTTAGAAATGATCATATCATATCTCTGCTCTCCCTCAGAGAGGCTGCACTTCAGTAATGTTGCTCATCTGGAAAGTCTTCGCCAGGACTGGGAGGAAACACACAGAAGTACATGTGAGGTACTGTAGATGTAGTTAGTGACTGTTTTAGATCTTACGTCAGTGGTTCTCAAATGGGGGTACGCGTACCCCTGGGGGTACATGGAGGTACTGCAGGGGGTATGTGAAGAAATAAGTACCGTATTTGTCGACCTATAAGGCACATGAAGTGAAGTAAAAATTATGAAATAAAAAGCCAAAATCATTAGATAAAATGTCGATGTTATGAGATAAAACCTCAAAATTATGAATAAAAATCTAAATCGTGAAATAAAAAGTCTAAATAATTAGATAAAATGTCAAAATTATCAGATAAAACATCAAAAGTATGAATAGATGTCAAAATTATGAATAAAAGTCCAAATTATGAGATTAAAAACTGATATAAGTTTGGATTTAATAAAACAGACACTGATTTTACAGCACTGTACTTCTTTTTTCTTACAAAAATTATTTGCCCATGTCAGAGGGTACTTGACTAAAAATATGACGGAATATATCACTGGAAAAAGTTTGACAACCACTGCTGTAGAAGTTTATTTGTGACTGTTTTATCTCTTAGATCAACAGCTTTTCACCACGTGGACTAAACCTCAGGTCGCAACCCTACTGTCAGTGCACCACTCTGCATCGTTATACTGCTGACCACAATAGAAATACTGGTTTTTTTCGTTACATCACAGTGCTAATAATAGAAAAAACCCACTAAAGCAGATTATGCTGTGTGAAACTTTGTGAACTAGTGTATATTGTCTTTTGTTTTGCACAGAAAATGAAGAAACAACGATTAAAGCAAGAGCATCAAGAGGTTAATGGTGACATGCGGTCATTCAGATTGTATTTATATGACACTAAACTATAACAAAAGTTATGTGATGACACTTGACATGTAGAGCTGGTCAAAGCCAGGCTCTCAGGGATGTGGGTGGGGGAGGGGCTGGGGTTGAATGAATAATCCTAAAGAGGAACCATGAAAAATGACTCCCTTTACACATCGAAAGATTTTCTACTGTATGCGTTTTTTTGTACGTTTTTGAAGAAACACTTTAAATATTAACCATGTGATAATTGTACTCAACTGTTAAACATCATCTATTAAAGGGACAGTTCAGTAGTTTTCAGATGAATGTGTATGTCATCAGTGTCTTTACTCTGGTGCACCCACAGTGACTTACCCCCCGACAGTGTCCTGTGAGCCCAGTTCTGGTCCGGTTTTGGTCAAAGCCAAAGTAGTCCCGGCAGGTTTCCTGGGGTCAACAAAATAAAATGTCTTTCTTCTCAAAACAGTATATGTTGGAATGAGTGATTTATTTGCATAACAAAACCATCATGGAACAAAAACAAGAAAACTCGTAATTACTTGGAACTACTTTCTCTCAATAGCGATCAATGGGCTAGCGTTGTCACTGCTAACAGCTGTGCACCTGTGCTTAATAGTCGCTAACACTGCCCAACAGCTGATGAAAGTAGTTTGATCAGGTGCACAGCTGTTAGCAGGGACAACAACTAGTGATTATTTTCATCATTCCAGTTCATTTTACTGAATACTTTGGTCATTTTTGTTCATTTTAATATTTTGGTCATTCTAGTTAATTTTACAGAATATTTTGTTAATTTTACTGAATATTTTGGTCATTTTAATTAATTTTATTGATTATTTTGGTAATTTTTGTTAATATTACTGAATATTTGTGGTCATTTTACTTAATTTTATTAAATATTTTTGGTCATTTTTGTTGATTTTACTGAATATTTTTGTTCATTTTACTTCATTTTACAGAATTTTTTGTCTGTGCACCTTAACAAGCTACTTTCATCAGTTGTTGGGCAGTGTTAGCGGCTGCTACATGCAGGAGCACAGCTGTTAGCAGTGAAAAACTAGCACATTGATCGCTCCAAGTAATTAGGAGGTGTGAGTTTTTGTTCCATGACGGTTTTGTTATGCAAATAAATCACTCATTCCAACACATACTGTTTTGAGAAGAAAGACATTTTATTTTGTTGACCCCAGGAAACCTGCCGGGACTACTTTGGCTTTGACCAAAACCGGACCAGAACTGGGCTCACAGGACACTGTGAGCCCAGTCACTGTGGGCTGCACCAGAGTAAAGACACTGATGACATACACATTCATCTGAAAAATACTGAACTGTCCCTTGAAGACAGGGGTCTCCAAACTATTCCACAAAAGGCCGGTGTGGCTGCAGGTTTTTGTTCCAACCAAGCAGCAACACACCCTACTTGAATCAATTAATCAACTGATCTCAGTCTTCAGAGAGTCGATTAATCAAACTGTGAACTCTTGGTTGGAACAAAAACCTGCAGCCACACCGGCCTTTTGTGGAATAGTTTGGAGACCCCTGCTTTAAGTGTTCAGCTGGAACAGTGACCAACAGCAGTATGTGTGCATGGTTTCAGGTGTTTCAGCAGCTGGAAGGAGATCGAATCAACATGCTTAGGTGTGCTTTGTGGGACCACTGCAACCACTTATCCATGCAATGTGTCCGAGACGATGATGTGAGTGGACACATGCCCTGAGTGGACTCTTAACTTTTTCCCCTTATTCAACTTTTCATCTTATCATTTCTAATAACTAATTACTTTTAAAACCATTCGTAATGTAGTGTACAGTAAGGTCAATATTGTACTGAAACATAGGTGTTACCATTGTTAATTTTGTTCCCCATTTTTCATCTTAGTCTTTTGTCAAAGTTCATTCTTGGTCTTAGTCACTTTTAGTATTTCACAAATAATGTTTAGTCGACTAAAAACCTTTTAAAACATTTTAGTCTACTTTTAGTCACGTAGTGCCGGCAGTTGAGTGCAAAAAGGTAGATGCTAGATTGGAACGGCCGGCCGGGGAGCAGCACTTAGGTGCGGACATTGTGCATAGCTGCAGGTCACTTTGCTATGTTCTGAAATATGACACTCAGATGCAGTGCAGTCAAAAAGCTGAATTGGGTGCATTTCATTGGACATATTTCTCTTAGCTTTTTTTTTTTTTCTTTCATGTGGAGTCTAAGCACCACGAGGATGGAATATAGTTTTTTACTCATTAAATTTATCTGAAACTGATTAGAGTAGTGACTAATTCAATAGGGTTTTTTTTTTATTCAAAGTTTCCTGAACACCATCAAAACTAGACAGAGAGGAAGGCCATGGCGAACATTAAAATAATAACATGACAGTGAAATAAGGCTTCAATGACTTGTAGCAGGTTTATTTTTAGCAAGTCATTTATGTTTGACAATGTTCAGTCAGTTATATTTAAAGGAGTCATTCCATGGTTATTTCAATAAAATTACAGTGTTCTCCATTGTTATTGAATACATTTGTTGGTTCTATTTAAAAAAAAAACCTGTAAGTTGTTTTGTTTCCAGCTTTTTTTGGAGGGTAGAAAAATGACTTGAAGTAGAACAACAGAGTTTACCGGTACTTCCTCATACATATCTGTGACGCTGTGATGAGGCATCTCTGATTGGCTCAGAATGTATGAAGGAACACTCCCCCCTCCCCTCTGGCTCTGTGTGTGTTTACCATCCCAGACTAACATCCAGCTAGGTTTCATGCCATTGCTTGTTTTGAAAACGTGCAGGAAAACAACAAGAATTTATTTCCACAGAGAGCACATGAACCAGTTTGCTCCCATATTTTTTCCAGTTGTGTGCAGCAGCTACTGTGGCACCGTCTTTTCTTGTAGATGCTAATGCTAATGCTACTTCAGATTCGCTCCCCACGTGGGTGACGCCAATGTCCACATGACGTGTAGTGTCGTTTCTCTGTGTTGTTTTCTATGAATGATGGTAAATCCAGCCAGTGGAGGTGACACATCACACAGCAACTCGGGGTGACCCATCAGATTCCAAAAGGAGCGTGGAAAAGTGTTTTTCAGTGGAATGACACTTTTAAGAACCTGTGTTGAATTCTATTCTACAGTCATTTATACACTAATAAATCAATGGTAAATGCTTTTGATCCCACGAACATTGCACACAGCATTTTTATACATTCCATTCATCTATACCTTTGTCATATGGTCTAGTGAAAAAATAATAAACTTAGACCTAGAGTCGTCCTCCATGGTCTGGATAGATTTTGCCAGATCTTCTTCTTTCAACAGCGCTGTCATCTTTTAAAAGTGTTAAATTTAACAATTTACAATGTTACCATCCTCTTTGAACTATCTCACAGTGTTGAAATGGCCTCCAACATCCGGAGGAAAAGTCCTGAGCACCTCCCCCGTCCCGCCCCCGTCTGTCCAGCCATTCCAAACTAGCATCTACCTTCATGGACAGCAGTCAAGTGGTGTTTTACTCGTTTTGTGGCGAACACATGAGTCAATTAACGCGGTTTTGTTTTTTTGTGTGGTCGGTCCAGACCAGACAGAAAGAGCAGCCGTACAGGGGTCACCATGAACGCCATCAACCATAGACATATGTCCATAGATGCCTCATAGGCAGTCAGAGGCATCTCTATAGCGGGTCCAGTGGAGGCAGCGCTGCATAGACATCTATGAAGGAAAGAGCTACTGATTAATCTCAAAGTGGAACTATTCGCTGAATTTTAAACCGATTAAAAAACTGTTAGATTTTTTTTTAAATGTCACACATGTAGCTACTATATGAGGTGCTCAGAGTGTCGAAATTGCGTCGAACATCCTGAGCACTGCCCTCGTCCGTCCGGCCATTCCAAACTAGCAACTACCATGCGAAAAGTGTCCATGTTTCCACACTCAGATATGTGACCTTTATAAGTACACATCTGGATACTTTAAGTACACTTTGTTGTTGCCAAAATTGTAATGTTAATGCTCTGCGAACCCAAACTAGGTACAATTAGTAGGCAGAGTGTGGATACTGGAAGACAGTCTGTCAGTGCTACTCACTCTGGTGATGAATGTTGGGTGGTGGGAGGGGTTTTTTTTGGCACAAACTGGCAGCCACACTTCTGTCAGCTGTGGATACAAATGTAGTTTAGCACCACCAGAGGGAAAATGTAACAGCCAATGAATAATGTACAGCACTTTAGATGTGTTGAAACAGCCACAGCTTGTGTCGTTTGTTCGAAGCACAGATAAGTTAACACTAGATCAAATGTTCTAACCACAGACACACTGATTCACCACTTAATCAAAAACCTGAATCAAAATTTGATTTCCGCTTCCTTTTTTAAAATTAGCTTCACGAGGAGGTACGAAAGATTCTGGAGAAATGCGACATTACAACGGACAACAACTGCTTCATAGGGATGAAAGGTACAGGGAAGAGGCCGCCAGGTGAGTGAGTTTGATTCAACTTTCACACAGATCTGGAGTCTGTCAGATGAAAGTAAAAGCACAACACAGCTTCACTTCTCCAATCAGCAGCTTCTCTTTTCTTCTAACAGATGCCATCGTGTTTGAAAGCTACTACCCATCAGAAGGACAGAGGGACAGCAACGGACAAGCTCATTTTACAGGAGAAGACAGAAGGATGAGAGCTGATGCAAATAACCTGTAACTATCAGTCACAGTCAGAAACTTTACACAACATGTCAGTGCAAACAATATCTGGCCTGGTACATATCAGCCAAACAGATGCCAAAAAGGAAAAGGAAAGGAAAAAATAGTTCCAATGTCCCTGTGCTCATCAGAGCCTCATAGATGTGATGGCTGTTATCAACAAAAGGGAGTCATTCAACAGATGATAAAATCAATCCCATTGTGTGTGTGTGTGTGTGTGTGTGTGTGTTTAAAATAGTATGAATGGTATAGGAAACCCCCAAAGCTCTTCTGGGGTAGCATCTGACTGAACAAAAGTAGGTAGCTGGGTAATGATATATAACTGTGGTTAAAGCTGTTAAATGCTACCTCAAATATTAACAACAAACTAGAAAAGATAAACAAAAAACTAGCAAACATTAACAAAAAAAAAATACAAATATTAACCAAAACCTGAAAGTATTAACAAAAAAAAAAAATAGAAATTATGAAAAAAAAAAATGCAAATATTAACAAAAAAAATTGAAATTATGAAACAAAAACTGAAAATATAAAAAAATAAAATAAAAATAGGTCCAATGTCCCTGTGCTCATCAGGTGTCACAGTTGTGATGGCTGTTATCAACAAAAAAGTATCATTCAATAGATGATAAAATCAATCCCACTGTGTGTGTGTGTGGAGCAGTGTTGCTAATTTTAGCGCCATACCTCTGCTGCTCTTCTATGATATCATAGCAGATTATGGTCAAGTGTTTAAAAAAGACGAAGGGAAACAAACCTTTTCACACTAATCTGTTAAATTGATTAACTTCAACTTTGTCGTCATCCACCGTCTTCTTCTTCTTCTGTTTTATTTTGGTGAACCTGATTTATTTTGGTGAACTAGTGTTTTGTTGTGGAGTGAATTAGCAGCGTTTCTCTCTTGCAGTTGTTTTGGGGGTTTGTATGTTTTTGCTTCTGCTTGGTTTCTATTATTGCAGCATTTTTCTCTTGCAGCTTCACTTGTGTTGCATTTGTTTTATGTGTTTGTGTTTTTGCTTGTGCATCTTTCTACTGTTTGCGTTTTGTTGATGTGGTACCTTTGCCCCTGTGGACACCGTGTTAAGCCAACAAATGAAGAAAACAGAAAACATACTCCTCAGTGGACACTTCAGTTAAATGTCTCACAGTGAAAGAAAAAAATCAAAAATATTATCAGTGTTTTTGTCAGAATATGTGATGACAATGGTTGTAACACACATTACTTCCATATTACTCAGAATAGTGTCCAACAAGCCTAAAAATAAATGTCTGAACTACATACTGACCATCTGTACAGATATTTTCTAAGTATACTAGAGGTCAGTATCTTTTGTCTGGATTTTTTCTTCTCCTTTCTCACAGGAGTGCTGTCTTTGATCCTCTCCTGGAACCATGTGTGAGCTCAAGTCTGGATAATCCTCACAGGTCACGATCAACACTGGCCTCTAGTGGTGACTGTAAGTATTACACCTACACTCATAGGCTGAATCCCATTTCCATTCCATTTCCCTTACTCCTTCAAACAGAGATATAAGGCATAGGGCTTGAATTGGGACACCCCTTCAACACTCACCTATGTCTCCAGTTGTTACGTAACCAAAAAAACACAGTTTTAACCAGAAGTAAACAAACATGTCTGCTGCTGTAGTTGTGGTGTTCTCCTGGGATATGACCATATTTTTATTAATATCTGCGTCCAATCACAGAAGTGCTATGCATCTACCCATTACTACACCTTTATAGAAATAGTGATTATTTTTCA
Source organism: Siphamia tubifer (assembly GCA_020466265.1). Classification (NCBI taxonomy): domain Eukaryota; kingdom Metazoa; phylum Chordata; class Actinopteri; order Kurtiformes; family Apogonidae; genus Siphamia; species Siphamia tubifer. The sequence goes on along the minus strand of CM035785.1, from coordinate 27,545,977 downwards.
TGTGCATTTTATGGAGAAAATGACCATTACACATTGTGACAATGTCAAATTTTATACAACAGTTATCACAACTGAAAAACTGTCAATTAAAAATACTACATTTGTGTACTTGTCATAGATGGTGCTAGTTTTAAAAGGATTCACATTGTATTCTGGGAAATTTCTTGTACCCCTCCATTTGGAGTCTGCCTCTGGAAAATCTGTTTGAATGGGGTATAAAGGGGTATAAAGCCCTTCCCCTTACACCTCTACCCCTACACATGGATGTCCAAAACAGAGGGGAAGGGGTGAAATGGGATTCAGCCTTACACTGTTTTACCCTGAATGGAAGAGGGGTGCTGTTTTTGGTTCGGTTTGTCTGTTTTTGTTTTTTTTGTTTGTTACCTCCGCGAAGGAGGTCATGTTTTACCTCACATTTGTCTGTTTGTTTGATTCTCAACAAGATAACTCAAAAAGTTAATGGACGGATTTTAATGAAATTTTCAGAGATGATTGATAATGCTTCAAAGGAGAAACCATTACATTTTGAGCTATAAAGGTCAAAGGTCAAAGTCACAGTCAAGGTCAACACTTAAAACATATCTCAGAATCCAGACCAGATAGTATCAGGTGTTTTTTTCATTCACTTCATCTTACCTTCGGACACCGAAAGACTCCATGATGTCATGTTTTGACGTCGTATGACATCAAGCCAATGGTTTATTTGCAAAATTTATGACCTTTACCTTAAAGCAGGGTCATTAACATATTTAGTTAACACTTGTGCTTTATATTTAACATTAGATCTAACAGTGAAATGTGGTTTTTGTGCGACATCACATAATATGGTTGAGTATTAAAATGACCATATCTCAAAAACAGGAATGAAGATTTCTTTACCTTTTTTTAAACCCTCTAAGGGATTGTTAATGACCGATAAAATAAATCAATAGCGAACACGCAACATTTGTTTATAAATAAGTTACAAACATCCAGATCCAAACCTGGGCAGACTGGTGCTGCTTCACGGAGGTCTGCAGTCTTGGAATGATCGAGTATGTTTGTTTGTTTGTTAGCCCACCCCCTGAATGGAAGAGGGGTAATGTGTTTTCACAATGATAACAGACAAGGCAAATCAGGTAAATTGTGAGCAAGTGGTACAGGGTTTGTTGTTCAGCAGTTTTACTGAACCAATTTCTATGAAATGTTCAGTAAAAGGTGTGAGGTGGCCCAGAATAGATCTCATAACATTTCTGTGAATGTAGGTCAAAGGTCACAGTCACCAAAAATATGTATTCATAATTATCAGAGATAGGGCCAAACAGGTCAAATGTGTGCAAGGGGGCGGAGTTTGTTTTGTCTGAGGGGGCAGGGCTTGTTGTGCTGGACACCATTTGTTTCAAATATGAGATTGACTCTTTGTTTACAAAACACTTCTACTTTACTGACTGTAACTATGCTAAGCTAACTGGAGCTAAAACAAATAAATAATTGACCTGGATAACAACTGGAACAAGGCAGTCAGAGACAGCAGACCATCACCAAGGCTTGATATGGTGTCATGGGACATCAAAACGTGACGTGATGGAGCCATATGTGTTGACCCATCTGATGTCTGAAGGTGAGACCATGTGAATGAAACAAACGCCACATTCTATCTTGTCTGAATCCTGAGATATTACAACTGATGTGTTTTAGCTGTTCACCTTTGACCTTCATTGCTCAAAATCTAATGGGTACTTCCTTGACCCATTATCTACTGTATCATTCCTGAAAGTTTCATTAAAATCCATTGAGAACTTTTTGTGTAATCCTGCTGACAGACAGACAGACAAACAAACTGACTTGAATTTAATACCTCCTTGATGGAGGGAATAATAAAAGGAATTTGACTTTTTCTGTTCCAGCTGAGGCCTCAGACGGAGGGTACACTCCTCTACCAGTGTTTGATCCATCTGCATCAGCAGCTCCAGGATCAGCTGATGAAGACAAATATGTTGCACTTTATCAATTCACTGCACAGGTAAAAACTGAACACATTTGGAGACTTTTGTCTATTTAGCATCTTATTTCATTATTTTTCTTGTGAGGAATTGGTTTATTCAGCAGGGATTCTGTTTTAAATCCTTATTCTGGAAACATCACCAAGACTTAAAGAGTCCTAGCCTATGTGTTGCGAAGAGTGTGAAATACATCAGTATTGACGATCCCAAACTGGTGTGAAAAGTTGCTGTGAGTGAATGGAGTGGAATCCCACACATGGATGTGATGCACAGTGGACAGGACAAGTCAAATAACAGAAAAACCCAGAAATAAGGACAACTCCAAAAAAGTAATTTTTTCTAAACTATCCAAACAAAAAAATGTGAATAACCTAAAAAAAAGCTAACATTTCTTAATAAATTTGAACAATATTCTGCCTCAGTTTATCATTAGTCCATGTGACTGATTCTGGATCAGATCTACAAAGACGCTAAACACTGAGGAACACAAGCAGAAAATAAGTCCAGTTGTATTTAATTTTCTTTAGATATTTCAGGTTGTTCATATTTTTTCAGGTTTTTCACATTTTATTGTTACAGGATAGGTTGTAAATGTCAATATTGTCATCATTTAAGGTTATGGATTTTTGCAGTAAAACAAAGTGATTATTCAAAGGGACAATGTCATAATACTTTCACATCAAACAGTATAAAATCAAGAGTGGTTCCTTTAGTGGGTTCTCCTGCTGTTCTTTCTCTGCTGTAGATCATGTTGGTATGGATGTGGAACCTGAATTCAAAATGACTCTACTAGCCTAGCCTAGCAGCACTATCCCTATTCATTTTAAGTATGGGTCTAGTGGTGCTTCATAGTCAGGGGAGGCGGGGCTAAAAGGTTGTCTTTCAAATCCCTCTGTATGCAATAGGACAGTACTACAACCAATCAGCATAATCTTTAGGATGACGTAGTTAGAGTTCTGGAAAGTTGACAGAGGAGTCTGGAGAAAGTTAGGAATGACTAAACAAAATGGTGGATTTTGGAGCTTAACGACTGTTGTCACTTCTGAAAAAATTATTTAAAGATTACTGATGTTTTCTCATATTCTTCACTCATCTTTGATAAAAGGAAATCAACACCTGTTGTTGTTCTTCTTCTATGGTTGTTTCCACTTGTTTCTCTCCCAATCATCACAGCGTCACTTTGTTAGGCCTACCCTTTTGAATGTTTATACGTCATGATTGAAAACCATCTTTTTTACACTATCTGTCATTGTTTGTGTTTGTGCTGGTTGTTCAGGAGCTGGATGAACTGTCCATCAGCAGAGGGGACGTTCTCAGAGTGTTGGAACGGGGACAGGACGGCTGGTGGATGGTGGACAGCAATGGCATTTCTGGACTAGTACCAGGAAACTATCTGAGCAAAATATGACTATAAAGCATACATAACCTGGAAAAGATATAAAGTAGAAGTGCTTGAACTGTCGCCGCTCAGTAGAAGTGAACAAATCATGAAGCCTTGAATAATAACCATGTTGTTAAGTCATATAAAAACAACAAAAAAAGTGGTGCCCAAGTCCTACAACAAACCCTGTCCTTCACACATACAGTGGTACCTCAACTTATAAAATTAAGGTGTTCCAGAAGTGTTTCTGTAGCATGAATTTTTTTGGAAATAGTCACATTTTACATGTAAAAGGCCTGATTGGTTCCAAGGTCCCCAATACTACCCCCTAAGCCCTTTAAAAAAAAGATAAAAATATACACATGTAGTATGAAATATGTGTTAAAAGTCAAAGAAAATGTAGATTTTAGATGTAATTTATTGGTCTCAGTGGGTAAATGTGTCTTCACTGACTGAACATTAAACCATTAAAATGGTTTTAATTTTCGGTGGCTGTGGCTCAGTTGGTAGAGTGGGTTGTCCAATGATCGAGGGTTTGGCGGTTCACGTCTCGCCTCTGGCTATCCACCTGTCGAAGTGTCCTTGGGCAAGACAGTTGCTCACAGGCAGCGCCAGACTACCAGCAGCAGCCGTCTACTGGTGTGTGTGTGTGTGTGTGTGTGTGTGTGTGTGTGTGTGTGTGTGTGTGTGTGTATTGTAAAGCGCTTTGGCACCAACTAGTGTATAAAATGCGCTATATTAGTACAGTCCATTTACCATAAAATGAACCAGACATGTGGGTCATTTTCATACATTATGTTTGTTTTAATTGTCACTTTCACCTTCAACAATGTTCTTTGACAGATGTTTTGTGAAATATCGATCCAAAGACTTTGACCACTTTTCATAATCTTCCTAAAATGCACAAGGAATACGTCATCAAAGTGGGCGATAGCTTGACTTGTGATTTTTCCAGGAATTGGGAAAGTTAATTAAATGTGTCCAGCAAGTCTTTTATTAGTGTTAATGGAATGATGGCTGCCTCCTCCTTTTTATCATCTCCTGTTTCACTTCTATTGATTATGCAGCCGCTTCTTCTTTTCATTTGCACCAGGAATCACTTTCTTTGGGCTCATGATGAATAATGAATATGTACTATAATAAAGTTTATACTGGGAGAAACTCACCAAACAGTAACTCTGTCCTTTACACGTGTTACAAGTCTGTGATGAATGAGGGTCAAAGGTCACCAAAAGCATCATGGGTAGCTCCATCAACGGGATGATACGTACAGTACGAACAGTACTGTATTTACGTCTCAGGGGTTTCCGTTTCGTTTTGTAATTTGACTTTTCTTTGATATTCAGAGAAGAAAAGTTGATGTAAAGGTTTTTCGTAACTAACCCTAACCCTTTGTCCATTTTCAGTCAATAGGCCGATGGCCGACTTTTCCCAAAATGTAATAATGACATGTCTTCTTGGTCACTGGTAATCTATCAACCCACTTTGTTTTGAACTGAACCAGCTGCTAAAGTGTTAAACTAAACCAAAACAATACCTTTTTTTTTTTTTTATCCCACCCCCAAAGGGAGCTAAACTGGTCATTTGGGCAAATGTAGAAACTTATTAGATAGACCTGTAGAACCTGTTGTCATTTTTCAGTTGGGCCTTCTCTTTTTAAATATTCTGACTTTATACTGATACACAGAGGCCCGTTAAGTTGGAAGAATTTTTCCAAACACATTCTTCTTTTGTTCCTAGTTAATTCACCTTTAACCTCAGTTACTATATATGTATTTATCAACAATAAATCATTCTGAATCATTTCATGAGAAGAGATAAAATATGTATGTGTATGTATGTATGTGATGTTCCAGTATGTGAGTAAGGTCATGTGATGTTCATAAAGACCATTGACTACTTTTTAAAAATGTGGGTCCGTCCTTTTCAAACATATTTCTTGAGGTCCAAGTTGTTGGCGGGTTAGTTAAAAAAAACCTCGGTTGCAGGTTGTTTATACATCGACCCACACATCACTGATATATATGATGTTGTTTATATCCTCACTCTAATAGACCATCATAAACATAAAGGTATTTATTTTATTGTATTGGTTCATACACCAGGGACAGTGTACACAAATAGTGATGTAAATATTACAGAATTAACCAAAAATGTATTTTCCATCTGTTGTCCCACATGTACATCATTTATAAGCATGAGGAAATAACAGAAATATTCAAACTCACCTTTCACTGTGGGATCCTTTCACACATTTTGGAATAAATACTTTTTTAAATTTTATTTTATAACCAAACTTTTAAATGATACTTAGAAGTGGTTAAAGTATTGGCATCCTGTACTGCAGTACAAGTACAGCTACTGGTGTGAAAAAAACACTCTAGTAAAAGTAAAAGTACTGATTCAACTGCTTTACTGAAGTGAAAGTAAAAAAAAATAATAATACAACTTCTGAACTGGAATACATTTTTTGAGTTTGTCTTTTTTTGCTATGGATGAAATAAAACTGATTCATGCATGAAAAAACAGAAAAATGTGTGTATATGTGTGTGTGTATATATATATATATATATATAATTTTCCCCATGTTATTAATTCTAATGTTATTCTAATTGTAATAGTGAGTATGGACAGAACATTTAGAAAAAAATCAAAAGTCATAAATGAGAGATTAAAAAATTAACAAATAAAAATCAAAATCATGACGAAAAAGTCAGAATTATGAGAATAAAAATTAACAATTATGAGATAAAAACTCAAAATTATAAGATAGTCACATTAACTGATTTACATTTTCTGTCATATTTGTCTAATTTGAAAAAGTAATGAGTCTTTTCTGAGAATGTAAAGACTACAAAGTACAGATATTTATATAAATGTAAAGAGTATAAAGTACAGATATTTATATAAATGTAAAGACTACAAAGTACAGATATTTATATAAATGTAAAGACTACAAAGTACAGATATTTATATAAATGTAAAGACTACAAAGTACAGATATTTATATAAATGTAAAGAGTATAAAGTACAGATATTTATATAAATGTAAAGAGTATAAAGTACAGATATGTATTTCAAAATCTAGGGAGTAAAAGTGAAAAGTTGTCAGAAAAATAAATACTCAAGTACAGTACAGATACCTAAAAAAAACCTACTTTAGTAGAATAATGAAGTACTTGTACTTAGTTACTTCCACCTTTGCTGAAATCTCTTCACGTTCATTTGATAAAGGTTTTTTATTTTTCTACACTTACCTGGTCACTCAGTGAACATGATGACAGATGAGTTGTGGCGTTCATCATTCCAGCAGGTTGTGGAAAAACGCCAAACGTACTGACATGCAATTTTGTATGATCCGCAGAAGGTTAATGGGGTCACAGAGGTCTGGAAAATAACACCATTTCATTCTACACTTTATTACACCTCTGCTCCCATGGGCTGAAGATTTTTACACACTAGTGACACTTCAGTCAAACTGTTTGTTATAATACACTAATGAACAAATACAGACGGTAACAACTATAAAATTAATAGCATCATAATCCAAATTAAAAATCAAGTGTAAACTTACGTGTCCAGTAGAAAAGTGACCGGTATTAAATTAGTTTTATATTGGACATTCACGTTTGATATTCGAAATAAAGTTATTATTCTCTTTGACCATGTGACTTACTGATGTCAAACCTTCTTTATAAAATAAAGACAGGTATTCCTCACATGCCATAAGACTTCCTTTTTTAAATATATACTTTGTATATTTTTAAATAAATTTTTAATTGGTAAAAAAAAACGCATATAAAGCTATTATTCTCATTGACCATGACCATATTCAAGTGTGTCCAAAAGTCTTCCATACCTGTTCCAAGTGTGACATTTTTGGACAGCACTTGGACATATCCTCTCATAAACATGTGCCAAATACTCATTTGTTGTAGTATTGCTGTAAAATGATCATGTGAACTAGGTAAATCCTACTGCTGTCGTCCTATAGTGTTTTTCAGCTCTCACAGTGCAGACACACTTTTATTCAGGTGTTTTACTGAGGAAAAAATTCAGACGAGATACAAATTTATTTTATTTCTCCGTGTTCCAACCTAAAATACTCAGTGCCAGTAACAGTGAGAGTGATTCTGACTGTACTGGAGGAAAAAACTGGCTGTCAGCTTTAAAAAGAGACCAACCCCATGGATGTACTCTAAATGGTTCAAGAACAGCATTCAATTTAATTTTATTAAGACAAAGTATCCAGCCGGACACTGACTTGCATATGGCACTGCATCATGTGTCAAGAAAAAAAACATGTGAAGTAATTAAATCGAAATTCTTAATTTTTTCTTTTGACTCAACATAAATAACATCCTATAAGTGGAGGACATCGAAGGAATTAATATTTTTTTCTCTATCAATGGGCTCCAGGACACAAGAGAATAAGGATCCCCTAAAAGTAAAGATTTGGATCCTAATATAGTAGAGTATAAAGTACATATATTTATATAAATATAAAGAGTATAAAGTAGAGATGTTTATATAAATGTAGAGTATAAACTACAGATATTTATATAAATGTAACAAGTATAAAGTATAGATATTTATATAAATGTAAAGAGTATAAAGTACTTCTAAAGTACAGATACCTAAAAATTTACTTGAGTACAGTAATGAAGTACTTTTACTTAGTTACTTTCCACCTCTGATCTTTTGACTGAGAGGGTCTTTAACAGCTCCTGTAGCTCTGTCGGTATGTTGTCCAATCTCACGCTTTCCATGTGTATTTTATTATTATATCTATTTTAATCATAAATCTCTCCATCCTTTGGCCATTTTTTGATTTGTACAATGCATGATGGGATATCGTAATCTGGTTAGTGACCATTGAATGTCCACTACATTTTGCAGTGGATTATGGGATACATTGAGTGCACTACATAGTGATTATAAACATTCACTAAAGAACTGGACAGCCTTACAAAATTGTGTCCTATATAGTGGTCAGGGAGTGATTTTGGACACAGCCATAGGACTCACCTCAAGAGCAGATTTTTCATGTCTTCTTCAACTGGAATTATGTTTTTGTGCAGATACATAACACACTGTATCTAAGGGATTGAAATGACAAACAACAATTCATTTTGAAATGACTTTATTTGTCTTTTGTCTGTACATAAGTTTGTCATATTGTTGTTGCGGTGGTAGCTAAATATCTAGGGGTCAGAATTAACAGTTAAAAAATATTTAAACAGTACACTATTTCACAAAAATGTATAAAATAATGACTTGGAATTCTCTATAGCAGGTTTAGAACCAGCAATAATGTAACAGAAGAGCTAAGAACATAATAATAATAAACTGAATCTACACACACAGGTCTTCAGGTAACACTGATGAGTCTACTACTAGTAACACTGGAGATGAAAAGGTCAGCTGACTAACCATTTATGTTTTCAATGCTGTTTAGTCAAACCTGATGCAGAGAACATCCACGCCAAAGTAATATGCATTCCTCGTAACCTGAATATAAGAAGAAAGTCTCCTTTGAAAACTGTTGTTGGATCTAAAAATTACTTCTGATTTTGCATCATGTGGGATTTGTTTTTTATGCAATGGCATCTTTAAAGGGTCACAGTCAGTATTTTTCAGATGTGTATGTCATCAGTGTCTTTACTCTGGTGCACCCACAGTGACTTACCCCCGACAGTGTCCTGTGAGCCCAGTTCTGGTCCGGTTTTGGTCAAAGCCAAAGTAGTCCCGGCAAGTTTCCTGGGGTCAACAAAACATGTTTCTTCTCTAAACAGTATGTGTTGGAATGAGTGATTTATTTACATAACAAAACCGTCACAGAACAAAAACTCACACCTCGTAATTGCTCGGAGCTACTGTTAATAGCGCTTAATGTGCTCGCGTTGTCACTGCTAACAGCTGTGCACGTAGCAGCTGCTAACACTGCCCAACAACTGATGAAAGTAGTTTGCTATTAATTGCTATTGATTATTTTGGTCATTCTAGTTAATTTCACTGAATATTTTTGGTCATTTTTGGTGATTTCGTGGATTATTTGGTTAATTTTTGATGCACGGAAAAAATATTCAGTAAAATGAACAAAAATTAACCAAGTAATCCACGAAATCAACAAAAATGACAAAAAAAATTCAGTGAAATGAACTAGGATGACCAAAATAATCAATGCGTGTTGTCACTGCTAACAGCTGTGCGCCTTAGCAAACTACTTTCATCAATTGTTGGGCATTGTTTACAAATAAATCACTCATTCCAACACATACCGTTTTGAAAACAAAACCTGCCAGGAATTTGACCAAAACTGGACCAGAATTGGGTTCACAGGACACTGTCGGGGGTAAGTCACTGTGGGTGCACCAGAGTAAAGACACTGATGACATACACAGTCATCTGAAAAATACTGAACTGTCCTTTTAATTTGCACAAAGTAAAGTTAAAGTAGGTACTCGGGAATAATGTGTATGTTCTATTTAGCATAGATTTTGCATTGAAGAAGCGTGAGACATCTCCAGAGCTCCAGCTGTAGTGCAAACTGTCACATTCCATAAAACACTCTTCATTATTTCACACATCATCAAACTGACTGGGGATGAACCCAATTCTGATGAAGCCACACTTAAACTAAAATAAAACACTTCTGCACCAACATCAATAATGTCAATTAAGCCATATACAACTTTGGCTTTTGTAAGTGTTCAGTAATTATATGAAAAAGAAACAACAAAAAAAAACAACTTACAAAGTACCGTATTTTCCAGACTATAAGTCGCTCCAGAGTACAAGAAAGAGTACAAAAAAACATTTCAGCCGCACTGGAGTAGAAGTAGCGTTTTTTGGGGTATATGTATTTGCTAAAAAGACATTTCATCAAATTTCATGAAAGGCAATTTAAAATAAAAATAGAATAGAGAACAACAGACGGAATGTAATGCACTATTGCGTACACCTAATACATACATGCAGTGCTTGGCTCCTCCCAAATGGGAACGGCACAGTACGCTTGGCACCACAAGCAGAAGGATGACCAAAATATAATAACGGGTACCATGTGACCAGTACGCTTTCATCGTAATGGAAACGCTAAAATAAGCGTACCCTTCTGAACTGTACCATTCTCAACTACAGAGTGGAAACAGGGCTTAAAGGTGGGGTGGGAGATGTTTTTTGGAACATGTTTTACCATATTGCTTGAAAACCTCTTGACAATCCCATATCATGCACTGAAATAGAATGTTTGCAAAAAAAAACCCCAACATTTTATTCAAGTCTAGGGGGTAGAACCAGAGGAAAACTCTGGCCAATCATTCAGCATAACTACTGATTCAGACCATGGTCATCTCCTGTCTGGATTAGTGCAACTCCCTCCTAGCCTCATGTACCAGCCTGTGCTATAAAACGTCTGCAGATGGTGCAGAACGTCTGGTATTCACTCAACCCAAAAGGGTCCATGTTACTCCTGGGCCTGGATCAAACACAAGACCTTGACCCTTGCCTACTAAACCATGTCAGGAACAGCCCCTGCTGATCTGAAGGATATGCTGAAGCCGTATGCTAGCAGTGTCTTAGTCCCCCAGTGGTGGAACACACTCCCAGAATCCACAAGACTAGCATCATCGCTCTCAACCTTCCAGAAGAATGTGAAGACTCCCCTCTTTGGTGACTATCTACTGCACTGATGCCTGTGCTGGCCCAGACCTGGGGTAGACTCTAGGCATGGTGTGTGTCTGTCTCTGTTTATGTCTACTCTACTTAACCTTTTATCAAAGTATTCGGGAAACAAAACCCTTACTAACCCCAAAGAGCATTTGCACCTATTGTTCTGTATATTTCCTGTCGACCTTCTAACTGTTAGTGCTACAGGTTATAATTACGTCCTCTATTGTAAGTCGCTTTGGATAAAAGCGTCTGACAAATGTAATGTAAAGTAAAAAAAAAATAAATTCTGATTTATTTGCTGATACGTCCATCAAATATCAGTCCACCCCACCACCCCTCCCTCTCCCTTCTGCGCGTTCACATAAACACGTATGTGACAAGAACTGATAAATGTTGATTATCGTTTTGTTATTTAGGATGATAATTGATGTAGAGTTGTGGTGAATGCTCGTGAACCTCCATGATCGCTCCAGACAACAGAGCGTTCATGTGTTTTTAAAGGCGTGGTTTCTAGGGGTGGGCTGACGAAGAGGCATGGGTGTGTATACTTTCAAAATAAAGCTGCACAAACTGTTTTCCAACATCTCCTACCCTTCCTTTAAGACGCACCCACGGCCAAACTATGAAAAAAAAAACTGTGATTTATAGTTTGAAAAATACGGTAACTTACAAAGTAACTTACAAAGCAAGTCGATAAATGTTGTCCTGTTGAAGCCCCGCCCACCCAAACCTCATCACCAGTGTTCCGCTACTTTATCATGAATTGTGCAAGGTGTGCTTGAGCTTATATAACTACAGCTGAAATCTACGGTGGACATGTCCGGTGATGTTCCTGTTGATTTGTTGGAGTGTTGTGTTGGCAGGCGGATCGTCTTCATGCGTAGCTGTTGGTTGTAACCAGCAGCTCGTATGCAGGGTCGTGACTCCTCCTGCACAGCACCACGCAGGCGCACAGCATGCCCAGCATCTGCAGCGAAACACAACAGGAATGGAAGGTCAACCTTTACTGGAGCCTGTGAGCGTTTAACCTTTAGCAAGCAGAGAATATTTAAACTAATTAGCATGTGTCAGGCATCTGTAGTACTGACACACACATAGATCACAATCATTCTATTGTCAGGATGTGCACACATTGGCTTTTATTAATCTGGCCCAACATTGGTTGGGTGAGATTATTGTAATAACTTTGTGTGTGTGTGTGTGTGTGTGTGTGTGTGATACACTAAAGAGATACACTAAAATGCAGTAAAAATACAATAAATGCAGTAAAAATAGAGTAAAATGCAGTAAAAATACAATAAAATGTACTAAAAATAGAGTAAAATGCAGTAAAAAATACAATAAAATGCACTAAAAATATACTAAAATGCTGTAAACATATACTAAAACAGGGGTCTCAAACATGTGACCTGGGGGCCAAATGCAGCCCACCATAGGCTCCAATGTGACCCCTGGGATGAATTGTTCAAAGGTGAATAATTCCACAGTCAAGGCTGTGGAAGTGATTTTAGTTCAAGTTCCACATACACACTAATATTATCTACAGTAAAATAAAAATAATAATTCCATATTTTCTCCTGGGTTTGATGTGAAAACATTAAACATTATGTCAATAATGCCAACAGCACATTTTTATCTGTGTTTTAGTTTTTTGAAAAATCACATATCATATGGAAATATTGACATTTACAAACTATAATGTAACAATAAAATGTGAAAAACCTGAACAAGCATGAACAACATGAAATGTCTAAAGAAAATTCACTACAAATTCTGGTTATTTCCATCTTTTTGTTTGTATAGTTTGTAAAAGATAATATAATTTAATGGGAGCAGGGCTCTACGCTAACTTTTTTTTCCAGGAGCACACGTGCCCCTAAGTTAAAAAATTTTGGAGCACACAAAGAAAAATAGGGGCACAAGTAGGTTTTAGTTTTAAATGGTTATTTATTTACAGTGCAGTACTTGCGCACAGATACCAACATTCTTGAATGACTGCTGTCATTTGTGTTCATTTAGAGCAGACCATAACATAACTTTGTATTATGGGATGCTTTGTCCTTTGATACACTTAAGAACGTTGTATTGGCTGCCTTGTTATTAGATCCATTTTAGAATGATTAATCTTTCAATATGTGCTGTGCTTGTCTCGACTATGCGGAGCTGTTCACACAGTTTTAATTCATTTTTAGTAGACTGTCATTAGCTCCTCAGGTCTGTGTGTGTGCCTTATTGTGTGCTGCAAGAAGCACTCGCACATGTGCGACTGTTTTGTTTTCCTCGTTCGCACGTCGAAATATTTGCTCGCAAATGCGAGTGAAATGGGCGCACTGTGGAGCCCTGAATGGGAGTGCTTTGTAATAAATCAAAGACAAAAGTTTGGAGTTTTTACCGTGTGTGTGTGTGTGTGTGTGTGTGTGTGTGTCTGCAGAGACGTATACTATAACTCAAGAAATACTATGAAATTACATGGGCATATACATATAGCTAATATGCATCAGATGCAATGATCCATTTGAGTAAAGGTCAAAGTAAAGGTCTTTAACTAAAAGATCAAAATCACATTATGGGTTATAACTCAAGAATGGAGGGTCACAGAATTTTCAGATTGGTACCAAACAACGTGGAATGAAGCTTTCTACAATTACCATAAATGGTGCAGACACGGGTATTATCATTAGCATTAGCAGACTCTGCTCCTCACAAACACAGATTTAAAATCCACTTTTTACAGCATTTTTCTGTGAGCTTTTTCCATTTCTCACCTTTGTGAATGACAATCTTTGGTACTCTAAAAAAAAATCTCTTTTCCTTCTCTGGGTTAGAACGATTGTCGCAGCCGTGAACTACACAAAACAGACATTTTCCCAATGGAAAACTCACTGGGCTTCACTTCCTGCCCTCCATCTGACATTCACGCACTGATTTTATAGCAATGTGACGTCACCTGAAAGCAAACTATTGTCAAGCACCTTAATCTTCACAACAGCCACTGAAAGAAATCACCTGATTAGAAGATTTCAAAGCATCTTGTGAAGTATACGGCAGTGTAATGTACAGTCAGAGCTGATGGAGTCCTTAAGACAGAGGAGTTTTCTGATCAGCAGCAGCAACACTGGCTGTTCACAGCAAAAATCCTCTGACACATTTAGGTCAAAGCTGTTGTCAGCTCAATACAGAAACACAATCTATGCTGACACAGATGAAGGCAGCTGCAAGTCTGACCTTAATGAACACATGTTTGACTTCATTTAAACATATTCATACTAGTATTAGTTGTGAAAATCCTTATTTCATTGAGGTTAACAGTGTGCAAAGTAACAGGCATCAAAGAACACAATGACATTTAAAAAATATATCAACAAAATGAGAAATGTAACTTCTATCCACAATTAATTTGGACTAAATAGAGAATCTTAAACAAGCATGAGGTTACAATACATGTTAAACCACTAGTTCATTTACAGGGTTCCTACACACTTTAACTAATACTTTTCCATGACTTTTGGTCAAATTTCCATGTCTATATGTACTCCTAACAAGGCCAGTGGACTTTAAACAATCAGAAGAAAAAGTTAAAGTGTTGTGTTGAAGTTTACCCTCAGACGTTTAACAATAAAAAGTGCAAATGTCCCTGTGCTCATCTGGACCTCACAGCTGCGATGTCTTGCTATCAACAAAAGGAAGTCATTCAATAGATGATGAAATCAAATTTAATATCCGATGAAAATTAAGGGAGGAGACTGGAAAAATATACAAAGTTGTAAACAAATTATATATAATTTAAAATTTCGACAAATAAAGTGATACGTTTTATGCCTAATGCTTAGATCTATCTTATGAATCAATCAGAATTGAAATCTGTTGAGAATTGAGGGAGAACAGATATTAGTGAATTGTGGACGACAAGGACGATGACGGACGACGACAGAAGGACGAAGTGCGATGGCAATAGCTCATCAGGACTAATGAATGACAATGTGTGGTTCCAGATTAAATTTACGTTTATGTACACGCAGAACACACACACACACACACACACACACATACAAAGGACACAGGGTGAAATGCATGTCCTGAAAAAACAAAGCAACTGTCAATTAACAACTAATCAACCAGTCGTGGAAGTTAAATACTGAATGTACAATGTGTTTTTTTTTTAACCCACTGTGGAGATCATGAACCATGTGTTGGTTTGACAATGTTAGGTTTGACATTCAAAATGAACTGAATACAGAGGTACCATAGAGAAAAAAAAATTGTCCAATAGCTTAATATTGTCTGTTTGGTCTGTGGGTAATGATTTAGGCTTGGCGCCGTTAGCATGGCTAGCTAGCGCTGCTTCTCCCATATTAGAGATGTCAATTATCTTAGACCTTAATCCACATCTCGCTTTGGTCCTGGACCTTCTCAAGCCACGTTTTGCATTTGTCCCAGTGAAGCTACACTTTCCTGGCATTTACATTTAATTTGGGCAGATTTTAGTCCATACCCACTTCACCACATGTGGCATGTTACATCACTGAACAGGAAATGAAGTGGAAGTTCTTTTCCTGTTGACTGAATAGAACGTTAACGTTAAGACGATGTGAAATAAACTTTTTATTCACTCATTCAAACTATTTTTACCTCTGCCAAGGAGGTAATGGTCATTGGTTGGTTGGTTTGTGTTCAAGATAACTCAAAAACCTATAGACGGATTTTGATGAAATATTCAGTGTATGTTGGTAATGGGGAGATCTGGAAATGACTAGATTTTGGTGGTGATCCAGAGGGGGGGGGGGGGGGGGGGTTTCCTAGTTTTTATTACTATTAATCACACATTATTATGCTGTGTAAAAAAATCCATGACTTTTCCAAAACTTTCGGGATCTTTTGACTTTTCCAAAACCTTTCCAGGCCTGGAATTTGCATTTTTCAAATTCCAAAACATTTCCAGGTTTTTTTCAAAGCGTACAAACCCTGATTTATCTTTCAAAGTTTTACAGACAGGATCTTTAATAACCAGGTTTCTCATTCAAAACTAAATGCGAAGGAGTTTGGAAACAGTCGCATTGTATTTTCACTTTAGAGTAAAATCACAAGCTCAACATTACCTGTATAGATGCAAATGTCAGTGCGGCCCATATGACATACATCATTATCTCCTTTAACTTCTTCACAACCAGAACTTCACAGCCCTGAGACAAAACACAAAAATACAAAATAAACATTTCACTGACAAAAAAACATTCCCTATAGAACATTAGAAAACACACGTAATGATCTGAAACTATCTTTCTAATGAATTGATACAAATAATCATAATAATGATAATAATAAAATTTTTAATAATATTTTTGGTTTGTTTTTGTGCATTTGTAGCCCTCCTCTACGTACCACTTGGTATAGATCTGCTGGTCGGGTCAGAGTACCAGTACAGTTACTAATGCTGGGTTGACAACAGCTGACTGGAACACTGTTGTTCTTGGATTCTTTAAACCAGCGTGTGTTCCTCCAGTCCGAGTAGTTATGAATCCCACAACAGCGAAGCTACATGAGCACACATGTAAAGGTTCAGAGGTCATCTTCACAATCAATACATAGATTCACATGTGTATTTAAATCCCAGAAGCTTGCAGGAGTATTATTGTGGGAGTATTTCACGGTGTCCACAGGAGTAAAGGCAGCGCATCGACAAAACACTGAGAACACCAGAAAGATGCACAAGCAAAAACATAAACACATAAAACAAATGCAACACAAGTGAGGCTGCAAGAGAAAAATACTGCAAAAACAGAAACCAAGCAGAAACAAAAACATGCATATTCCCAAAACAACTGCAAAAATTATGAGATAGTTATTAGATGAAAAGATAAAATTATAAGATAAAAAGCCAAAATTCCAAGTCACTAAGCAAAACCACAATTAATTAACCAAGCAGAAGCAAAAACGTACAAACCCCCAAAACAACTGTAAGAGGGAAACGCTGCTAATTCACTCCATGTTCACCAAAATAAAATGGATTCACCAAAATAAAACAGAAGAAGACGGTGGATGAAGACGAAGTTGAAGTTAGTGTGAAAAGGTTTGTTTCCTTTTGTCTTTTTTAAACATCTGACCATAATCTGCTACAATATCATAGAAGAGCAGCAGAGGTACGACGCTAACGTTAGCGAAGCTGCTCTACACCTTTTGCTATGCTACTCTGTTAAATTAATGAACTACTACTCTTCATCTTCCATTTTATTTTGGTGAACTTGTGTTTTGTTATGGAGTGAATTATCAGCCTTTCTCTCTTGCAGTTGTTTTGGGGGTTTGTACGTTTTTGCTTCTGCTTGGTTTCTGTTTTTGCAGCATTTTTCTCTTGCAGCCACAGAGGTATTAAATTCAAGTCTGTCTGTTTCTTTGTCTGTCTGTCTGTCTGTCTGTCAGCAGGATTATGCAAAAAGTTCTGAACAGATTTTGATGAAACTTTAAGGAATGATAGATAATGGGTCAAGGAAGAACCCATTAGATTTTGAGCAATGAAGGTCAAAGGTCAAGGTCACACTGAAGGTCAACAGCTAAAACACATCAGTGGTAATATCTCAGGATTCAGACAAGATAGAATGTGGCGTTTGTTTCATTCACATGGTCTCACCTTCAGACATCAGATGGGTCAACACCTATGGCTCCATCTCATCATGTTTTGACGTCATATGACGTCAACCCAATGGTGTATTTGCAAACTTTGTGACACTGACCTTAAATCAGGGTTATTGACACATTTGATCAAATCCAACAGTAGACTGTGTTTCATATTAGATATCAGATCAAAAATATGCAATATGGTTGATACACCACGTCACATGACGTCATAAGTAATCGTATATTGAAATGGTCATATCACATAAACAGATTTATTTTTTTTATAAAAAAACGTTTTCATACCCTCTAAGGGACTGCTATTGATCCATATAATAAAATCGCAAGCGAACACGGAAATTAGGTAATGAAAAATAATATCCTATTTTTATTTAACATGAAAAATCCCATTTGAACAATGTTTTATCAGTTTTCTCAGCAACCAAGGATTGTAAAAAGTCAGGTTTTTTTTTTCATGATATTGAGTTTCATCAAAAATTACTGAAAAATCAAACGTTGGCAGAGGTCTGCTGTCTGTGGTGCCTTTGCCCCTGTGGACACCATAGTATTTTCACTTACCCAAGCACAAGTAGTTAGAGATAAAAGCTGTTGTTCCTCACCTGCCTCTGCACATAGTCAATAGCACGGCTCGGAGCATCAGTGTTGGTTCCATTGTATTCGTTATAAACCTTCTGGATAGAGTGATTCACCTGGTCTTCTACCTGAAATGAACACAAAACTGCTGTTACATCTCTGCGTGTTGTGTGATTGTCCCTGCGCTGCACGGTCATCTCTCTCTGCTTTATTAGTTTTCTCACATTATTTCAAAATGAATCCACAGTGTCACCATTTCTATCCAGTGACAAAGTATAACATGAAACAACAGTAAAAACATAAGCTTAGTCAGATATTGTATTTTCTATAAGGCACACTATCAATGAATGGTTTATTTTAGAGAATTTTTCATATACAAGGCACTCTGCTTTAAGTGAAGTCAAAACCGTAAGATAAAAAGTCAAAATTGTCAGATAACACATCTAAATTATGATATAAAGTCAAAATCATCAGATAAAAACTCATAATTATGAGATAAAAAGTCAAAATTATTTGATAAAAAGTCACAATTATTTGATAAAAATTCTAAATTATGAAATAAAAGCCAAATATATGAGATAAAAAGTCTAAATTATGAGACAAAAAGCCAAATTATTAGATATAAATTCAAAATTATCAGTACAAATTCCCAGTCACTAAGCACAACCAGAATGAATCCTTATATAAGGCGCACTGTAGTTTTTGGAGACAATTAAAGTATTTTAAGTAATAATAATAATGGATTAGATTTCTATAGCGCTTTTTAGGGCACCCAAAGCGCTTAAAAGTGAACCTTATAATCTGGAAAATGCAGTAGTTAAAACCTGTATTTCAAAGGTGTCAAACATGTGGCCCGGGGGCCAAAATTGGCCCGCCAATGGGTCCAATCTGGCTCCTGGAATTTGAATTTGTGAAATTCAAAAATTACACAGAAGAAATTAATAATTAAGGAAGTTACATCACTTTACATCAATTCAACCTAATCGTAATAAATAATAAATGATGAAAAAATGCCCATTTTCTTCTTCGTTTTAGTGTAAAAAAACGTTAATACCTAGATTTTAACAAATTAATTTAAAAAAGACTAGCCCGTTACAAAAAATGTGAATAACCTGAAATGTCTGCAATTTTACCAGTATTGTTACTAAATGTTGTGTGTATTTGTAGATCAACTGTTATCATTAAGTTGTAATGCACATGTATAAATGATCAACTAAAGTGCACTATTGTTAATATTGCACGTATTTTTCTTAACAATTTTCAGATTGTTAAGATTTGTTCATGTTATGTTCAAGTACAGTTGGTAGATATAAACATTTTCATGATGGAATTTTAATATTTTTGCTCAAAAACAAAGAAAACTTTGGAGTTGACATAATTTATATGTTTTTATTCTATTATATGTATATTATTTTACTGGTGCAGCCCACTTTATACATTATTAGGCTGACTGTGGTCCCTGAACTAAAATTAATTTGACAGCCCTGCTCTATAATCTACGGTGTCCACAGGGGCAAAGTCACCGCATCGACAAAACGCTGCAAACACCAGAAAGATGCAACAACCAAAAACACAAACACATAAAACAACTGCAACCCAAGTGGACCTGCAAGAGAAGAAACCAAGCAGAAGCAAAAACCTACAAACCCCCAAAACAACTGCAAGAGAGAAACAGTGATAATTCACTCCACAACAAAAAACAGGTTCACCAAAATAAAACGGAAGAAGTTTCCCTTCGTCTTTTTTAAACACTGGCCATAATCTACTTCAATATCATAGAAGAACTAATCACTTAAATGGATGAAGATGAAGTTCATTAATTTAACAGATTAGCATGAATAGGTGTAGAGCAGTGTTGCTAACATTAGCGTCGTACCTCTGTTGCTTTTAATTGACTGAAATGAATTTTAAAATTACATAAAGTTGTGTTGTGTCTCATAATTTCATAATTTAGTATTTTTATCTCACAATTGTATTTTTTCATCTAATAATTTAGACTTTTTATTTAATAATTTTTGCAGTTATTTTGGTATTAGCAGCGTTTCTCTCTTGCAGTTGTTTTGGGGGTTTGTACGTTTTTGCAGCATTGCATAATTTTTCTCTTGCAACTTTACATGTGTTCCATTTGTTTTATGTGTTTGTGTTTTTGGTTGTTGCATCTTTCTGGTGTTTGCAGCATTTTGTCGATGCGGTGCCTTTGCTCCTGTGGACAATATTCTACTGAGAACATGTACACATAGTAGAGACTAGGGCATTAACTTCAGATTTTTCAAGTCGACAACAACAACACACGGGCACACGTCTGTCCAGCAATGAGCAACTTGTATTAAAGTTCACTGCAACCTAATAATGTCCACTGACAAGACACAAGCATATGCATTTTAACACCAACAAAACAAAGGCTAATGTTAACAAAGAGTTTCCTGTTAAATTTAACTGAACATCAGTAGGGTGAACACATGTCCACATTTTGTCTGGACCCATGGCTCTAAAACCGTCTGTCACGCGTCCTCACGTTTCATATTAAGTGCCGCACGTTTAATTCAGCGCGAGATAAACCGCACACCACTGTCCACATCATGTCTGGATAAAATGAGCGCGCCTTCGCTACTGCTCACTCAGGTTAGCTAGCGGATGCTGCTTATATCACGCAGATTAGCGAGTGAATACCTCTTCAGATGGCTGTGCCGTTTTTTCATCTAAGGTGAAGTAAAAGAGAGTGAGAGACACACATGCGATGTGTGTCTGTCCACCATAACTGTCTTACCTGCAGCAGCCACGTCTTGTTTAGGTCTGACTGTGTTTACGCGCCGAGACACACAGACAGACAGACATGCGACTTGTTGCCTCCTCCAAATTTAAGTCGACTCGTGCTACAGGAGTCAACGTGTCGACTAGCCTGTTAATGCCCTCGTAGACACACAGGATGATATGTGACTTGTATATTTTTAGTGTGAGTGTAACTCAGGCATCAGTGTGGTTGTACCTTTGCCCTGTATATGTAGCCCAGCACCACCACCACACACTCTGTTACAAACACCAGCAGAAGAATGGCAGCAAACTGAAATGACAGAAAAGACATAAAGTTAGAAGTAGATTCATTTCCCACTGCATGTGTGCTCTTTAGGCCACCACAAAAACCTGCTACGTCCTTCCTGTAAATTCATCACATTGTAAAACAGGGAAAGTTCAATTCATGACTTTTTAAGACATTTTTAATGCCGTTTGAAATTAAATTTGAGACCAAGACGACAATGAACCCAAATTGAAAAGGGGAAAATCACCACCACATGAATTACCTGGGGACAGTTTTACCCAAATGTTTATTACGTCCGCCGAGGAGGTTATGTTTTTGCCAGTTTGTTTGTTTGTCTGTTAGTTAGCAAGATAACTCAAAAACGTATGGGTAGATTTTGATGAAATTTTCAGGGTAGGTTGGTAATTGGGAGATCTGGAAATGATTAAATTTGGTGGTGATCGGGGGAGGGGGGGGTACCTTGGCGGAGGTCTGCGCTCTCAGAGTGCTTTTCTAGTTTTAAATAGAACGTGACTTTATGGTCCAGTTGTTGCTACATTCATGAACCATTTGCAACAAGAAGCATAACTTTGAAATTTTTAATATATAACACACACACACACCATATAAACACACACTTGCAAAAAACTAAGGATAGCTAAAGGAATACTACACTCACAGAATGATGTGCCCTCAATTTCTACTCACCTTAAATTATTTTTGTATTATAGACAGACTAAATGTTACCAAAACCTTTTTATTTCAAACTAACATAAATCTTACTGTGTCCAAATTTTTTAAGACTTTTGAAAATTCGACATTTTAATGCTAATTTTTAGAACAATGAATTCAATGCCTTTTAAGGCTTTTCAAAGATCCGTGGGAACCCTGAAAAAAGACAAATGAAAGTGGTCAACACTCACAGTAGCCAAACCACAGGAACTTTCACGTATTGTGGCGCAGCAGCCGATCAATCCAATGATGAACAGAAGTGTCCCCACAGCGATTATTATGATGGCAGGAATCAGAGTGTACACATCCTCGAAGAAGTGGTCGTAGTCGTCATATGTGATGAACACATAGGCTCCAATGTAGCATAAAATTCCAGCTGCCGCCTGCGGAGAAACCCAAAATATAAATATAAGAACACAACTTGATGTCATTTTAAAATGGCATTTCATTTGATTTTATTTAATTCAGTCATTTAAAAGCAAAGATAAAAGATAAATTAAATACACAAAAATTGAGCTACAAGTATCAGAACATGCTATCATTCTCCACCTTTGACTGCAACAGAATCATATTTTCTTTGTTGATAAATCTGTTAGTTTATTTAATTGTGTATCTCATTGATCTCTCACTAATACACATTACAATTATAAAAGGGTAGAACATTTTTTATATTGAAGATAGAAAATGGAACGCACTATCAATGAATGGTTTATTTTAGAAGATTTTTTTCATATACAAGGTGCACTGGACTGAGTTATGTTACTGACAGACAGACGAGCTCCAATGAAAACATAATGTCTCTCTCTCTCTCTCTCATATATATATATGAAGAACTAGTATGAATGGTTTGGTTTAAATATTGAGAAAAATTCAACCATTTTCCTTTCTTTTTTATACTGTGTTCTTCATGGAACAGGTGTCAAATGGAAACTAATTTAGAAAAAGGCAAAATTAAAACTGTTGGGACCAAATTTCAATATTTATTTTGTTTATTACTGTTATTTTTTGCACATTTTTTCATGTCATTTATAATTTTTGTTGTTCATTTAGTTTATTTTTCTAAAAAAAAATTCTTTACTTTTGTTACATTTGTGTCTCACTTTGTTCATGTTACTAATTATTTGATTTGGTTATTATTCATTTTTGTTCATTTTATTGACTATTTTTTTTTTTTTCTTAACTGTGGAACTGCTAAACTGAATCATGTCAAAGAGGGAAATATCTAAAAAAAAACAAAAAACTTTCTGGAAACTAACCCTCTAGGACTGGAGTTTGACTCTGGTTTAGACCAAAATATATTTGTATGAGAGCATGACCAAAATAAGTGTATAAGTGTTTCTCTATGATCCCTCATATCCTGTACTTAAGTAGAAGTACAGCTACTTGTGTAAACTGATTCAACTCCTTTACTGAAGAAAAGTTAAAAAGTACAATTTCTGAATTGTAATAAAGTGAAAAGTAAAACTGCATTTTTGTTTTTGCTATGAATGATATGAATGAATGATACTGATTTAAGCAGGAAAAACCAGAACAATATATTTATATATATATATATATATATATATATATATATATATATATATATATATATATATATATATATATATATATATATATATATATATATAAAGCCTTTAAAAGTGAGTTAGTGTGTAGATGTTGGGTCATGGTACTCAGTTTAGTGGGTATGGACAGGACATTTAGGAAACATTCAAAAGTCATAGATACGGGATTTAAGAAAAAAAACTAAATCAATCATGAAAAAAGTCATCATAGAGAAATGGATAATTATGATAAAAACTCCAAAGTATGATATGGTCAGTCACGATTTCTGATTTACGATAGATATTTACAGATATTTCTATAAATGTAAAGAGTATAAAGTACAGATATTTATATAAATGTATCAAGAGGATAAAGCACAGATATTTATACAAAAAAATACTCAAGTAAAGTACAGATACCTAAAAACTGTACAGAAAAGGGAGTAAATCTACTTAGTTACTTCCACCTCTGATCTCTACAAAAGGTGCAGTTTACATCAATATATTTTTTAAGTGTCTGTAAATAGTAGTTGGTTGAGTAAAACCTGTGTTCGTGTCTCCATCCTGTGGTTCTAACACTGCGGATCACATCACGTCATAGCCAAACCCGCTGCAGCTGCGCGCGCGCACACACAAACGCGCGCGCGCGCACACACACACACACACACACACACACACTCGCTCTTAAATCCGCCCCTGCATCACATTCATACTGATGGAAAATGAGAGCGTGTTTGTGAAAAGAGCAGTTAAATAAAGCAGACGTGTGTAAAAGCTGCTCTGTCGCACTTTGCTAGCTTGCTAATGTTCATCCATCCCTGGCCTCACACACACTAGGATGCTGCTGCTGCTGCACATTGTCCAAACATCTGTCATTTTCTTACCCAGAATATGAGATTAAGAAAAACCAGGACGGTTTTGGAGGACGTAATTCCGCACTGGCCCATGGTATCCTAATTAATTTAATTAAATGAAAACCGTAGCTATAAAATAAAAACTACTGATGCACCTGCACCTTTGCTGTTAGAATAATAAAATGGCTCCAGTGGTCCTGCCCCGCTGTGCAGATTCTTCCGTAGACGACCAATCACATCACCGGATTTGCCATACGAAATCACGTGTTTGACTGACGTCACCATTGAAAACAAACAGTAATGGTGTCTGCTAGCTCAGCACAGGAGCTCTGCAAAGACATTTATTTGACTTGAAATTAAAAAAGAAAAGCTCACATTATCTGGAAAAATTTAATAATAAATAAACTGGTGGTTTCATTGTCCTAGATTTCCATAATCTACACTCAAAATTAAATTTGATTGATTGATAATTGTTTATTTTGAACAAAACACAAACAAAAAAAGAACACAATAAAAATAACAGTTTATTTTGAACAAAACAAAAAAAGAACACAATAAAAAGAACAATAAATGCAAATGTTCAAAAAGGAGTGAGAAGAAGTGGAAAACTGACCTAATCCCACCCCTTCAACAATCTCACTCTGTCCCTACTAATGAAATCAAGGAAAAATAAAGAAAGAAATAAAGAAAGAAATACAAACTAATGGACATGTACATGAAAAACCAAACAAAATATGACTTCATTTGCATGCGAAAAAGCCAAACTTATTTAATCCCATACCTTTCTTTTGCTACTAGTTTCCACTAGTCCTACTACTACAAAACACTTTAATAATATTAAATTAGTGGCAAAATTAACTTGTGTAACACTGTTTGTGTGTGTCAAGCATAGACATATCACGCTATAACTTAATCAATACTGGATATATTATCATAATATTATACAAACTGATGCATATATACATATATCAATATTGCAAAAGGTCAAAGGTTAAGGTCACATTTCGCAAAAAGGACAAAATCACCTTATTGCCTCTAATTCAAGAACAGATTGTCATAGAAACTTGAGATTGGCACAAAATAGGGATGAGGTTAGGCATTCTCTGAATCCTAGTTTACATAAAAGTTATCCAATTAATTAAATTATAATAAGATATTACATCAATATCGAAAACATGCTGAAGAAACTTTAGTTCATCTGTTTTAAGATTGTACACTATGTCACATATATTGGTGTGATATTGGTCTTTTATTTTTTAATAAGAAACTGAATATTTCTTTAAATCTTACATTTTAATATTTCTTAATATTTTTGCTTTATTAATGATTTGTCTGTCAAAAATAGTTTATTATTAATCTCATTTCATTTCCAGTTACATTTCCTATACATGCTTGCAAACCTTTCCAACCAAAAACCCAACTTTGTGATCTTTAAATCATTCTTCAATTCTTATTTGGACACTCCTAAATTCTGCAAAAACCCTAAAACTGTGAAAACTGAAGCCTTATTTTACGAATTTAAACTTGAATCTTTTTTCCCCATCTTGCCTCAAGTATTATGCATTGCTTATTACTGTTGTTTAAATGTATTGATCTGTTTTCTGTACTGGATTTATAAATAAAGTTTTTTAAAAAAATTAGTTAATTAAAAAATGTGGAAGTGGACTGGAACTGAAAGCATCTTCTTCATCTTCCTTTACTTCATTATAAGTCATCTTAATGTTCTATTTTATTCATTAACTAACTTGGTTTTTTTTCTATTTTGATTTAATTTATTTAGATTATTATTAACTTTATATAAAAACAAATATTATTTTTAACTTCAGTGATAGGATCTACTTTCTCTCTTTTAATTAATTTTGATTTAATTAACTTTATTATATTTAGTTCTGCTTTTTGTTTCATTTTTGTTGTTGTTGTTGTTGTTGTTGTTTTTTTAAAATATTTTAGTTTAATATAATTTAATTCTGGATGAAATCATGTCTCTGTCTGGATTCTTGTGGCATTAACACGTAACAGATAGCATGTGTGTTGAGTGTTTTTTGCCAGAGGGTGGCAGTGCATCAGCCTGTAACCCAGAGGTGTTCAACCCTATTCCTCTAGAGCTACAATCCTGCATGTTTTAGATGTTTTCCTCTGATAAATGTACCAAAAATACATTTCTAAGATCATTACTTTCCAAAGGATGTTTCCCATCACCCTTAAAAAGAAGATACACTACTGCTGAATCTATCATTAAACATGTGTGTGATTCAGGGCACATGACAAACCAGACACAAGTTTATCATTTTATTTCCCATTTAATACCATTCATTCATTTTCCCATCTCAGGCCCCATGAGCCTCCCAGAAGATCTGAAGACTCAAGCTCAGAATTACTGCTAAGATGGATATGCCCACTTTTTTCTGGTCACATGACCAGCCTGTAACGTCATAGTCAGGAGCTTTATATTGATATGTTAAATTATTAATATTATATTTCACGTCATTAAAAAGAAAAAAAGTAGACCAGCAGACCTCGCAGGCCACTGGACAAATGCCCAGTATGCCTTACTGTCAGGTGTGTTGGAAGGGGGAAACATCTAAAACATCTAAAACATCATCGTAGCTCTGCAGGACCAGGACTGAGCACCACTGCTGTAACCAGATGAAAAAGCTCATCAGTATTATCAGACTCAAATTCAACTCAAAGAAAAAATAAAATGAATGTGAGCATCACATGTTCTGCTACTGTTCAACTTACAACTAAAACATGTAAATAAGCTGTGAGGGAGGATGGATGACTTCATTAAAAGTTCATTCCTTTAGGGAAATCTGTTAATAATGTCTTTAGTCTGTTTTTTTATTATTCAGTTAAAACCTTCTACATTTGTCTTTGTCACATTTGAATGCTCAAACTCAACAAGAGTTAAATGTTACTGATACAGCCTGAAGCTGAAACAGTTACTGTCGACGCCACATCCATCCAACTGATCAATAATCTATCAGCCTTTTAGCGACAGGTGGAGCTTTTATTCAAAGAGAACAATATAATACAAGTCATTCAGAGATGGCAGACCTCTGTCAAGGCTTGATTTTTCAGTAATTTTTTATGAAACTCATAAAAAACAAAACAAAAAAATGGGACATTCTACACTTGGTTCCTGAGAAAACTGATAAAATGTTGTTCAAATGGGATATTACTTTTCATGAGGTTATTTCTGTGTTCGCTCAAGATTTTATAATATGGATCAATGAGTCCCTTAGAGGATCTCAAAACCATTTTTGTAAAAAAAAATCCAATGTGATATGACCATTTCAATATTCAATTACTTATGACGTCACTGTGATGTCATATGATGTGGCATAGCAACCATATTGCATATTTTTTTAACTGATATCTAATATGAAGAACAGTCTATTGTCGGATTTGATTAAATGTGTCAATAACCCTGATTTAAGGTCAAGGCCCCAAAGTTTGCAAACACACCATTGGTTTGACGTCATGTGATGTTAAAACATGACGTGATGGAGCCATAGGTGTTGACCCATCTGATGTCTAAAGGTGAGACCATGTGAATGAAAAAAAGGCACAATCCTGAGATATTACCACTGATGTGTTTTAGGTGTTGACCTTTAGTGTGACCTTGACCTTTGACCTTCATTACTCAAAATCTAACGGGTTCATTGTTGATCAATTATCTATCATTCCTGAAAGTTTAATCAAAATCCGTTCACAACGTTTTGCGTAATACTGCTGACAGACAGACAGACAGATGTTTAAAGTACAGATATTTATATAAAAATGTAGGGAGTAAAACAAAAAAGTTACCAGATAAACAAATTGTCAAAGTAGAGATACAGAAAAAGTTGACTTAAGTACAGTAATGAAGTACTTTTACTTCGTTACTTCCACCTCTGATCACCATTAACCGTTTGATGTATGAATGATCAGAACATTTGTCCAGATTTTTATCGTTAGTGTTTTTATTCGTCTTTAGGCTGAAAATAAAAAAAGAAAACTATGTGACTGAAATGTGTTTAATGAATCAATTTTTTATGGAGTTATAAAAATGTCCACAGTTTGTGCCTTATCAAACTACTTTCATCAGTTGTTGGGTAGTGTTAGCGGCTGCTATGTGCAGGTGCACAGCTGTTAGCAGTGACAACGCTAGCGCATTGATCACTATTGAGAGAAAGTAGCTCCAAGCAATGATGAGGTGTGACTTTTTGTTTTGTGATGGTTTTGTTATGCAAATAAATCATTAATTCCAACACATACTGTTTTGAGAAGAAACGTTTTATTTTGTTGACCCCAGGAAACCTGCCGGGACTACTTTCACTTTGACCAAACCAGACCAGCACTGGGCTCACAGGACACAGTCGGGGGTAAGTCACTGTGGGTGCACCAGAGTAAAGACACTGATGACATACACATTCATCTGAAAAATACTGAACTGTCCCTTTAAGTTCAGGGACATCACTTTTCTACATGTTTATCATCAAATTGGACCTATTTTACCTGTAGCCTACTAACCTACATAGCCACAATCTTCTGCTACTTTGCTGGAACTCAGCTGCTGTGTGGCAAAATAACAAACAGAATTTGAGACTGAGGGAAGAAGAAGCAAACAGACGACACAAAACAAATATGTTTGGGGTCATGGGTGATTTTTAACCCTCTATGAGACTTAAGGAAATTCATAAAAAAGTAAAAAAATTAAAAAAAAAAGACTTTTGATTTTAAGTCTTGTCCTGCTTTATCCTCGCTAGAGTCACTGGGCTCCAGCAGGTGAAGGCGGGGTACACCCTGTATGAGTCTCCAGTTCATCTCAGGGCTGAACATATATAGACAAACAATCACTCTCACATTCACACCTATGGGTGATTTAGATTAACCAGTTAACCTATCTTTGCATGTGTTTGGATGGTGGGAGGAAACTGGAGTACCTGGAGAAAACCCACGCAGACACGAGGACATGCAAACTCCACACAGAAAGGTCTGGTGTGGGAATAGAACCAGACGGAACTGAGGATTTCTTTGAATTTTTTGAAACCCTCTAAGGCAGGCATGTCCAATCTATTCCACAAAGGGTCGGTGTGGCTGCAGGTTTTTGTTCCAACAGCAGCAGAACACCAGATTGGACTCATTTAATCACCTGGTCTCAGTCATCAGGGAGTCGATTGGTCAAAGTGTGAACCAAAATCTGCAGCTACTAAGGGATTGTTAATGACCTATAAAGTAAATGGTGAGTGAACACACAACACTAGTTTACAAATAAGTTACGAACATCCAGATCCAAACCTTGGCAGACTGGTGCCGCTTCATAGAGGTCTGCGCTGTCGGAGTGATTTGGTTTATTTCTATATTTATTTATTAATTAATTATGCTGCATATTCTTACACCATGAGCTCAGTTGCTCCTTTGTTTCACGACCCTCTGTAGTGGTGTTTCATTTTGGGGTGTACAACTTTAATGCAAAACTAAAATCTTTTCACATGTTTTTTAGTGTTAATAATAAATCTGATACTGGAACTCACTCACATTGGTATTGATTCTATCCATATTAACAGTAATACATCCAACCCTAAATCACATACATAAACATTCCTATTTATCTTTAATATGGCTTATGCTTTATGAGTTATTTGTTGTATAATGTGACCAGGCTGTAATAATGATGTTGACATTGGTGAGGACATCATTTGATGACTTTGTTGTAAGAGACAGCAGAAAAAATCAATAAGAATGCACCTAAAATTGATGAAATATCATCTCATTTTGTTTTGTCAAAAAACGAAGACTTATTTCTTAAGCCACATTTTGTCTTTTTTTTAATTGCATTATATATTTAATTATAGTTATCATCAGAAGAACATTTACGTCTAGTCTCATCTCGTTTCTCACACATAATAAAGTTCAGTTGACGACAATATTTAGTCCAACTTTTTGTTGATAAAACCACCAATGACACGCTGTCTTTGAGAGATTGAACTGAGGAGGTGGAAAAATTATCCTTTTATTTCCCAAATGTTGTGTAATTTCCCATTCCACTCACAATTATGAGATAAAAATGTAAAATTATGAGATAAAAAGTCAAAATTAAGAGATAAAATATCAAAAATACGAGATAAAATGTAAAAATTATGAGATAAAAAGTCATCATAGCCTTGATGCCGAAATGCGCTGGGGTTTATATATGTTTTTATATGATTTTATTGGTTTTTGTAACCAAGCCAATTGAATAAAGGCTTTTTAATTTTCACTTATTATAGAGTGCCTTTTTAGAGTTTTTTCTTTTTTGTCTTCCAAAAAATATATAGTCCAAATATTGTCCAAAACATTCGGAAATATCCACAAGTGGCTGTTGTGCCATCTTTGGACTCTTTTACATGCTTTATTTATATATATATATATATATATATATATATATATATATATATATATATATATATATATATATATATATATATATATATATATATATATATATATATATATATATATATATATATATATATATATGCCAAAATGTGTTCTTATATGTTTATACAGCAGTTACATATTGTCAGTAAGTATCATCGTGAATCTTTGGCTGCCCCAGAGTGTCATCATCCTCATCAATAACTGTACACTGAAGCATTCAAGAATAGTCCCTTTTTATTCAAGTGTGTCCAAAAGTGTTCAGAGTGTGACATTTTAGGACAGCGTCTGAACATATCATCTCATAAACATGTGCCTAATATTCATTTGTTGTAGTATTAGTGTAAAACGTTCATGTGAACTAGGTAAAACCTACTGCTGTGGTCCTATAGTGGTTTTCAGCTCTCACTGTGCACACACTTTTATTTCAGGTGTTTTACTGAGGAAAATATTCAGGTGAGATACAAATGTATTTTATTTCACTGTGTTCCAACCATCCATGGATGTAGTCCAAATGGTTCAAGCACAGCATTTAATTTACTTTTATTAAAACATTTAGGTGAGATTTAGGCAAAAATGACTGGAAGTTTAAAGGGTTAAAACATCTGGTTTAAGGTTGACGAGAAGGTTCTGGACCGTCAGGAGGTCGTCCCAGAACATCAGAGGAGCACAGCTGTCCTCTGTGTTGGACATCTATAACAGCAGATGTCTACACAGGGCCTTAAACGTCATCCAGGACAGTTCACACCCCACACACAGCCTGTTTTCACCTCAGGGAAGAGGTACAGGTCCATTAACACCCACACTTCTAGGTTTTTCAACACCTTTTACCTGAGTTCAGTCATGGTACTGAACATGCAAGAGCTGTTTATATGACTGTGCAATATATTTATATTTATATATTTATATTTAGTCTACTGCTGTCATGAACTCTCTACCGTGTTTTTCTCAATTTTGCTACCTTTTATACCTTTTAATAGTTTTTAGTAATATATTCACATATTTTATCTATGTTTTTACTAAGTACTTATATTTTTATCTTGTCTTTTATATTTGTATGTTTTTGAACTGCTGGAAGTTGACCTTTGAACCTCATTGTACACAGTGTTATGTAGAATTAAAATAAAATATTCTATTCTAAAATGATGAGATAAAAAAGTCTAAATTATACGGTAAAAAGTCAGAAATGTGAAATAAAAAGTAAAAATCGTGAGATAACAGTCATATAACTATAATATATAAAGTCACAGTTTCTCTCCTCCACTGGTTTTCCCTTTGAAGTGATTTATTTGTTATACTGTCACATCTGTTTAGTGAAAAAGTAATGAGCCTATTCTGAGAATGTAAAGAGTATAAAGTACAGATATTTATATAAATGTAAAGAGTATAAAGTACAGGTATTTATATAAATGTAAAGAGTATAAAGTACAAATATTTATATAAAAATGTAGGGAGTAAATGTGAAAAGTTGCCAGGAAAATAAATACTCAAGTAAAGTGCAGATACCTAAAAAATCTATTTAAGTACAGGAAGTACTTAAATAGATTGACTTGAGTATTTTGTACTCTTTACATTTATATAAATATGTGTACTTTGTACTCTTTACATTTATATAAATATGTGTACTTTGTACTCTTTACATTTATATAAATATGTGTACTTTGTACTCTTTACATTTATATAAATATGTGTACTTTGTACTCTACATTCTCAGAATAAACTCATTACTTTTTGAAATTAGACAAACGTGACAGTTTGAAAAATAAGTCGGAAATCAGAAATTGTGACTATTATAATTTAGACTTTTATCTAATAATTTAGATTTTTAATCTCATAATTGTTCTTTTTTTAACTCCTATTGATGACATTTGTATTTTTCCTAAATATTCTGTCCATACTCACTAAAGTGAGTACAATGACCCAATAAAACACATCTACACACTAATTCACTTTTAAAGAATTAGTTTTTGGATATTTTTGACATTTTTCTGTTTTTTCCTGCTTAAATCAGTATTACTTCATCCATAGTTAAAATAAATAAATAAATAATGCACTTTTACTTTTTACTTTACTACAATTGAGAAATTGTATTTTTTTTTACTTTTACTTCAGTAAAGCAGTTGAATCAGTACTTGTACTTTTACCAGAGTATTTTTCCCACCAGTAGCTGTACTTCTACTTAAGTACAGAATGTAAGTACTTCGACCAACTGTGAATGAATGAGTCTGTTCCATTATAAAGCAGACATTTATAGAAGACACTCATTTTCTGTATTTTTTCAGTGTCATATTCAGGAACAAATCATAAATATCCATATAAGCCATAAAAACAAACAGAATAACATGTCTGTTCGTTTTAATGTCAAATCAGAAAAAACCCTCTGTGATTTATCGGTTACCAATCACGGCCACATGAGTGCAAATAATTATTTTATTTAATATAAATAACTTTAAACAACAACACAATGTTCAGTATCATGAAAATAAATTGGAAAAACCTCTACCTGTATTGCAATTGACACATGAGCTGTGAATATGACAGTGACAGTAAAGTACAATCATGATAAAAGCAGGAGGCTGTAGACGGACCACTGAGGTCACATGACCATGCGTGACAGACTCCTACAGCCTTGGTATCACATTCTGCTCTTCATATAGCGTTCTAAAATCTTCATCAACCAGTCTTCCTCCTAAAAAAGAAAAACATGGCATTACTTCCAGTTGTCATTTATCATTTAAACACATTGAACAGCTTCATTTCATTTTCTTTTTTTATTTGTCTCAAACTCAATATATACACGAATATACATCTATTTAAATAAGAATTTTAAACATACGTTTACTTTATACATACAAATATCTTCACTTACACTTGAATATCTGCATGCATATACAAGAGGAAATAACAATGAAATAAACAGTGAAAATTACAACACACACACACACACACACACACATATATATATATATATATATATATATATATATATATAAAGACTGAATGCTACTTTTCTGCTGGCAGCAATTAAGAGTCTTCAATGTGCAATAATGATCTTTTTATGTGCAAGAGTGACCTTTTATGGATAATACTGATCTTTTTAATGAGTAATAGTGTATTTTAGTGATCATTTATGGGTAATGGTGATCTCTTTTCGTGTGTGATCTCTGATAATGGGTCTATGGGTCTATCTATCTATCTATCTATCTATCTATCTATCTATCTATCTATCTATCTATCTATCTATCTATCTATCTATCTATCTATCTATCTATCTATCTATCTATCTATCTATCTATCTATCTATCTATCTATCTATCTATCTATCTATCTATCTATCTATCTATCTATCTATCTATCTATCTATCTATCTATCCAAATGATGAACTCAAAAAAACTCAGTTTGAGTAGGAATAGTGTGTGTGTGTGTGTGTGTGTGTGTGTATGTTTGCTATAACTCAATGAATACTTGCGATATCACCATATAATTACATGGGCATATACATATAGCTAATGCACATCAGATGCAATGATGCATTTGAGTAAAGGTCAAAGGTCAAGGTCACATTTAGCAGAAAGGTTAAAATCACATTATTGGCTCTAATTCAAGAACAGGTTGTCATAGAAACTTGAGATTGGCACAAAATAGTGAGATTAGGCATCCAGTGAATACTTATGGTCATAAGTTATTGATCAGGACTAAACAGTGAGGTCACCTGGTTTTTGGGAGTGGTTCTCCTGTGTGTCCTGTATCTGAGCCTCCAACACCTTCTGCATAAAGTCCTGGAGCAGCTCCTGCAGAGGGTCTTGTTCTAGGGGCAGAGACACTGGACTCTGACCTTCAGAGGAAGACACCACTGGGGTGTCCATCACACTCTTCTTACCCATGAAATGTCCTTTTAGTAAAAAAAAAAACAACAACAAAAACCCAAAAGTCATGAGTGTCAACATTATCCAGGTGAACGTGACATTTTACAAATAAATATATGATCAGTTCAGTTTCATATATTTCAATCACACACAAAATCATCAACAGATCCATCACAGCTGCACAGCTTTTACACACAGACGGTAAAAGTATAAAACCTCCTTATAATGTATTTAAATGTTTTAATGTATTTGAATGTTTTAATGTCACATTGGTACTTTAATACATTAGGACTTTTAAGGATTGAAATGGACATTTTATTTTATTATCCATGGTTTTTATATATATGTTTTTACCTCTGATGATAAATGTTTCTATTTTTAATATTGTCTTTTACATTTTCTTTTATATTTTCTTCTCTTTTACTGTCTTATATTGTCTTCTCTTTTACTGTCTTTTATATTGTCTTCTCTTTTACTGTCTTATATTGTCTTGTCTTTTATATTGTCTTGTCTTTTACTGTCTTTTATATTGTCTTGTCTTTTACTGTCTTTTATATTGTCTTCTCTTTTACTGTCTTTTATATTGTCTTCTCTTTTACTGTCTTTTATTTTACTGTCTTTTATTACCTCTCCCTAGGAGGTTATGTTTTTGCCAGCGATCGTTGGTTGCTTTGGATGTTTGTGAACAAGATAAATGAAAAACCTTTGGACAGATTTTGGTTAAATATTCAGGGTAGGTTGGTAATGAGGACGTCTGGAAATGACTAGATTTTGGTGGTGATCTGGGGGTGGGGTCTACCTTGGTGGAGGGCTGTGCTCTCAGAGTGCTTTTCTAGTATTATCTTTTCTTTTACTGTCTTTTAGATGTTTTTATGATATTGTATACATTGTCATTATATTCACAATGACAATAAAGTGATATTGTATTTTATTTTAGATAAGGAAGAAAAAGAAAAAAAAAAAAGAAAAGGCAGGGGCACTCTGAGAATTTAAAAATATATATTAAGAAGTATTTAATAAATCAATTAAAAATTAAAAACACATCAGCCTATGCATTGCGGCCAAGGGTCGTCATCAGGGCCCCTCATTAAATACTTTTTAATATATATTTTTAAAATCTCAGAGTGCCTCTGCTTTCTTCCTCTTCTGGACTTGAACCTCACCTGGTACAGATGAGTAAAATAAACATCATTTGCACAGTCTCCTTTTTGCCATCTATTTTATTAAATGGTCAACTTTTGTTTTTGCACTTGAAAAGGAATGGGAAGAAATAAAACTTATAAACTCCCACTCCATTTTTACAAACCAATAATCCAGTAGATTCTGCATTCTATGATTTATCACACTTTTTTTATAAATCCATTTACCATTAACACAAAACATCCATCATCATTTATATACACATTATTTTTTAAGTCACCTCATACATATTTGCTCTATTTATTCCATCTATTAAAGAGGTATTACATTTGGGTCTGTCTGTCTGTCTGTCTGTCTGTCTGTCTGTCTGTCTGTCAGCAGGATTACGCAAAAAGTTCTGCACATATTTTGGTGAAACTTTCAGGAATAATAGATAATGAGTCAAAGAAGAACCCATTAGATTTTGAGTATTGAAGGTCAAAGGTCAAGGTCACACTAAAGGTCACATCATTATTAATATCTCAGGATTCAGACAAGATAGAATCTGGGTTTTTTTTTTCATTGTCATGGTCTCACCTTCAGACATCAGATGGATCAACACCTATCACACCATGTTCATATAACGTCATATCAAGCCTCAGAGGAGGACTGCTGTCTCTGACTGACTTGTTATTATCATGACCTGAGTTTTAAATTACTAAACATAGATTTTTATCCTGGTTTTTATCCTTTTATTGTATTTTATTTTATTTTATTCTAGTTTTTGGGGGGTTTTGAGGATTTATTGTGTTTCATCACATCTTGTTTTTATTTATTTATGTTTTATGCTTTATTTATGCCTGTTGCTATACTAATGAATGATGGGACACTTTCTTGTCCTTTTGTCTTGTCTTCACACCCCATCAGGTTCCTCCTTAACAGGTTCAATGTGTGTCTTGTTGTAAAGATGAACACATTTACTCTGTCTGCAAAAAAAAATCTACCTACACGTACAAATAAAGTAACCTTCTACCTTGAACAATACAATTTATATAATCAATTATATTTATTTAGATTCACTTTTGTATTTACTACAAATACTGTATTTAATATGATAGTATATCCTAATCATGATAGTTTATATTAATTTATGGCAATAGATGTTGCAGTAATGATGTGGTAATATGTATTAAATTACTTTTTAAATCATCCATTTATGGAAAAACTTTTCATGATTATTTTCAGCTTCACTTTGTGGATTCACATGCGTTCACAGTAATTACAGAACGCTTCAGCTGACAGTAGAACAGACTGGATTTACACATAAATGCTTCTATTGTAACCACTGACAGAGGCGGTTCTTCAGGGTGGCACCAAGGGCCATTTGCCCCGGTGAATACCTTATTCTGCCACCCCATTTTATTTTTTAATAGTATTTCATTTAAAATATCCATAATTTATACTTTAGTGATTTATTGACCGAAATTCACTTACTCTCATTCCTGTCTATTTTTAACTACTGTATTTTCTGTACGATAAGGTGCGCTTAAAAGACTTGAATTTTCTCCAAAAACCACAAAGCACCTTATATATGGATTAATTTTGGTTGTGACTGAGAATTTTAACATTTTATCTCATAATTTTGACTTTTTTATCTCATAATTGTAACTTTTTATTACATAATTTTAACTTTTTATGACATAATTTTTACTTTTCATCTCATAATTTTGACTTTTTATCTCATGACTTTGACTTCTCTTAATGCGTCTTAGGCTATATGTGACAATCCCCTCAAAATAAACCATTCATTGACAGTACACCTATTTTTAATGTCCTGCCCTACGCTGCGAGTTATTCTTCATCCATAACATCCACAAAAAAAACTTCCTCTGTCAGTTAGTTGCTTTTTTCATCCACTAACTTTGACATCTGTAAAAATATATGAGAAGAATATTTTTTAACTGTTTATTTGCTGTTAATCAACCTCAGTCCTGATCAAAACTACAAATTATATTTTTAAATAATAAATAATGAACCCTTTAAATGCCAATTTACAAGATTAAGTCACTGATTTGGGGAGGATAAAAACACAAAATTACCTATTTTCAATATAATAAATGATCAGAGACAAGGTTTTTTTTCGTACATATAACAGTCTTGGATATGTCAAAGATCAGTAATGGAATTTACTTTGAAGCATATTTACTTTTTGTACAGATTTTCATATATATAACTCCCTTTGTTGGTGTTACTGGGTGTTTTCATCCAATAACTTGACAGCATAAATCTCTTAATTAACCTCAGTCCTGATCAATACTATCAATTATTATTAGTATATTCTTCTAAATTAACGAGCCTATTTAGAAAATAAAAGCACTGATATGGGAAAAAATACACATAAAATGACACATTTTCAATATAAAATGTGATAGGACATTTTTTTTTACATAAATTTACATTTACATGTCACATATTACCACAGTTTTAAAAAATGTAATTTTTTATCAGGACTAACAGATTTATGCAAAAAAAAAAAAATAATCAGATTTTTTTTCTTTTTACAGCAGTCAAAGTTAGTGGATGAAACCAAAGGGCGTAAATTTACTGACAGTATTATGAAAATTTTGAAAGAAAATTGTCAAATTATATGTAAAAGTAAGTTTACTCAACAAAAACCATGCCATTTGATCCAATACAGTGAAACTTATGAGGAAAAATTACAGCTAGTGGATGTTTTGCCCCTAATGCCACAGAAGGGTTAAACATTATTGCACCATCACCAGACACAAACATAAATGGTAAAGTCTTCTTACCCGTTGCCCAAAGGTTGCCTCTTGGATTGACTTTAATTTTTGCAACTTTATTCCTAAGCTCAGTCAAATCAAAACTGACAGCAGCAGTAAAAGGCATGAAAGAAAATAAGAGCAGATAAGTCAATAAGCCAGAGTGGCAAACATTGTTGAGTGTAAAGCTTTTCATTTCTGCGCAGCTGTAGAACTGTCCTCGAGGGCAAGAATGTCCAAATGTCTCCTGCTTCTGCCCGCGCGCATCCCGTTTATATACAGGCTGTCCTGTCAGGGGTGGGCTCCGTTTATATGGCGTGTACCCCCCCCTCACCATTTTACGCGGCTGCGTAAACGGAAATGTGACTCATTCAACTCATTATCAAGCTTTCAATGAAGCGCGTGCGGGAGGAACAACTCGTCTTTAACTTTATGTGTGTGCGCAAAAAAAACATTATCTCACTTATTCAGCTGATAAAATAAAATTATTACAAATATGTTGTGTTGGTCACTTTCACAACATACATAATCCACAGGACACCGAAGTAAAGTAAACGTTGCCTTTATTGGGACAAACATTACAATGTACAGTAACTGTTTAGCACATCACTCTATTCTAACGGTGTTGTTATGCTAGGTAAACGGTAGATTACATATCAATGCGCCTAATATAAAGTAGTCCCTGTAATATAACTAATAGTTCCCGTATCTCCAACCTTTTTGAGCCGCGGCACATATTTTACATTAGAAATATCACAAGCCACACTACCAAAGAAAAAACTCACA
The DNA here is from genome assembly GCA_020466265.1 of Siphamia tubifer. Classification (NCBI taxonomy): domain Eukaryota; kingdom Metazoa; phylum Chordata; class Actinopteri; order Kurtiformes; family Apogonidae; genus Siphamia; species Siphamia tubifer. Next base: position 27,506,637 of record CM035785.1, on the reverse strand, counting down.
AAAACTATATTTATTGAAATATAATGTAAATCTAGTCTTGATTTACATTATTCAGTGCGAGCCTGTTTAGTTAAACTCAATGTAACCCTTTAACCCCTGATGCGTCAGTGCTTACACATTCTGAGTGGATGGTTTCGTTTAAATATTTAGAAAATTTCAATTAAAATGTGTTTTTACTGACTTTTGTTGATGGAACTGATCTATGTAAATAAACAGATGTAAAAAAGTAACTGATCAAGAAAAAAATAAAAAATAAAATAAACTAAAACTATTGGAACCAAATTACAATACTACAATATCTTTTGTTTTGTTTGTTTTTTGCTTAATTGTTTTGCAAATTGTCTCAAGCTATTTGTTATTTTGTAAATATTTATTAGTTTTTTGTTTATTTTGTTGCTTATTTTGTTTGTTTTTGTACATTTTTTTTAATTTTTTATTTTAGTAATTTTCTTCAATTTACTTCAGTTTGTGTCTTACGTTGTTCATGTTACATATTATGTTGTTGGTTTATTCATTCTTTTGTTCATTTTTATTGATCGCTTTAGCTGTTTTTGTTCATTTGTTGCTTATTTTGTTGTATTTATTTATTTATTTTTACTGTGGAACTGCTAAAATCTCAGAAGTTAAAAGGTTAAGAAAGTTCAGAGTGGATCAGTGGTGTGTGCTGTTGTATGGATCTATAATCATGCTGTGAAATTACATAATTTTTCATGGCACACCTGATGATTTTTCATAGCACACTAATGTGCCATGGCTAAGGATCGACCGATACAGGTTTTTTAATGGCCAATGCTGATGCAGATTTTTTCCCATCACTCTTGGCTGATGTGTTGGTCGACCCTTAGCCACAGTACACTGGTTGGGAAACACTGCCATATCTAATGTGAACATAAAATATTTAGCAATGGATTTATTTTTTTTTTAAATGTATTTCCTGCTTCAATTGAAATAATTCAGAATCTTTTGGGGGTGTTTCTATGAAGGCTGATGGATCATCTGCAGGTCTTTCTGGATGTTTCCTTTAAGGCTACAGTTTGATTATCTAAATGATTCACTCTATTCATGGACAGACACATACTGACAGGATGCACTGTAAAAACAAATCTGTAAAATTTGCTCAAAGTAAGGTAACATATTGGTTTTAGTAGATTTTAAACCATATTTGGACAAAGGAGACACTTTATATTAGAGCTCATGGGTGCAACAATATGCAACATAACTTTACTGAATATTTTGGTCATTTTTGTTCATTTTATTGAATTTTTTGGTTATTTTATTTCATTTTACTGAATATTTTTGGAATTTTGTAATTCATTTTAATGAATATTTTTGTCATTTTTGTTCATTTTACTGAATATTTTGTTAATTTGATTTCATTTTACTGAATATTATGTAGATTTTACTGAATATTTTGGACCTTTTTGTTCATTTTACTGATTTTTTTGGGTTGTTTTTTTAAATTAATTTTAATGAATATTTTGTTACATTTTTTATTTTTTTAAACTGTCCACTCAGCTGGAAAACATGTTTAAGGTTTGCACAAAAGAAGCATGTATTTAAAACTCTTAACTGTTAAAAAGAACATGTTGGTCTATTTAATTTAGGGTTGGATGTATTCACACCTCTAATTTAATCTATTCCACTATAAAACACCACTACAGTAGTCATGAGACAAAGGAGACACTTTATATTAGAGCTAATGGTGCAATAATATGCAACACAATAGAAATATTAATTCAACAAAATATAAAAACAAATAAAAAGGTTAAAACACACCATAACTGTGCTATTATATATAAAGAACAGAACTTCTAATCAACTCAAAACACTAAAACACATTAAAACTATGCCAACTAGTTTGTCCTAATGCATGCTGGGAAATCCTCCCCCTGCTCTTCCTCCAACATGTCACAATATTATTGGGTAGATTTTATTATACTATTTTAAATAGTAGTTGTTACCATTTAAAAAAAGGGTAGAATTTAACCAGTTATAATAGATTTGACCAGAAATTCTTATTATTGTTGATTAAAATGGAACATATTTCCATCGATTGTATTTATCAATCAACAAAATCATTTTTTACTGTGTGTATAGTCAGGGTCAGTTTTCCAAACAGTTGAACCCTGAAGGCATTTCATGTTAACTTTTGTCATACAGTGTTTTTAGCGGTTTTGAAGGGTGCTGAATTCAAATCTTCTGTATGCTGGGTTCAAAAATGTCCAATAATGCCTCAAAATGGAGAAATCCAAAATGGCCATCATAGCCAGATCAAAATCTAATGAATTAGTTATCTTTATGACTGTAGAAGGATATATATATATTATAGGTTTTCACATACGGAGAGTTTAATGACACACTCAGACTTAAGATCAAGACTAAAGAAAATGCTAGAAAATGCTGGAAATTCAGGTACATGGTTAATCATTTAAACTTCCAAGGGTCCACATATAGGTTGGAAGGAGTTGCTCAAAAATATTAATCAAACCACCCAAATCTGTCCCAAATGTCACATGACCTAATGTAGTTTGACAACAGAGATTCTCACACGTCAGAAGATATAAACCACTGTCAGATAAAATATCCACAGCAGGTACAATCACCCATTTGTTCAAAATACAAATGACAAACAGCTGATATGAACCTTTATGTCTCTTTATGTATGACAAAAAATAACACGAAATGCCTGTGGGGCTTTAAATAGACATATTTTCTAAAATCCTGCCTTAGTCTAATACAGAGGTGAAAGTAACTAAATTACTTCATTATTGTACTTTACGTGAGTATTTTTCTGGCAACTTTTTACTTTTACTCCCTATACTCTTTACATTTATATAAATATCTGTACTTTATACTCTTTACATTGTCAGAATATTCTATTTACTTTTTCAAACAAGGCAGAACACTAAAATTCCAAAACACCAACGATTCAGAGCAAAAATTAGACCAAAATGTATATAAATAATTACTAATAAAGATTTTTATATCAATTTTGCCATTTTATCTCATAATTTCAGCTCTTTTTCTCATAATAATGCATTTCTTATCACTTATTTAGGAGTATTTTAATCTGATTAATTTTTATTTCAGTTGTGACCCCCCCATTTTTCCTAAATGTCCTGTCTATACCCACTAAACTGACCTGATCAAACACTTTCTACACAGAAATTCACTTTTAAGGGCTTTTTTTGGGAAACTTTTTTGATCTTTCCTGGTTAAATAACTTTTTAATATATGGTTAAAAAAAAAACATTTAAAATAAAAATGCAGTTTTACTTTTTAGAATTTTTTTTTTTTTTTACTTTTACTTCAGTAAAGCAGTTGAATCAGTACTTCCACACTTACCAGAGTAGTTTTTTTCACCCCAGTAGTTGTACTTCTACTTAAGTACAGAATGTGAGTACTTTGGCCACCTCTGATATAGTATTAAAGGTGTCATTCTACTGAGTTACCAACACATTCTGCCTTTGACAGTGGTTTGTCACCTCCACTGGCTGCAAACTGCATTGACAGAAAACAACAAGAGGAACAAGGGACCCAGAAAAAGCTGGTCTGTCTGCGTCACCCACGTGGTGTTAAATCCATCCCCCATTGCAGCAAATCTGAAGTAGCATTAGCATCTACGAGAGAAGATCGTGTCACAGTAGCTGCTGCACAAACTTGAATAAAATGTTGGATCAAACTGTTCATGTGCTCTCTGTGGAAATAAAGCCTAGTTTTTTTCCTGCATGTTTTCAGAACAAGCGACAGCACAAAACCTAGCGAGATGTTACTCACAGACCGAGAGGGGAGGGAGGGGGGAGTGTTACTTCATGCATTCTGAGCCAATCAGAGATGCTTCACTACCGCATCATGGACATGTATGAGGAGGTACCGGTAAACTCTGTCGTTCAATCTCAAGTCATTTTTGTACCATGAAAAAACAGCTGGAAACAATTAATCCAGACGTGTTTTAAAAAAAAAAAAAAATAGAATCAACACACAATGGGGCAGTCTGTCTTATCAATAACAATGGAGAACACAGCAATATTAATGAAATAACCATGGAATGACACCTTTATGATTCTGTATCATCCTGGTAAATTGGATGAGCCCCCCACCCTTCCAGTGGGAACATGACATTTGGCCAGTTGCAGCATGCTGCTGCTGTGGACATTTGTCCTCTGAGGACAGGAGAACCTGCTGATTCCTGCTGCTAATTTAGAGCTGATAAGACAGACTGCCTCTTTGTCACTTCAGGGTGCTAAAGTTACAAGTTAAGTGAGAGAGACGCAGCTGTATCCTGCTCTTTTCATAACCTTTGGTATTCACACGCATATACTTGTGATTTCAGTCATTCCACACATTAGAATGTCACTTTAATTAGACTGTTGACGGACCGTTACTGCGCCGCTTCACACAGGATTTAACCGAGCTCTGGGTTTATTCTATACCTTCACCTTAGGAGTGGAATATTTGGATCGTTTCACATTGGTCTTATTTTAACAGTTAACATATTTTCAAGTGTTGAAATGTATTTTACAGACTGTTAAGTATTTGGTTTATGTGTTGAATATTCAGAACTGATAAAAACCCATTTCATTTACAATCTCACACAAAAGGTCAAAATAAACCTAAGTTTCAGTGAGATCAAAGAGTTTGTACAACTTCTAATTTCATCACAACCTGAACAGAGAGAGAGAGAGATACAGGGAGACAGACAGAGAGCAAGACATAGAGAGACAGAGAGAAAGACACACACAGACAGACACAGAGGGAGAGACAGAAAGACACAGAGAGAGACGAAGACAGACAGACACAGAAAGAGCAAGAGAGAGATGGACAGATGGACAGACAGAAAGAGCAAAAGAGACAGACAGGCGGACAGACATATCTGTTTCAATTAAAAGACATTTTTCTTTAGTCACTGCTTAATTGAAATAAACATTCACCCACATGTACAACATTAAATACAGTTTACGGCTGTTTTGTACGGGTGTCTGGTACCGTTTGCCTGATGGCAGTAGCCTTAAGGAATGGTGGAGAGTGGTAGGAAGGGTCCTCAGTGATGACATGCTCTTTAACCCAATGGTGTAAATAACAGGTATAGTATAATGCGTAAGAGTATAATGCTACTGAAACAGGCGGTGTCCTGATGAGACTGTAATCAATGTCAACAGAACCAGTGGTTAAATAGGGTTTGAAGTGTCCTTTTCATTCTGCTGGACTATATTATGATTGAAGGTTGATCCAGTCTGATGACAGTGTTATATACACATGCTACAATCCAGCTTGATGACATGATTAATAAAATCTACTTCAACAAATAAGAAAACAAGGCGAGTTTGGAAAACATATTTACTCAGATGTCAACTTGAAAAGCAGGATACGCCCCTTCACTGACCTTCTGAATACTTATGAACAACAGTGAATAAGACTGAATGAGAGTTTATAAGAGTTAAGAGGGCAGTGGCTGATTTCCAGTTGAATTCCACACGTCCAGCCTGTCTTCTTTTGGTGTTTTACATGACATGATTAAAGGTGTCTGCTACTGAAAACACTGAATTATGCTCAAAATGTTTTAAAAAACAATTCCTACAATTGGACACATTAGGTGTCAAACATGATACATGATTACTCAAAATCCATTAAATGTTCATTTAATACTGTAACAGCGATAAATGTACCAAAAAAATACCATACCTTGAACAACATTTCCAGAGAATATTTATGATTATAATAGACAGACACAGAGCCCCTGTTTACTCATTTCTAAATATAAATGAAGCCACAAAAGGGTTTGTGTACAGTTCTATCACAAACACTGTTTATATCGACACTGTAGGACGATCTTAGCCTAGTCGCACAAGCCTCCCCCTGGCAGCAGCAAATCTAATGTGCTAGAGTAGTAGTCTAGTTTCGCTCAATGTAACTTTTGGTTAGATTTCCCCGAAACTGGCCGACCAATCACGAGGAAGTATAGAGTCAGAGGGCGGGCCTAAGAAAGTGACACTGCGACAATTGGGAGAGAAACAACCATAGAAGAAGAACAACAGGTGTAGACTTACTTTTATCAAAGATGACTTAAGAATGTGTGAAAACATCAGCAATCTTTAAATTATTTTTACAGAAGCGACAACAGTCGTTAAGCTCCATAATCCACCATTTTGTTTAGTCATTCCTAACTTTCTCCAGACTCCTCCGTCAACTTTCCGGCACTCTAACTACGTCATTCTAAAGATTACGCTGATTAGTTGTAGTACCGTCCTATTGCATACAGAGGGATTTAAAAAAAGACAACCTTTTAGCCCCACCTCCCCTGACTATGATGCACCACTAGACCCATACATGGAATGAATAGGGATAGCGCTGCTAGGCTAGGACGATTGACCTCTGCAGCAACTTGAGAAAAGTAAGAGAAGAGTTCGAGACGACTGAAGACCTCCAATAACGGATCATGGATGGTAACCAGATTTCATATTTAATATCTTTCATTTTCAGTTGTCATAAAATACTTCACAGATTTTTTTCAAAGACAATGAATTAACAGGAAAGAAATAAGATTTAATTTATTTTTAAGAATGTCATTTCACATTCTGTGGATAACGAGTAAAGATAGACTTCAACCTAAATCTAATCTAGTTCCCTCACAAAAATATTTTTTAAAGCTTGGATTTTTCTTGTGTAAACACCCTATCCACATTTCTACAAAATGTTTGAACAAATGGTACAAAAAAGCCAGTTGGGTTTGACAAAGTCGAACTTAATTCTGTGTTGAAAGGCGTGACTGAGTTTTCCTGGACGTAGTTAATCCTTCTTGAGTCTTGCAGTTTGGTACTTCACTCCCGATGGACCAAAACAAAGAGCCCCAACATGAAGAGAACAGCGTACTGCAGAAACAAACAGCAGCGTTATTGACTCACAGGGTAATGCTGCCGTACTCCGCTCTACCATCAAAACTAAGAAACCTGGAAACTTACTTTGAACTTGGGGTAATCGTTCATGAGGATGGTGACGATTCCGATGTATGGGACAAACCTGCGAACAACAAAAAAATCTGCAATGAGCACAAACAACATCTGACATCCTATGTTTAAAGACATTTTATGGTTTTTAGTTGCGCATTTCCTTCTTAAAGGGACAGTTCAGTAGTTTTGTGTATATATGTGTATGTCATCAGCGTCTTTACTCTGGTGCACCTACAGTGACTTACCCCCGACAGTGTCCTGTGAGCCCAGTTCTGGTCCGGTTTTGGTCAAAGCCAAAGTAGTCCCAGCAAGTTTACTGGGGTCAACAAAATAAAACGTCTTTCTTCTCAAAACAGTATATGTTGGAATGAGTGATTTATTTGCATAACAAAGCCATCACGGAACAAAAACTCACACCTCGTAATTTTTTGGAGCTACTTTCTCTCAATAGCGATCAATGCGCTAGCGTTGTCATTGCTAACAGGTGCGCGCCTCCACGTAGCAGCCCCAAACACTGCCAAACAACTGATGAAAGTAGTTTGCTAAGGAGCACAGCTGTTAGCAGTGACAACCCTAGTGCATTAATCGCTATTGACAGAAAGTAGCTCTAAACAATTACGAGGTGTGAGTTTTTGTTCACGCTTTATTTTGTTGACCCCAGGAAACCTGCCAGGACTAGTTTGGCTTTGACCAAAACCAGAGCAGAACTGGGCTCACAGGACACTGTCGGGGGTGAGTCACTGTGGGTGCACCAGAGTAAATACGCCGATGACATACACATTCATCTGAAAAATACTGAACTGTCCCTTTAACAGTCTCCTATGTCTGGAAATAACGGATAGTAAGATTAAATATCATCTTTTTCAGACAAGTTTGAGAACCGAACAAAAATGCTCCTATAGGTCATTCCAGGTGATCACAATGAGTAACTGTGATAGCTCTGACAGGCATCAGCGGGACATTATGCTTAAGTCACAGTCACCTTAGATAGAAAAGATGTAGCCTTTGTCAAATGTGTGTATGTTCAACTATAGAAATGTGTCCTTTTGTCTGCACCCACTGAACAATGGAGACCAGACAGGTCAGCAATGAGCAAATACAAAACCTGGCAACTGATTAGGAGGGGAAAAAAAGCCATGAAATGGAAAAAAATAAGACATTTTCTGATTTCTGACACATCTGAAGCACACATGAATGAAGACCATCATAAAAGTTTATGTGAGGTTGCCAGGAAAATAAAGTGAGCAGTTCTTCCTTTCTCTTAACTACATCAACACAACCTCTGTTAGAAGCCACAGGTGCTTGCATATACACAGCCCGTTAGAGATGGGTGATTATACGATCGTGATTAATGATATGATCGCGATTAATCATTGCGATAAATTTCAGGTCGATTACGGTGATCAGCTGCGAGCCTCGATCAAACATGGCAGAAATGTGCATTGAAGCTTAATTTGTTCCACTAATGCACAGATATGCATGAAACCAGAGCTACAGTGATGGAACTTGTAGGGGTGCTGTAGCTCACATTTGGATGGGAACAAACAAAGAAGATAAAAACGGGCACAGAAACTTAAACCATACGCACAGACACAGACAACAAAGAATGACAAAGTTGAGCTGCAGGCTGTGAAAGCCATGACCGGAGTTATTCTGCAAAGAGGATGATATTGAGAAACAAGGCAGTCAGAGACAGCAGGCCAAGGCTTGATATGGTGTCATATGACGTCAAAACATGAAGTGATGGAGCCATAGGTGTTGACCCATCTGATGTGTGAAGGTGAGACGATGTGAATGAAAAAAAACCCCACCAGATTCTACCTTGTCTGAAAGATCTGAATTATGACATTAATCCTGCTGACAGACAGACCCAAATTTAATACCTCGACGGAGGTTAAAAGGTCAGTGGACATCGGTTGTGTGGCAGTGGACTGACGTAGAGCAAATTAACCCGGTGTGCAGAGTATGTCAACAGTGGCTGCCATCGTAATCTGGCAACACAACAAATCTTTTTAATTACTTAAAGAAATGCCATCTGAGTGATTTTGGAGAAAGAATAAAAGTGTGAGTGGAGCCTGTTGACAGTTCATACACTACTGGAGGCACTGACACACGACCACAGCAGTAGTCTAGTTTCATACCAGGCACCTTCATTATCTGCAAGGGACAATGTTAATTGTCTATGCTGTATATCTCAAAAACCTCAAGACTGTTAAGTATTGCACCGTTTTATAAAATATTTTCAAAAGTTTTTTGCAGTTTAGTGAAAATGTATATTTAATTTGCTGTGCTATTTATCTCATATCTTAAATAAAAATAATAATAAAGCTAATCTCTAGTTACTTTACTTTTCAGTATAGATTACGGCAACACGATTCTGGAAAAAAATGTGTATCAGGGTTTTCTTGATAAAAATTGATATAAGGATTCTCTGCACGATAAGAGTACATTGAGGAGTACTTTAAACGTGGCTTTACTACAAATTAATTTTCAGTGCAAGATTTGCTTGCCGTTTCACCACGAGCTAACAAACAAATGATGTATTTGAAACAGTTAACCTGTATTTCCCTCTCCTGGTGGAATTGGTCTTCCATACCTACACTAGATTTGCTTGCGAAACATTAAGCAATTCTAGTATTGCACTTGTGGTAAAGTACTTCTGAATGTACTCCATTTCTGAATCAGAGTGACCTCAGAACCTCTCCACATGGTTCGGGACTGAGGACAGACGCCTGCTGTGTGAAAGTGACAAAGCAGGCCTCCAACACATCCTGGCATCATGCAGGGTGGCGCTGTTGCAAGGGCGTCTCAAGTGGCGGCACAATCAAGTGCTAAGGAAGTTGGCAGACCACCTGGAGAGGAGAAGAACAGCGGCTAACTCAACAGCAAGCAGCCAAACGACCACGGGAGACACACCCAGTGGAGGTTGGGTGCAGGGGTTTCGTGGGCAGGTCAGCGATCCAGCTTCTTCGAGCTTTAGGAGCAACAGGGGCAAGACTAGAACGAGCAACCAAGGAGCTAGCAGAAGAGGTGGAAAAGGCAAGCTACTGGCTGTGGTTAAGGAGGTAAGACACCCCAATAGGGTCAGATGCAGGGAGTGGTAGAGAGACGTCCCGAGATGCCACTTGCCCCCCTACCTGGAGATGTACTGGCTAGGGCCTTAAATTTAACACACTGCACCAGCCTTAATAACTGTATGTTACTATATCCAGGTGAGTTACTATTAGTCATGGTATCTGGCTGATGTTAGCAACTAAAATGGCTGTTCAGGGTTGCAAACTATTTCGTTAGCAATTTCGCTAACATTAGCATGCTAAGTGCTGCTACAATTGAGATGTGTTGTGCTATGAATATGAAGAAAGTCTGCACGAATATGAAAGACTGCACTTGGAGACATATGACCACTAAACTGTTCTGCTGTCATTTATACTTCATTATGTATAGTAGTCTACAGAAGTACTATACTATGGTATATACCGTATACTGCAAGTGGCTCAATTATACTGGTGTATACATTTTTGGCCATACCGCCCATTCCTCGCTGGAAGCATAATAGACCTTCATCTACTGTTGTGACTTACCCTCGAGCTCGTCCCACCACATCTTTTTTCTCCAGCCAGTGTTGACCTTGCTTGTACAGCCCTCTGTCATCCACTGCATTGTTGTCCCCTTTGGTCAAGAACTTAATGTCTCCATTTTCCCTGAGGACAAAGAAGCACCAGTTTAGACCAAAGTCCACAAAGTCTGCCATCTCATTTATCTAGAATAGTGAAGAAAACTAGCCTAGACTCCTAGCGGCAGCATATTTTTTTAATTTAGCAAAATGGCCGCCATACAGACATGTGGGCAAATGCAAACTTTGATTTTCTGATGCTATACACCATAACCTTTCCAAAAATATATAGTTTACCAAATCCCACCGAAATACATAATGCCCTGGACAACATGGTGCAGCTGTAGTGGACACACAGCAGAAGACTTACTTTTCGTGGATCTTTAGTACTCTGTGTACTATGGGGATCTCTCTGCCTTCTATCCTGAAAACAACGATCTCTCCGACTCTGATGGGGTCCTCTACTCGGTTTGTCAGAAACAGCAGGTCTCCTCTGTGGAAAGCTGGCTCCATACTCCCACTGAAATTACATTAACAGTAGATGCACTTCATAAAAACTTGGTATAATCTATGGATGTTAACTGACAAGCGTTTGACCGGTCATAATTTTCTTCCATTGATTAAAAACAACAAAAAACATCCTGCATCAGTCATTCCACTGCACAAACTCGTTAGCATTGTAGTGTCTACCACAAAGAGGAAGATTTGTGAGCTCTCTATAGCATATCTTTAAAAATGATGAACTTGACCATTAGCAATACAAGACATTTTATTAATAGCAAACACAGAGCTCAGTTAATCTATGTGGTACAACCATGTCACACCAGTTTAGAACATTTGCACAAAACAAACTAAATGCAAAGCTGATGTGAGGTAACAGAACTTCTAGACTGGGACAGCAAGTTGCCACCATGAGAACCCAACAGCGCGGTGGATGAGTTGTGTCATCCGTTTGACAGACCTACTTAAAATGACATGACAGGTGTGCTACGGCAAAAGGAGTTTGTGCAGTACTGAGGCAGGCTGGTGGTAATCCCTAAGGCTTTTTTTAACGCCATATTTAGCAGCAGAATTTACTGGAACATTGAATGTTTTCTCTATGTGTAACTCTTTAAAATCAGCTTTTAACATAACATCGCTCCACCTCGCAGTGTGACTGGTGTTTAAAAGGTGAAGTGACTGAAGCGCCATGGTTCGTAATGGCTGTGAGTGTGTGAACTCTTTTCTTTTCTCTGTGACCGACTGAGACCGGTTAATGAGGCTCAGTGATCAGCCAAGATTTTTATATATATATATACACATTTAACCATCCCTAGTACAATCTATGGTTCAACACAAAACCTAAAAAGAAAACGTGAGGAATTATGAAAATTACCTAAAACTTTGTTATATCATCAAATATTATTTTGCTCATTGATTATCAGAACTTAGGAAAGACAGGCTCTTGATATTTCATCCAAGTGGAACAAAACAAAAACAAAATTCACAGCAGATTAATAATTAAAGAAGAAAAAATAACTATAATAATTTTCTTATATCATCTGATCTCGATTATCATCATCAGGATATTTTTTTAATATATTTTTAAACTGCCAATTTGAATGCATCTGTACTGAAAAATAAAGGAACTAGAGATTAGCTAGATTTTTTTTAATTAAGATATAAAATAAATAACACAGCAAATCAAATAAGATATACATTTTCACTAAACTGTCAAAGAATTTAGAAAAATATTATTAAACAGTGTAATACTTAACAGTCTGGAGGTTTTTGAGGTATACAGCATACGCCATTAACATTGTCCCTTACAGATAATTTCCACTGTATTTAATGGCATTATGTCTTTTGCTCGATAAAAAACAATCAGGTGTGTGATCGTTTTCTTTCTCTTGGAATGATGCTCATATGGTGTAATGGCCACAAAAGATGAAACTATAGACCAGGGGTCTCCAACCTGTTCCACAAAGGGCCGGTGTGGCTGCAGGTTTTTGTTCCAACCAACCAAGAGTTCACAGTTTGACCAATTGACTCTCTGAAGACTGAGATCAGTTGATTAATTGATTGAAGTCTGGTGTGTTGCTGCTTGGTTGGAACAAAAACCTGCAGCCACACCGGCCCTTTGTGGAACAGGTTGGAGACCCCTGCTATAGACTGCTGCTGTGGTCTTGTGTCGCCAATCACTGATGACAGTGTTTGGCTTCCAACGCACCACACGTGGATTTGCAGTCTTTATTTTGGATCAGGATCAAAAATTAAGACTGCAAAACCACCTGAAGGTAAATTGCACTCCTGAAAGTAATTAAATAAGTTCTCTGCAAATATAGTTTGGTATTGGAATAAAACGTATACATTTTCTGTTATCAAAGAAAGGCATCAGGTCATTGTGCACTAGCAAACATTAGCATTAGCCTGATCCAGTCTAGTCTGTAGTGAAAGGAACCCTGGAACTGCTGTGAAAGCTGCAGCACACTGCATGGACAAACTACTGCTGAAATATGGAAAATTACCTTATTTTCTGTACTATAAATGGATTATGGATACCTCCTTGGCAGAGGTAACAACAAACCAAACTAAAGCCAAACTAATATTTGACTAAACACAGTTCCATCACAACTGATCTAAGAATAATTTACAGCTAAATTAGGAATTTTGGTGGCTGACTACATGCAGGGGGAAGGGAGGGTAGACCGCCACTATGGCGGACACGCCAGGAGGGGTCACGTGGGTGGGAATCCAGTATAGTCTGACATATGACAAAACTAATTATCTGTAGCATGATAAAGTTAACCAGACATATACTCTTCTGGCCACATTCAATTCAATTTATTTTATTTCGAGCACACAATATCATCAAAACATCAATCAACGTGTCAACTAATTTTTTTTGTACTCGAAAAGGAGTGGGAAGAAGTAAAAAAACTCAATCACATCACAGTGTCTCTGCAATATATCACAATGCATTGCAGCCAACACTCTTATTCTTTTTAAGAGTTAGTGATTCATCATAACTCCGCAATTCATTTATACACACCGACTTAAATACAGATTTAAAAAATATGCGACCAAAAATAGCCATTAGCTGCAGGAGATGACTGACTACAAGACTAAGAAAATTTATGTTGTAGTATGAATTTGATGAGCAAGTTTTTCCGGTAAGTAATTCATGCAAAACAGCAGCAAATAATATGGATTAATGTGGGTCAAAAACAGGGGTTTAATGGTAGACTTGTTTGTACTAAACCATTTGATACATTACAGAGGTGTCCTGAACAAATGCATGCAGCCTATGTGAAGAACACCAACACTCAGGAAGGAAGTAAAGTGACCACAAGCCCAAACCATGTGCAAGGTTTCGCCAAGATACATTCTGCACAAGCACCACTGAAAATAAACAGGGTTCTTGCAAAAATCACCAAGTTAAAATTTAGACCTTTTTTAGACCATTATGAGAGACATTTTAGACAATATCGAGATCCCCCTCAAATAAAAAGATCATCACATTTGATTCTCAAAACCATGTCACTTTGTATTGGAAATGAAATTGTAACTGTTGCCTATATTTATGGAATATAAGAGATAAAAACATGACCTTGAAGTAATGCAGTCGATAAAACACATGCAGGAATGGCCAGATCTGGAAAAATACCATTTGACAGAAATTGTGCAGCAGGAAAATGGAGAGGCTACACAGCATCTTTAATTACCTCTGCCAAGGAGGTTATGTTTTTGTTTTTTCAAACACATAACATAACAAGCCCGGGCTTGATGTGGGATCATATGACGTCAAAACATGATGTGATGGAGCCATAGGTGTTGACACATCTGATGTCCGAAGGTGAGACGTTGTGAATGAAAAAAAAAAAAAAAAACCCTCGCCAGATTCTATCTTGTCTGAATCCTGAGGTATTACCTCTGATGTATTTTAGCTGTTGACCTTTAACCTTCATTGCTCAAAATCTAATGGGTTCTTCCTTGACCCATTATCTATCATTCCTGAAAGTTTCATCAAAATCCATTCAGAACTTTTTGCATAATCCTGCTGACGGAGACAAACAAACAGACCCAAATTTAATAACTCCTTGGCAGATGTAATTACATGAATATACGTCTACACGGTTTACCTTTTACACAACTCACCAAATATACAAATATATACACAATTTTGATGCACACACAAATGCACACACAACAGCAAATATAAACAAACATTTACTAACACAGAACTACCTTTAAGATTCATTATTTTTATATTTATTTATTAACAGCTGTTTATAACAAAAGTTGAAGCTCTTTATGTTGTTACACGTTGTGAGTTTAAAATCCAGACCTCCTCTGCAGGGGTAACCCCACAGACTGAGATGCACATTTTTAGGAGTTGTACGGACTGCAATGATCGCCAAGGGAAGCAATCCAAACAATCAAAGAGCCCTCAATGATCTCATCACGCTCACTCCAATCCCTCAGCAATCTTTAAATGAATGCCAATTTTTTCCTCCCTGAAGGCAGAGAAGGTTGAGAGATCAATAAGGGAATAAGTTCAACTATCTGAATGCCCTGATGCACCTGACCAGACAGGTTAAAGGAGGGGGCCAGAGGCACAACGAGCTCACAAAGACCTCCCAAAAACATACACACAAGCAGTGTTTGAGAATGGTGTGGGAGATCTTTTTTTTACCATATCATTTGAAAACCTCTTCACAATCCCATATCACATACAGAAATAGAACATTTGGAAAAAAATGTTTTAGTCCAGTCTAGAGGGTGGAACCAGAGGAAAACTCTGGCCAATCATTGTACTGATAATTTTTACAATGATTGATTTGCTGATATGTCCATCAAATATCAGTCCAACCCCCCCCAATTTACACTTCAATGTATTTATCCCCACCCACAAATGCACAGCATGTGTTCAACTTACCTGAGAACAACAACGATTGGACTTTCACTGCCAGTGACAACCATCAACCCTTTCCAGATCATCAGGGCCGAGGAAACAATCATACCAAAGTTCAGCACCTGGTAATACAGCTGAAAACACACAAAAATGCTAAATTAACAAAAGCATTAACAACAATAGAAACATAGGAAAATGCATCTTATTTACAAATCAGCAACAACTACCCCCTCCCCCCAGAAGTCAGCAGCTCTTTATGTGCTCTATATGTGTGTGAAAAATAATTCAGAAGAGAAATACACGGTGAATGTTGTAATAATTTTAGTTAAAGTCTTTAAAGACAAAAGTAGATATCTAAAAATGTTCCCTTACTTTATAGTATTTTTTAAGAGTTCAATACATACTGGTATTGACTTAAAATGAAAAGTAAAAAAAGCATTTGCCCTTAAAAAAAATGTTAAGCAATTTTATCTAAAAAAAAAAAAACCTGTAGAAATTAGATTACAGTCGCAAACACTGCCGAACAACTGATGAAAGTAGTTTGCTAAGGCACACAGAAAAAATATTCAGTAAAATGAAGTAAAATTACCAAAAACATTCAGTAAAACGAACAAAAATATTCAGAAAAATGAACAAAATAATGAAAATGAACAAAATTAGTAAAATCAAACTGAACTAAAATGACCAAAATATTTAGTAAAATTAACAAAATAATCAATAAAACGAACTAAAATGAAGGAAAGGAAAATACATCTTATTTACTAATGTCTCAACAACTACCATGACCCCCTCCCTCCCAGAAGTCAGCAGCTCTTTAATTGCTCCATATGTGTGTGAAAAATAACTCAGACGGTTATTACATGTTGAGTGTTGTGATCATTTTACGTAAATTCTTTATACATAAAAGTAGATATCTCAAAACGTTCCTCCACTTTATAGTATTTAAAAAAGTGTTTAACACATGCTGGAATTCACTTAACAAAATGAAATGTCAAAGTATTTGCCCTTAAAAATATCTCATGCAATTATATCTAAAAAAAAAAAGTATACATGTAGAAATAACTGTCCTCATTTTATTTTATGTGGTAGGTGTGTTTGTACAAAGAAACTGGGAGCATGGCTGTTTGTTTCTTTGGTTGTTTGTATTATGAGATGTATTGTTCAATTCTTTAAACACTCTTATATGAGCATGTAACATGTGCTGAGTTATAAACTCAAGTGTACTCATGCTTTGTATTAACATTGAATTGCAATTAAAAAAAACATGTGTGTGTAAAATAACAGAGAGACTCGTGTGTGAATTCACCTGGTTTTAAGCTAACTGACATCATTACAACAGTGGAGTTAAAACAAAAGATGCAACTCGCTACAGTCAAATCAACATTTCTGCTTAAATATGACTTCCGGGTGTTTGTAAGCCCATCTTTGACAGACAGTAAACCGTGTGCATGGATAAAAGCTTACTTTGTAGGTTTGTAACAAGTGTCAGACAAGCTGCGGCTAGTTAGCATTAGCTGTAGCCATACAAAGAAACAGTCGATACACACAGTCAAACTAACACACTTGTACCTACCTGCCGCTTATTCATGCGACGAACATCGTCAAGAAAATCTAAGGATAACATTTTTGCAAATACTACTGTGTAGAAAAAACACCTAAATCACATTAAAACGGTTAAATCTAAGGACCATATGGATGCACGATCAACCGTACAAACTTGCATCCGATCTTCCGGGTAGGCTGAACCGGAAGTCCCGCCTACATGTGTTGAGGTGTCAGTTTAGGATACGAGAAGAGTCTGTCCACAACCCAAGAGTGACGTGGAAATGTGTCTGACATGAGCTGGTGCATGCTGTGTATATATGGTTAACATCACCCAACATTGGTTGTAATCACCCTGTGTGTGTGTGTGTGTGTGTGTGTGTGTGTGTGTGTGTGTGTGTAGGCAGACACATCATGCATAAATCAATGCATAGTTGAGATATCACCATGAAATTACATGGGGATATATATATAGCTAATGCACATCAGATGCAATGATCTATTTGAGTACAGGTCAAAGGTCAATGTCACAATTAACTAAAAGGTCAAAATTACATTATGGGTTATAACTCAAGAATGGAGGGTCACAGAAGTTTCAGATTGCTACCAAACGACGCGTAATGGAGAATGGAGATTTCTACAATTCTCATAATTGGTGTATAACCAATCATTTTTGAGATCTCTGGAGGTCAAAGGTGACGTGGCAAAATTAACTTTTGTAACAATGCATTTTTTTTGCATTATTTTGCCTTTTTTATCACATGATTTTGACTTTTTAATCAAATGATTTAATGTTTTATTCTGTGATTTTGTCTTTTTATCATGTGATTTAGACTTTTTTATCAAATTATGTTGACTTTTTATCACATTATGTTGATGTTTTATCACATTATTTTGACATTTTATTGCATTATTTTGACTTTTTTATCTCGTGATTTTGACTTTTTATGGAAGTCAAAGGTAACATGTGGCCAAATTAACTTATGTAACACTGTTTGTGTGTGTCAAGCATAGATGTATCATGTTAAGGGGTGGCTGTGGCTCAGTTGGTAGAGCGGGTCGTCCAATGACAGAAAGGTTGGCAGTTCACATCCCCTGGCTGTCCACATGTCAAGTGTCCTTGGGCAAGACACTGAACCCTGACTGAGGCTCACAGCAGTACTAACAGAACCTTAGAAACCTACTGGTGTGTGTGTGAATGTGAGGCTAATGTGAAATGCGTTGAGCACCATAAAGGTGGAAAAGTACTATATTAGTGCAGTCCATTCATAACTTAATCAATACTGGATATATTATCATAATATTACACACACATTGCAAAAGCTCAAAGTTGCATTTAGCAGAAAGGTCAAACTAACATTACTGGCTCTAATTCAAGAATGGGTGAGATTAGGCATTCTCTGAATACTTGTTACTGACTCAATTTACTTTAATCCCTTTATGTATAACAGGCTATTGGAAACAGTTCATGAACTGCTTGAGATGTCTCCACTATCAAAACACTGTCAACTAGTATTCCGAGAATGCCTAATTTCGCCTCTTGCTTAAAACTCATTGTGAAAAATAGTCTTGCTGGAATGTTCATAAATTGTCTGAGTCTAATATAATTTTGTGTCTTCAGTTGTAAAATAAGATAATCCAAGAAATGATTGGTCTCCTTGATTATATTTGACATGAAACATAATTATTATTCTGTACTTCTTCTCATTGTTTGTTTTGATGTCAAGTTTTTGTCATGATAGATAGATAGATAGATAGATAGATAGATAGATAGATAGATAGATAGATAGATAGATAGATAGATAGATAGATAGATAGATAGATAGATAGATAGTTTTTGAAGTGCTTGTTGATCAAACCATCGAAAATCAATTATTAGTCACCCATCGCTGAAGTTAATTTGGCCACATGTCACCTTTGACAGGGGAGGGAGGGGTGGGGTTGGACTGTATCAGCAAATCAATAATTGTAAAGATGATCAGTACAATGATTGGCCAGAGTTTTCCTCTGGATGCACCCTCTAGTGCTAAACTAACACATTTAGTTTTTTGCAAACATTCTATTTCTCTATTTATGAGACTAGTCTCTGATGTCTTGTCTTTGTCTTATTTCTGAGCCTTTACTTTGACATGTGTGTTTATGTTCACCCTTCACCTACTTTCCTCCTGATCATGGTGTGTGTTTCATCCCATTAATTAACCCCAATTGTGTCTCACCTGTGTTCAGTCCTATATAACCCTCCTGTGTGTGTTTGGTCCTTGTGAGTCTGTTATCTGCTTTGGTAGTATCATATGAACAGTTTAGTTCACTTCTTGACTGCCTGGTGTTTAGAAATTTTTTTCTGGGTTCTGTATTTTTTTTTGGTCTAATCCTACATTTGGTAAGCACACCCCTGATTTTTGACCCATTGCCTATATTTGACCTCGCTCCTCCCTAATCCCTGCCTGTGTCTCTCTGGATTTAGGACCCTCGGCATGACCTTTGTTCGTTATTGGATTCTCCTTTTGATTTATTCTGTACTCCCTCTGTACTGACCCTGTTTCCACTGACCACTGTTTCTGCCTCTTGTGCACAGTGGCTGTACTCAACAGAGTCTGATGACCCACACAGATGGGGAGTTAGCAGTCAAAAGTCAAAGTATCTTTATTTGTCTCCCTAGGGAGTAATTAGTTTTGTACAGAGGGGTCTGCTGCAGACAGGACATTCCTCTGACCCTTCCCACTCATTACATTCATATCCACAATAAACACATTAAGATACATTATTAAGAGCATATACACATAATAAAAGCCTAAAAACATAATAAAAAATATAATAAAACAACAATCATGATAACAAAACAATTCAACAGCCACATAAAACATAACACATGTAGTCAAGGCTCCACCACGTCTCTAATGCTCCTGTCCCTTCTGTGTCATTTATTAATTTGTGTGATTGACAGTGGGATGAACGAGTGCTTATATCTATTCGTTTTGCAGAGTGGAACCCTATACCTCCTTCCTGAATTCAATAAAATATATTCTGTATTTAAAACAAGTGATACGTCTGTTAAAATATTTGTTCCCTGTTTAAAAAGAGCTCGTTGGAACAGGTCCTGAAGAGATGTAGGTGATTTGGTGCGAATGACTTTTTCTGCTGTTCTGATCAAATTTAAGATCTGAGCCTTTGATGTAACTGTTAGGTTTACAAACCAGCTGAATACTCCATATAACTGTATAGACCAGAGGTGTCAAACATGCGGCCCGGGGGCCAAATCCGGCCCACCTCAGGGTCCTTTGGATGTATTTATGAAATGCAAAAATTACACTAAGATATATATCATTTTACTTCATGGTCCACATTCAGACCAATTCAGTCTCATAATATAATAACTTATAAATATTCACAAGTAAAACAAAGTATAATTTCACCAAAAATCAGAACAAATATGAATAATTACAAAATCAGTACACTTTTCACAATATTCCACCCATTACTAAATATTTTATGTATCTGTAGATCTACTATGATCTATAAATTAGAATACATATGTGTAAATGATAAACTAAAGCCTAATATTGTTTGTTTTCATGATGTAATTGTACTTTTTTGCTCTAAAACAGAGAGAGAAGTTTAGAGTTGAAGTTATATTATTATGTTTTTTTGTTTGTTTGGTTTTTTTTTTACTGGTTCAGCCCACTTCAGGTCAAATTTAGCTGAATATGGCCCCTGATCTAAAATTAGTTTGACACCCCTGGTATCGACTCAACGGCGGCTCTGTAGAAAATCAGCATCATTTTTCTGCAGACACCAAACACCTTTAACTGACGTAAAAAATGAAGTCGCTGGTGGATCCGGGCACAGACACTGGTGATATGTGTGCCAGCTGAGGTCACAATATATATATATATATATGAACTCCTAAATATTTATAAGATTGGACCAGATCAATATTCCGACCATGTATGGACACAGAACTGTGCTCTCCCACAGATTTAGGATCCACCAGCATCTCCACTGTCTTCTCAGTATTGATCTGGAGTTGGTGAGCATCACCCCAGACCTGTGACTGTGCGAGTCACTATTTGTTTTTAGCAAACTGAGAATAACTGTGTCATCTGAGAATTTGATCACATACTGGTGCGGCTGAGAGCTATATACAGTATATATTTAATCTGGCAAATAAATATCCTTAAACTGGATCCATTTGCATTTGGGTTTCTGCCACTGTTTCAATTTAGTTTTTTTTTGCAAACATTCTATTTCAGTGTGTGATATGGGATTGTGTTGAGGTTTTCAAGCAATATGGTAAAAAAATAATCCAAAAAAACATCTCCCACCCACCTTTAACACTTGATTGCATAATCATTATTTTTTTCCCCACAACTCTAGAATATCTAGTTAGTTCAACTGAACCAATACAATACAGTAGTCGTGCAGAGACTGTTGCATTACATGATAACTGCCTTTAGTCTGTCTTTAAAGCTAGTGTTTTACAATAAATAAAAACATGTGTCTCAGGACAGATTATTCAACAAACTAAGCTTTAGTAAAATGTTGACATTTACAGCAGAATAAACCACTGTAAGGATCAGGACTCGGGACACTGGTATCATAAAGCAAACAACCAGCAGATAAAACAGTCGTTATGAGTTTATACTTTATGACTTGTTAATAACTGTTTAATGCTCTGTAAACATTATTAATCAAACTTTAGCTAAAGTGAACACAGGTGAGTTTATTTTCCATTATAACCTTTTATTAAAAGTGACTCACAGTCAACACTGTCACTACCTGACAAATAAACATGTTGGGTTGATAAATGACCAGCGTAAATGAACAGTAATTATTAACTGCTGTCTTTTTATAACAGAACACATCTCATTTCCTGTGGGACTAAAGTGATACGTTAAGGACACATTAAACACATGTTCATATGTCACATATTTTCCAACCACAAATGCTTCAGTCAGTTTTAGTCTAAACACACCTGTCTGTCATTGTCCTTTTAGTTTCACTGTGTTTTTATTCATTATATAATGTTTTACCATTAGCTTTTTTTTCTCCAAATACTGTTTAGTTTTTCCACAGAATCCATAGTGACTGACAACACTGTCAATAGTCTGATGCTTTATGTTATACTACTAACACTGATAACTTTTTCTTGTCACTTGTTACAACTTGTGATTTCAAATATTTTCATTAAGCAGTAAATATACCAACAGTATACGTTTTAACCATAGAAAATTACATATAATTCACAGTCAGACTGTTAGTTATTATTGTATACAGTGGTACCTCTACTTAGGAAATTAATTCACTCCAGAAGGGAATTGACATTTTTCTAACTGTGGACATTTATATAATTGTGGACATTTTTCTAACTGTGGACAATTATGTAACTGTGGATATTTTATAACTGTGGATATTTTTATAATTGTGGATATTTTTTATAACTGTGGACATTTATATAACTGTGGACATTTCTATAACTGTGGACATTTAAATAACTGTGGACATTTTTATAACTATGGATATTTATATAACTGTGGACGTTTCTATAACTGTGGACATTTAAATAACTGTGGATATTTTTATAACTATGGACATTTCTATAAGTGTGGACATTTTTATAATTGTGGATATTTTTTATAACTGTGGACATTTCTATAACTGTGGACATTTTTATAATTGTGGATATTTTTTGTAACTGTGGACATTTATATATATATATATATATATATATATATATATATATATATATATATATATATATATATATCTGAACAGACTGTTGTATTGTGCTGATTCCAGTGAAGGCAGTAATGTCGTGTAAAATGTTGAAAATGTTTCCTCACTGTGTGTCATGTAGATATTTTGTCTAATGAGAGGAAAAGATATAAGATAAGGATCAGAAATGTTGTGAGTTCATAGGTCAGAGGTCATGAGTTCATCGTCAGCAGAAGGTGGATGTGTTCACCTCAGCGCTGACAGTCGCCTCAGTGACGCCACACACACCAGCGGCAGCCTGTGACTTCTGCTGGACTGGAGATAAAAGTTTTTCCAAATGCCAAATAGTCTGTGGCATTTCGGGAGGTGTGATGGTCTTCATGTAATCTGCCTGATGGTCCCAGCACCCCGCTCTGCTCATGCTAATAGAGGTCAGTCAACAATAACAATATGAAGTCACAGTCACAGGCTGAGTCTGACACACACATCTGTCTGCCTTTGTTTCCTTTTCTCTGTGATTTTAATGACTACATGTCCTTATTTAGTCCCTCATGTGCTACCATTAGAACTATCAATAATACCCATGTAAAGGCACAACATATTACATTACTTGTTTGTTTGCTTTATTCGTCATGGTAAAAAAAAAATGAAACAATTGGTGACAGAAGCAGGTATACAGAAGTAAAACGAAAAGGCTTTGGGCTGAAGCTGAAGCTTTATTGTAGTTTCACATTTACAAACGAAAGCAAGAAAGACTGAAAGACCAGAACAGTGAAAGAGAAAAAAAAAACAAAAAGATTCTATAGTGTTTTTATATAATTACCAATTACCATTGATTTATAGGCTTTCTTAAATAGTGTAATAGAAATGATCTGTTTAAGTTCAGTGTCCAGTTGGTTCCATACATTTACCCCAGTGGCAAATAAACATCTTACTTTAACCTCCTAAGACCCGAACTCTTGTATGTCATGCATTTTTTATTTCTCTTGGCTATTTGGGGTGTTTAAAAACAAAGAATTATCAGGAAATCTCTCTCTCTCTCTCTCTCTCTCTCTCTCTCTCTCTCTCTCTCTCTCTCTCTCTCTCTCTCTCTCTCTCTCTCTCTCTCTCTCTATATATATATATATATATATATATATATATATATATATATATATATATATAGTTAGTGAGTGATCTACAGCCATGTACAGTTAGACACTTCACAACGTCGTTGGATTCTTTCCTAAAATCATAGTCCAGTGTTTCATTATAAATGTAAATGAAGTTGTATGTAACAGCAAAGTTTAGCCGACTAACAGGTTGTTGTTTTTAAAAAAGAATGCAACAAATTCGTGAATTTACAGAGCACCTAACTCTGCGACTATTTGGGTCTTCCTCCTCAGACGTCTTATGAATCCAGAGGTCCATGTCTGTAGATCAGTAACTGTGGACACACTATCTGAGGACATGAAGACCTCAGGACACTTGGGTTTGTCTTTAGGGACCCTCTACTTACTACCACATAAGTGTGACGTTGTTTAGAACTTTAGTATAAAAATAGGATTTGGTGTCAGTGAAAAAGACATGTCCTACTCACTTCCATGTTAACACAGTTTGGCTCAAAATGACAAAATGTAAATTTCTCAATGTTTCCAAATGGTGTGATTTTGATGTCAACTATATGTGTGTACTCCAGATAATCCTTTAACAACAGTCTTTGTCTTTCTGTTACTCTTTGAACTGATATCTGTCAATACTACCAAAATAAAGTGCACATAACATAGAGAATAATTTTACATCTTCCAGACAATTAGCTGAAATGTGACACTGAGGCTGAAAATGTGTCTAATGTGTTCAAACCCTCACAGTCAGCTCTGGATATTAATGCTACATTATGTCTTATTAAATAAAATGGTAATTACTTAGGCCTAAATGCACGCGTAAAATGTCTGTAGTAGAGGACTAACACTTGTCTCACTTTCTGTCCTTTATCATGAATAATAAGGCTGAGCGTATTCCCATCATCCAGTGCTTTTTATTCCATCACATTCTGTCAGAGCTCGTCACTGCAGGATGAAGAACTGTGTGAATGCATATTTTCTCTGTCATTTCCATCACTTCACTCATCATGTTTCTGTAATGTCAGACATTAAAGTATAATGTATCAGAGATAATTCACGTCAGATAATTGTCTGTTAAAAATGATTATACCTGTGAACTTTACAGGACAAGCACGTTTAAAATATTTTATTATTTGAACTATTACATCTATTTACTGGGATAAATATTCTTTAGCTACAACTGTACTATCAATAGTTGTTGTTTTTTTCTCCCTCATTCTGTGTAGAGGCTGTAGAAAATGTGAGATCGTTTTCTACTACTGTGTTTTGGAGGCGGGTGAAATGAGTTGAAAGAAAGACTGTAACAACTAGATCACTCAGAGAGTGCAGACCTCTGTGAAGCACAAGTCTGCTAAGGTTTGGATCTGGATGTTCGAAACTTATTTGTCAACTAGTGTTCCGTGTTCGCTAACGATTCATTTTATCGGTCATTAACAATCCTTTATAGTACGGCCACACAAAACACGAATTTTCACATTCACGTGTGTTATATTCTGGACATTTGTTTGTCTTGTTCTGTTAGTTTTCTGTTTGTCTTCATGTTATTTCTGTCATTGTTAGTGTCTGGGCTGTTATTTTGTGTTCACCTTTCACCTATTTTCCACCTGGCCACAGTGTGTGTCTCCACCCATTAATTAATCCCCATTGTTTCTCACCTGTTTAGTTCCCTATCTAAGCTCCTCCTGTTACTTGGTCAAATCGCAAACTTGTTGCCTTCTACACATCAAATAAACACTCTACTTTTTGTCTTGAATTTTCTGGTTCTGGCCTTGTTTCTGTTCCATGGAATGTGTCTGTTGTTTGCCCCTTGTCTGTTAGTTTGCCTGATTTTTGCCATCTGGTACCTGACCTGGATTCCACCCCTGACCAAGAGACTGCACCTCTGTAAACTCTGGACTCCTGATCTGACCCCTGCTTGTTATCTGGTAACAGTTTTTGGTTCTCCGAAGGTGATTGATGTGTGTTCTGTTTCTGGATCTGAGTTTTTGTCCCCTAGTTTTTACGCTGGCAGTTATCTCCAAACGATCGCCTCTGCAGCTGCCAACTTAATTCAGAAACATTTGAATAAAACTGTTAAAGTTTTATTTGTGTCTGGGAGTCTTGCATTGGGGTCCACATTGTTCTTGGTCCCGTATCAACTTGTTGAGATTGCATACAAAGTCAATGGAGAGACGCGTTGGACACAGATTCACCCCAGGCGACGCATTGGAGTGTCCACCGCGAATTTCACGAAAATGCTCGAGTTGAAAATATTGAACTTTTCAGGCAAATTTGTGTGATGCTATGGCCACGAAAGCCAATCACCATTGAGATGTTTCCAACGTTGTGACAGAATGACGTATGACGCTGGGCTATTTGAGGCTCAGAAAAACTGAACCTGAAATGGCGTTGAAAGCGGACGTCATCCAGGGGCAGTTCCTGGACGAGGTGGTGGAATTCCTCGTGCTGCAGGATCAGGTGAACCCAAAAGCAACGTCTTCTGGTCGTCCCATGTGTGTGGGACCTCCAGAGCAGGTACAGAGCAGCAATCCAACTGATCTGAGCCATACTGGGACACATTTGGTTTATCTATGTTTCTATGTTTATCCAGCGTTCAGACTCGGGCGTTGGGCGTATGGAGTGGTGTGACCATAGCATTAGAGGGTTTAAAAAAATTAAAACAAATCCTCGGTCCCATTTTTGAGGAATGTCCATTTCAATATTCGACCACGTATGACATCACACAACAACCAAATTTTACATGTTACATCTGTTATATATGAAGCACAATATATTGTCAGATTTAACTTAATATGTAAATAACCCTGCTTTAAGGTAAAGGTCATACATTTTGCAATTATACCATTCACCTCATGTCAAAACGTGACATCATGGAGCCTATGGGTGTTATCTCATCTGATGTCTACAGGTAAGATGAAGTGAAGGAAAAAAAGACCTGATACTATCTGGTCTGGATTCTGAGATATCACCACTGATGTGTTTTAGATGTTGACCTTCACTGTGACCTTGACCTTTGACCTTTGTGACTCATAATTTAATGGTTCGATCATCTTCGAAAGTTTCATTAAAATCTCTCCATAACTGTTTGAGTTATCTTGCTGACAAACAAACAGTAAAATATAACCTCCTTCATGGAGGTAATTAGTTTGGGCTGTTTTGAAAGTGTGTCCTGGAATCTGTGAGTATAATAATGCTAATGGAGTCAGCTGTTACTGCTGGTGGAATTAGTACAACCCAGTTTCAGGTGGGGCAGACAGCCTACCACTGTAGTAGTTTGTGTCATGCTAACACAGGCCACACCAATAAACACCCAGCAACATTTATTATTATTACAGCTGTGAAGTGAGTCACCAGTCACTCACCTCACACTCACATGTCACTGTCTACTTTCAGACTTTAATGCACGAAAAGCGGGAAACTGGGCAATGTGGCTCTGCCTACTAAACTACAGCTAACAACAAACACACAGAAACACAGAGTAAAGTGTGAAGTTGACATTATTTCTACGTTATTCTGTTATTATTTTACTGCAAATCAAATTTGGCTTAATGTGGCCTCTGAACTGAAATTAGTTTGACACCCCTGCTGTAGAGTGATAAGTGTTAAATGGTTACACATTTCTACAAAAAGTCAAAATTATGAGATAAAAAGTCAATTATGAGATTAAAAAAAAAAAAATCTAAATTATGAGATAAAAAAATCTAAATTATGAGATAAAAAGTCAAAATGATTAGATAAAAGGTGAAAATTATGAGATAAAAAGTCTAAATTATTTGATAAAAGACAAAATCATGATAAAAAAGTCATAGTTATAAGACAAAAGGTAAAAATTATGAGATAAAAAGCCAAAATAATTAGATAATTTTGACTTTTTATTTTATAATTTTGACTTGGATCATTTGGTGGAGTTGTTCAAGTGTTAGGTGTTCCACACACAAACAGGACACGCCACACACACAAACACACACACACACACATTCAATGAATTATAAATCGATATTCATTTATGTCCAAATGTTTCCATAAGTTCTTCAGTGTGAATCAACAGTGACAGTAACACATTAAACAGACAAATGTTCTTTACAGTGTATTCACAGTTACAGGGTTAATCAGACATACATCCTCTAATGTGTAAAAGGGCTTCAGTTAAATAAACTCATCACTGAGCAGCCTTTTAACTCTTATTCTTTTCACTGGTATGATGATTGAACTAACAGTAGGTGGCAGGAGTGTGTTGTTTCATGACAGGACTCATCTTCTTCAAACTTATCAACCCTCAGTCTCCACTCACCCGAGTCTAATGAAGTTAAGTACAGTATATTCAACTATGTTTAGAACCAAATGACCTCAGGATACCTCAGGATTATTACTCGATGTGTTTATAGTGATGATTAAAGCTTATTAAACACTCTAAAAAGTCTGACGGGGTTTCATTAATATGAATAAAATACATTCTATTAAACTCTACATGGAAAAAAACAGACTTAGTGCAGTTTGGTTTATTGTTATGTTGAGTTAATGACATTTTCATTATTTATCAACTGCATTTGACTCATTTTTGTTTGAATAATATCAGCTGAAAAATCACTGAGTAGAAATTAATTCTATTTTATCAGTAAAGTCAACAACGTATAAATCAATATCATCCAGATATTTAGGAATATGAATTAATTCCACCTTAGTCAGTTTAAATGGTTTTATTTTACAGATATTTGGTATATGTAAATTAGTATTTTGCAGATAACTAGTTAATATTGGACAGTTTTCCTCATAAAATTCATTTGGATTTACTCAACGTGCTGATTCTGAAGGAAATCCCAAATAAACAGTAAAATACACAAAATATACACAAAAACCCAATAAAATGCACTAAAAACACAGTAACTAAAGAAAACACAAAAAAACAATAAAATGTCAACAACATATGAATCAAT
Organism: Siphamia tubifer; assembly: GCA_020466265.1. NCBI lineage: Eukaryota > Metazoa > Chordata > Actinopteri > Kurtiformes > Apogonidae > Siphamia > Siphamia tubifer. The sequence goes on along the minus strand of CM035785.1, from coordinate 27,477,892 downwards.
ATCATTCAGATATTTAGGAATATGAATTAGTCTAAATGATTTTTTTTTTATTGTAATAAATTTTTATTTACATTTTTTTTACAGATATTGGGTATATGTGAATTTGTGTAAAATAAAATCAATAGTTTTTGATTGAAGGATATATATATATATATATATATATATATATATATATATATATATATATATATATATATATATATATATATATATATATATATATATATATATATATATATATATATATATATATATATATATACACACGTGTGTGTGTGTGTGTGTGTGTGTGTGTGTGTGTGTTGTGTGAAGTGTCAGAAACAGCTAAAACCATGTGTGACTAAGCATGTGTCAGAATATTGTCCAGTACATTTGGTTTCCATCTTCAGAGAAAATAAGTGGAGTGAGTGTTCTGTCGTTGTGACTTTACTAACAATCAGATGACATCAAGAAACTGGTTAGAGCTGGTTTTATTGAAGTGGACCTGGAAACTGAGGATGACCAAAGAAGGAGAGATAATGAGGTCATTGGAATGGGACTATATAAGACACAACATGACAAATAAAGACCAGCCTTCTCCTACTCAAATTCTGATGGGACTGAGAGCCTTGATCCATGACGACAATCCACAACATGATCAAAGTTGAAAAACTTAAAATCGATTCAATTCTTTTAATTGTCACTTTCTTTCCATAATTTATTTAAGTAGAAATTTGTCAAACTTTTCTGAGTGCACAGCTCTTTGATTATTGAACTAAAATGTGTCTTTAGGACAAAACACTGGCTGTGTAGAGAACACTGACGACAGTAATGCGTGGGCTGACCCGAAGTGAGCGAGTGACTGCGGTCACCCACAGTCACCCAGAGTGACCCAGAGTGACCCAGAGTGACCCACAGTTGCAGATCATTGAAAAATATTTTTAATGATATTGGGGTTGCGGTCAGTCGGGTCATTTGTCGTTTGAGATAAATATTAAAATAACCTGGAAAATACGAAAAACACGAAGATGACGTACACCGTGGTCAGTATCCTACAGTATGGAGGGAGCAAGAGAGAAAAGAGATGCTGCGTTAGCTTTGATAACTTTTGGATGAAGCAGGACAAACATATTTTCTAAACGTATTAACTTGAAAAAAATGACATGGGATTTTAACACAGAAATAAATGCAGGTATGTGAGTAAGGTCATGTGATGTTCAGGTATGTGAGTAAGGTCATGTGATGTTCAGGTATGTGAGTAAGGTCATGTGATGTTCATAAAGACCATTGACTACTTCTTAAAAATGTGGGTCCAGAAGCGGGTCGGGTCCGTCCTTTTCAAATATATTAGGATACTTCTGACGTTGTCCTGTATGTCACCTTCATGGAAATTCAGTTAATAAAGTGAATGGATTAATAATAGAAAATTGTACCTAATATTTAAACAACAATTCAGAGAATCTCATCCATTCTTGAATTCGAACCAATAATTAGATTTTGACCTTTCTGCTAAATGTGACCTTGACCTTTTGCAACATTGATAATTCTGTTATATGTGTCAGTGCGTGTAATATTATGATAATATATCCAGTATTAATTAAGTTATAGCGTGATATGTCTATGCCTGACACACACAAACAGTGTTAATTTTGCCACTTGTCACCTTTGACCTCCAGAGATCTCAAAAACTATTGGTCATAGGTGATAACACCATTTATGAGAATTGTATAAATCTTTATTACACATCGTTTGGTACCAATCTGAAAGTTCTGTGACCCTCCGTTCTTGAGTTATATATATAGTTATATATATATATATATATATATATATAGTTATATAACTCATCATTGCATCTACTGTGCATTAACTATATGTATATACCTATGTAATTTCATGGTGATATCTCAAGTATTCATTGAGTTATAGCATATGTCTCTGTGGACACACACACACAAAGTGATTACCATAATCTCACCCAACCAATGTTCGGGGACATTAATTATGCACCATAAAGTACCAGTAGCAGGGTACTTTTCCTTCCAGATGATGTCTATGATAATGAGTGAATAGTGATGACAGGCAGAGTGCACTGGCATTCATTACAAACCATTCTACTCCAGCCCATAATATGTTCATTTCTATGAACACAGACACTCTGACTTTAATAAGAACATGTGGTACACATCCACTGCATGTGTGACATTAAATATTCTTTATTTAACAAGCACTTTATTCAAGGATTTTGGAAAATGTGCCTATTTAAAGTCCTGAAGGCATTTCATGTTCATTTTTGTCATACAGTGTCATACAGCATTTTCTTCAATTAAAAAATAAATACTTTAAAAAGCATACAGACAAATGAATAAATAATAGTTAAAATATTGTCATCAAGTTTATCCATGTTTACAATTCTAGTAAATTCTTCAGAAAGACATCAACCTTCTCTTTTGTTCCTGAATTATTAATTATCTGAAACACCAAGTTTTACCTCATAATTCTGACAAAATCAGAGAAACAAAAAACAAAAACAAATCAGAGAACAATTTTAATATTTTGAACATATGAAATTCAAGCATTTTCTTCAATGAAAAAATAAATACTTCAAAAAGCATACAGATAAATTAATTATCCCAGACACTAATTATAACATGAATTACATGGATTTCCAGCATTTTCTTTAGTCTTGATCTTAAATCTGAGTGTGCCAATAAATTCCCCATATGTGAAAACCTAGAAAACACATTACATTCATGTTTTTCCTTCTACAGTCACAAAGATAATAATTAATTCATTCGATTTTGACCTGGCTGTGGCGGCCATATTTGATTTCTCCATTTTGAGGCATTATGGGACATTTTTGAGCCTGCCATACAGAAGATTTGAATTCAGCACCCTTCAAAACCCCTAAATACACTGTTTGACAAAAATGAACATGAAATGCCTTCAGGGTTCATCTGTTTTGAAAACTGACCCTGACTATGACAGGTTAGAGTATAAAAGCCCTGCTTCATTAGTAACTGGAAATAAATGTCATCATGTCACGCTACATTTGGCTCAATAACCCTGGAAAAAAAGTTGTATAGCATCATCATAAAAACGTTCTGTATGACCCAAGGCTCAATGAATATCCTCCTTAGAAACTTACTTGACCTGACATGATTCATCCCAGTTCTTACAAAGGTGACGACACACAAAGGCTAATTCCTGCTGTTAGAGTGAATATTACTGATTAGATAATAAAGCCACTTCACTTCTGTTTCATCTCACACACTGTTAAAACTAAAAACGTAATAACTGTCTACTACAACCAATCAGTGTAATCTTTAGAATGACGTAGTTAGAGCGCCGGAAAGTTAACGGAGGAGTCTGGAGAAAGTTAGGAATGACTAAACAAAATGGTGGATTATGGAGCTTAACGACTGTTGTCGCTTCTGTAAAAAGAATTTAAAGATTGCTGACGTTTTTTCACATTCTTCACTCATCTTTAATAAAAGGAAATCTATGCCCATTGTTGTTCTTCTTCTGTGGTTGTTTCCACTTGTTTCTCTCCCAATCGTTGCAGCCTCACTTTGTTAAACCCGCCCTCTGACTCTATATTTCACCTTGATTGGTCGGACAGTTTCAGGGAAATCTAGCCAAAAGTTACATTGAGTGAAACTAGACTACTACTGTAGCACATTAAATTTGCTGCCGCTAGCGCAGCTAGGCTACACATGAACCAGTTTGATCTCACAGTATTTCCAGTTTGTGCAGCAGCTACTGTGGCACCGTCTTCTCTTGTAGATGCTAATGCTAATGCTACTTTAGATTTGCTGCAATGGGGAACGGGCTGGGGGTGAGGGGTGTCACCTGCATTCTGTGGGCAGGTTTAACCCCACATGAGTGTCTCCTTTCTCTGTGTTGTTTTCTATGAATGATAAGAAATACAGCCAGTGGAGGTGAATCCATATATCATTTGTTCTTTGGTTTTTCAACTGCCAACCAAAAACAAAAAAATAAAAAGGAGATACATTATTTTCTTTTTTGTTTTCTTAATCCAACACAGAAAAACAAATATATGATTGGTTTTTCATATTTTGATTTTAGGCTCTGATCAAAAATACGAAATGGAAAAAACAGCCCACCTAACTGAATTAGATTTTTATATTTAATTGTTTGTATTTACATGACCTGGAAGTGCTGTACACAGCACTTCCAGGTCACATAAACTACTACAGTAGTACATTTGATTTGCTGCTGCTAGGGGGTGGGGCCAGCACAGGTAGGCTAACTTTAAAGTACTTTATTTGTCATACACTGTACAATGAAATGTGTCCTCTACATTTAACCCATTCTGTCTTTGTTGATGTTTGGGTACCCTGTAAGGAGCAGTGGGCAGCCATGGGTGGCGCCTGGGGACCCATCTCCTGCTCTAGAAACAGACTAATGGTCAGAATCACCTGGCTGGAGGACTTGACCCCTAATAAACATGTTTTTGGGTGATGGGGGAAACTGAAGCACCTGGAGGACACCCATCCAGATACAGGGAGATAAACATGTCAACTCCACCCAGTACAGTAGTATTTACAGTGTACTTTAGTATTTTACTGTTCATATTTCTTCTCACCTCTGTCCAGATAATGTAACAACACATAACAATGACTGCATAGATTTTATTCTGTGAACCTTTACATTTACACCATGACTTACCATGGAAACATTTTATGACATTATTGACATTATTATTATGTATGTATATATTATTATTATTATTATTATTTAGTTTCAAATGGGCCCAAATTATTCTGTTGTTGGCAGTTATTGTGTTTTGGTTTGTAACAGACACTGACAGACAAACACACACAGAGTTGAGAGTTGGCTTCCTCAGTTTTTTTTAACCCACAGTGGTGTAGAAGCTGATAGAATACAAACCCAGGTCATCTACTATTTATTCTTTACTACAGTACAAGGTTTTCCATCAGGTGGAAAAAACACATGATCACATCAACAAGTGCCAGTAACAATATGACTATAGAAAGGAATGGTGTCTGTCAAACATCAAAGGGTTAAGTTGTGTTAATAAACTGCTGGACAAACCAAGGATGACTGTTTTAAAGGGACAGTTTGGTATTTTTCACATTCATCTGTATGGCACCCACATTAGCTGTTTCCATTACCCTAGGAAATTTTCAAAATGTTAATAGTGCGATAAAAACTGGTAATGGAACACTCAAATATCGATACCAAATTTTTACACTTTCATGAGGTGGTTTTTCAGACGTTTCTATATTCTAATGTATCGCAAAAGCACAACGGAAACACTTTCATCACAATTATACATCACAGGACATGGTCACATGATCACTTTTTTAGGAGTGAAAATGGTGCGATACACATGGACAGAAAAGGAGACGGAGTTTTAGGAATATCGCTATTGTTTAGTGAAAAACTGTAATGCAAACACAGCTGGTGACTTACCCTTGACAGTGTCCTGTGAGCCCAGTTCTGGTCCGGTTTTGGCTAAAGCCAAAGTAGTCCCTGCAGGTTTCATGGTGTCAGGAAATTAAAACGGATTTCTTCTCAAACAGTATGTGTTGGAATGAGTGATTTATTTACGTAACGAAACCATCACGGAACAAAAACTCACACCTCGTAATTACTTGGAGCTGCTTTCAATAGCGATCAAAGTGCTAGGGTGTACAATTACATACGTCAAAAATGTGGGCGGTCGATCACCTGGCAGGACTATCCAATCATATTTCGACTACTGTTGCATGTTCTTTCATGTATATATTTATATTCCCCCCTAGGCTATATTTGTATTCATGTTTCTGTTTATATTCTTATCTATATTTTACTTATTCCAGTCTTTCTTTCTTATATATTTTGTATATTGTTATATTTGTATTTGTATAGTTGTATAGTGTATTGCATCTCTGCACGGTCTTAGAGTGTTGCTTTCATTTCACTGTGGATTAACATCCATACGTGACAAATAAAGAATTCTGATTCTGATTCATATAAACAAAGATTTCCTCCTAAAAATGATCGTCTAACCACGGATGAAAAACTGAAGATGAGACGTCACTTTTGTGTCTCCTGTTTTCATCATCACCGTATAAACGTAGCCATATTTTGTTGACCCCAGGAAACTTTGGCTTTGATCAAAACCGGACCAGAACTGAGCTCACAGGACACTGTTGGGGGTAAGTCACTGTGGGTGCACCAGAGTAAAGACACTGATGACATACACCTTCATCTGAAATATACTGAGCTGTCCCTTTAACATCCAACAGTAAACCTTTTCAGGACTGGGTGGTATTATGTCAGGTGTTTGAATAAAAATGTTCTTCCAGTGTTTCCATCAGGGATAATACTAACTTCATGCCCTCCTTTCCTTGGGCTCATCAGTACTTTGTGGTTTGGGAGGACTTTTGATGCCGTTTTCGTCGTCCTTCCTGGGCGTCCTGGGGCTCCCGTTAGCTTTCCTGAGCGGCTGAGGGCTACAGGAGCCAGGGGTCATCTTCCGTTGAAGTAAGGGGCTTTTGGAACCTTTTGGTTTGACGGGCATCAGTAAAGACTCAAAGATCTTCAGGGATTTCAGACCCAGCAGACCACAGTAGTAATTACACTGGTGCTGGACGACAAACTGCTCAAACACTTTAGGATTTCCCTCCAGAGGTAGACCCTGATGTCTGAAAAACAGCCACATGTTACCGTTAGGAACTGAAAAACACACACTCTGAAAGGAAGTAACTAACACTACTGCATTACTGTACTGAAGTAGACTTTTTACATATCTGTACTTTCTTGAGAACTCATTTTTCTGGCAACTTTTTACTTTTACTCCCTACATTTTTGCATAAATATCTATACCTTATACTCTTTACATTTATATAAATATCTGTGCTTTATACTCTTTACATTAATATAAATATCTGTACTTTATACTCTTTACATTAATATAAATATCTGTACTTTATACTCTTTACATTTATATAAATATCTGTACCTTATACTCTTTATATTTATATAAATATCTGTACTTTATACTCTTTATATTTGTATAAATATCTGTACTTCATACTCTTTACATTTATATAAATATCTGTACCTTATACTCTTTATATTTATATAAATATCTGTACTTTATACTCTTTACATTAATATAAATATCTGTACTTTATACTCTTTACATTTATATAAATATCTGTACCTTATACTCTTTATATTTATATAAATATCTGTACTTTATACTCTTTACATTTGTATAAATATCTGTACTTTATACTCTTTATAAATGTAAAGAGTATACTTCAGTAAAGCAATTGAAACAGTACTGGTAGTTTTACCAGAGTATTTTTTCACACTAGTAACCGTACTACTACTGCAGTACAGAATGTGAGTACAGTGGTACCTCAACTTCTGAAATTAATTTCTTCCAATAGGGGTTTCGTACTGTGAATTTTTTGGAAATAGAGTCGCATTTACATGTAAAAGGACTAATTGGTTCCAAGGCCCCCAAATACTACCCCCTAAACCCTTTAAAAATGATAAAAGTATACATATTTATTATAAAATATGTGTTAAAAGTCAAAGAAAATATCGATTTTAGATGTAATTTATTGGTCTCAGTGGGTAAATGTGTATTCACTGACTGAACATTAAACATTAAACCATTAAAATGAATCAGTCATTTTCATATCATTGTGTTTGTATTAATTGTCACTTTCACCTTCAACAATGTTTATTGACGGACATTTAGTGAAATGTCGAATATCCAAAGACGATTGACTTTGACCACTTTTCATAATCTTCCTAAAATGCACAAGGCATACGTCGTCAAAGTGGGCAATAGCACGACTTGTGAACATTTTTTCGGGATGTTTTTTTTCCAGGAATTGGGAAAGTTGATGAAATGTGTCAAGCATGTATTTTATTGGTGCTGATGGAATAATGGCTGAGATAAAGTCTAAATTATGAGATAAAAAGTCAAAATGATCGTCTCCTTTTATTTTTTTTATCATCTCCTGTTTCACTTCTATTGATAACGCTGTCACTTCTTCTTTTCATTTGCACCAGGAATCACTTTCTTTGGGTTCATGATGAATAATGAATACATACTATAATAAAGTTTTAATGAACACACTGGGAAAACGTCACCAAACATTAACTCTGTCCTTTACGCCTGTTACAATTCTGTGATGAATGAGGGTCAAAGGTCACCAAAAGCATCATGGGTAGCTCCCTCATAGTAAATGGGATGATACGTACAGTATGTATTTACATCTTGGGGGTTTTGGTTTCGTTTCGTAAATTGAATTTTCTTTCATATTCAGATTTGAAAAATTTACAAAGGTTTTTTGTAACTTGGATTATTTATTTGTGTCTTTTGTAAGTTGAGGTATGACTGTACTTTGCCCACCTGTGCTGAAAAATGAGCTTTTACTTTTGTAGTAATAAATATACTGACCCCGTGGTTTTGACTGAAACTCGAACATTTGTGATCTTGTTGTCAACACCTGCAAAGTAATGACAATGGAATGATCATGTTTGTAGCATTTACACATCATACATATTTAATGAGTTCTCAGAACATGTCAGTGTTTGTACTGGAGCATAAAATGTCATGCAATCAAATTAAATATCAGTGCTTGTGCTGTTGGATGGTTGAGAAGGAAATGTATAAATAAATGACAATGAAAAAAAATAAACATAATCATAGTTTGACCATTGTCTACGGCAGCAAACAGACAATTAAAACAAATGAATAGATTTTAATTACTTCAACTTTGATTAAAAACTATTGATTTTATTCAGTAAATTTAAACATAATAATTAAATACAAAATAATGAAATTAGTTTAATTATTTTGGAATCCCTTCAGATTTAGCCCATATTGAGTAAATCCAAATCAATTTTTGGAGAAAACTGTCTAATATTTACTAGTTATCTGGAAAATACTAATTCACATATACCAAATATATGTAAAAATAAATCATTTATACTGACTTAGGGGGAATTAATTCATATTCCTAAATATCTGGATGATATATATATACGTTGTTCACTTTACTGATAAATTTCTACTCAGTGATTTTCAGCTGATATTATTCAAACAAAAATGAGTCAAATACAGTTGATAAATAATTAAAATGTATTTAATTCAACATAACAATAAACGCCTGTTATTGTTATAGTCTGTTTTTTTCATGTAGAGTTTAATAGAATTTATTTAGTTCATATTAATTAAACCCAGTCAGACATTTTTAGATTGTTTAGTGAAAATCTGCAACTGATGTTTTTTTGTTTGAACTGTTTACTGATAATTGTCAGAAACATCATGTGAGTGTTTGAGAAAGTTTGGAAAAAATCTTGGATTGTATTTTTTTTTTTTTAATGAATGATGGATGTCTCTCTCCTGTCCTCACATGTTCCCCCCTGAGTATATCTACGAACCCTGGAAAGCTCCTTGCAGCATCCAACAAGCAGCAGGGTGCATTGTGGGTAAAGACTGCCCATTGTTCAGCATGAAATAATCAGCAAAAACCTTTATTTATTTATTTATTTTATTCATATTAATTAAGACCAGTCAGACTTTTCAGAGTGTAATAATTACAGTATGAACCCTGTGTTTGTTCACCTACCCTCCAGTTGTGTGAAGAGCAGGTTTCCATTGGTCCACTGAAAGATCCAGTGCTGCAGAGTGCAGCATTTGTGCTCCATTTCTGAGCCAGTCTTCATCTGCAGCCCCCCTGTCGCATCCAGGGCTGAGTATTTCTGATAATCTCCCGTCAGATAAGCCTCCGCTGTGGCATAGGGTACAGCGTTGGCCGGTCGGTACATCAGGTAGACCGGCATCACCCTGCGTGACACAACTGGAGCTTTTAGACACCATGGTTGATTCATGTCACAACATGAGCGTATGTTTGACTGATGTGTTGTACTCACTCCAGATTAGTACCAAAATGTTCTAATGCTCTCGCCTCTGCTGAAAAGATTTTGCAGTATTCACGAGCCAAATTCTGCATTTTACATTCCTGCAAAATATAAGACAATATTTATTTTAAATAACCGGTAACACTTTACATTAAGGATCGCTAATAAGGTGGTAATTCTATGGTCATTTCATGGTAATAATGCCTTTGTAACCGCTTATTACACATGTACTTTCACCCCTAACGCCAGCCAATCTAATGTGCTACCATAGTAGTTACGCTACATGGTATTAGAGCTGGAAAATGTGACTCTTCCTTACTTAATTATCGAGCTGTGTTAATTATTATTTCATTTAAATAACCATAGGAATTACCACATTCATGAACGCTGTTTGCATCGCTATTACCTAGAAAGTGCAGAATAATTACACATGAAACTACATGGACATTACCTGTAATAAAAGGTTACAAAAGCATTATTACTGTGAAATTACATTAAAATTACCATATTATTACCACCTTATTAGTGATCTGTAATGTAAAGTGTTTGCAAATATTTGTTTTGATAAATGTTTAATTTTGTGTGCTTCAATAATCCCATGGGGGTGGCAGAAACACCAGGAAAATAACTAACATTTGATCATTTTTGAACACAGTATTATTATTTTTTATTATAAAGTCATATTAGTCCAGGACATTATGTATTTCAGTGGGATTTTTTGGGGGGATTTATTAAACTATATATTTTTGGAAAGGTTATGGTGTATAGAATCAGAAAATTAATTAACATTTTCCCAGATGTCTATATGGCAGCCATATTGTTTAATTACAAATTGGCTGCCATTAAACTTGTATTTTGAATATCTTAGCCTGTGAATACGTTAAAATTATTGTTTTAGAGTCATCGTTTGGTGAAAAATGACCTGGTTTTGGTTGTTTTCTGGCAATTTTATTGTAATAAACAGTTGATTGCATGTCATATGACATTTTCCAACAGAATAATTATACTCCTATTGAAATGCATCCAATTGCAGATGTTCAGATAAGTCAACTAGTAACTAGTACCATTGGATTCCCTGACCCTTAAAATGTGGGTTTAACAGTTAAAACCACAATTTAAAATTTTTCACAGGTTGAGATATTCCAAATAACAGTTTAATGGCGACCATTTTTTAATTAAGTAATATGGCCGTCATATAGACATCTAGGTAAATGCAAACATTGATTTTGTGATTCTATACACTATAAATAACCTTTCCATAAATATATAGTTTACCAAATGCTCCCAAAAATTCCCACTGAAGCTAAAATGTGAACATAATAAACTTGACTATAAACTCATATTTGAAATATATCAGCCTCTGAAATATAAAAAATTGTGGTTTTAACTGTTAAACCCACATTTTATGGGTCAGGGAATCCAATGGTACTAGTTACTGGTTGAGTTATCTGAACATCTGCAATTAGATGCATTTCAATAGGAGTATTATTCTTTTGGAAAATGTCATATCACATGCAAACAGCTGTTTATTACAATAAATTGCTAGAAAACAATGAAAACCAGGTCATTTTTCACCAACCTATGACTCTAGCGTTAATGTGGGTAGGTCATCATGCTTTGTAGCACCATTGGATTCTCTGACCCTGAAAATGTGGGTTTAGAACAGGGGTGTCAAATTCATTTTAGTTCAGGGGCCACATTCAGCCCAACATGATCTGAAATAGGCAGTTAAATAATAATAGTGGGGGGAAAAAGTTAAATTATATTATGTTAATATTTACATCTACAATATTTACTTAAAAATCAAAATAACATGTACAACTTTGCCTTAATTACAACTAACATTACAATTATAAATACACAAAAACATTAATTAACAGGCAGAGTATTGGTGAAATCACAATTTTTACATTTCAGATATTTCAGATTTGTTCAGGTTATTTAATTTTTTTGTAAAAAAGTAGTTTATTAATGTGAAGATTTTCATGCAATTTCATTATTATTATTATTATTATTATTATTTTTCACTAATACAAAGATAACATCTTCAGCTTTAATTATTTTAGATTATTATCTTCATATTTTACTGTTCTGACCCCATTGAAATCTAATTGTCAAGTGTGTGTAACTTGAATTAAAATAATTTTTATAACACTGATTGTTAATATATTCAGTGTAATTCCTCCTATAGGCCAGATTGGACACTTTCACCAGCTGAATTTGGCCCCCTGGCCTTATGTTTGACACATGTACTTTAGAAGAAGTTAAAACCATCATTTTAACTCATTCAGTGACGGAGATAACGGTTTAATGGCAGCCATTTTGTAATTAAACAATATGGCCGCCATATAGACATCTGGGCAAATGCAAACATTAATGTTCTGATTCTATACACCATAACTTTTCCAAAAATATATAGTTTGACCATTATCCCCCTAAAAAATTCCCTCTGAAGCTAAAATGTGAACATAATAACCTTGACTATATCTTCACTATGTGTTGAATATTTTTGAATCGTACCTGTTTGACAGTTTCCAGGTTGTTTTCTGTCAGGAGCGTTTCCCCTTTGCCTCCGTAGCCAATAGGGTTGCATGCTTTCATAATGCACGTGTTACCAGACTCAAACACAGGTTCCAGACCATAAATGACTTTTGCCTTCCAGACTTTGTGGCTACAGCCTTTACCAATATGAGATTCCTGCACCATTATACGCCCAAAGAATTTGTTACTCCAGACACAAGTATCCGCCACACCTTTATTAAATATCAGAGGTGTCATTTCTATTTCCTCTCCAACTGCAACAGAAGACCATATGCAACAGCGTCAGAAAGAAAACAGTTTATTCTAGGCAACTTCAACAGCCAAGAGACTATTTTTGGTAACTTCCACAAATATTAACCTTCTATGGGACTTATTAAGTAAATATATTTTTAAAAATTATCTTTGATTTGAAGTGTATTAAGGTCTAAAATAAATTTCCTATGCTCACTTTAACTTTAACTGACATTTATTTTGGGGTACCGTCATTTATAAATAACTTTGTTAGGGTATTTATTTTTATATTTTTTCATGAATTTTTAATGTAAAAAAAACAATAGATAAAAGAAGAATGTTTTCATTATCCATGAACATATTTGACTGAAAAACACTTAGAACACAGGTCTTCAACCTTGGCCCTTGGGGCCCCACTGTCCTGCACATTTTAGTTGCAGCCCTGCTCCAACACCTGATTCAAATGATCAGCTGTAGCCTGATAATGACCCACTGCTGTGAATCAGCTGTGTTTGTGCAGGGTCACATCTAAAACATGCAGGATGGGGGCGCTGAGGAGCAGGGTTGAAGACCTATGACTGAGAACATTTAATTTCAGAAAGATTGGAAAATTATATTAAAATAAATACATAAAAATATTCATGTTAGTTATGAATTCTGAAAAGGTTGAATGACGACTAAAAATGAAATGTGGTTCAAGAGGAAACAATTAACTGTCATTATTTTATGAGCGAAGCAGGATTTACACTTTTTGTAGATTTCTTCATATGAAATGACTAAAATAGTAAAAAAAAAAAAAAAAAAAACAAAACAGTTTAGGCTATTTATTAATATTGTTTAATTGGTGATTTATGTGTGTTTTATAGTTTAAAAATGGACTTACAGGGCTCTAGAGTGTGACCAATTTGGTCGCACATGCAACCTAATTTCTGAAAAGTGCGGCTAAAAAACACCGGTGCGACCAGCCCTTGGAAAAAACAAACATCCACAACTCTACTAGTCTCCAGTGATCAACAAGTGACAGGACTCACTATTTGCATGTCAGTTCATACAGATGGGTGTGGATTGGCTTGTACAGAGTCCTGCATGTTGCTGAGTATGTTCTAATTAGTTGTCAACACATACACTTGCATCGGCTACATGCTAACAGCTACATGCTAATGGCCATATACTAACGGCTATATTCTAACGGCTATCCTCTGCAGCTGTCATTAACAGCACAGACACACACATCACACACACTCATACTGAATGACATCAGTACATCTGAGGGTCATGTGACCGTATTGGAGGATAGTCCATCAGATATGGAGAAGTTCAAATTTTCACATATTGAGATGTTCAGTTTGGAGCCTTAAGTACTTCTAATTTAGATTTTTTTTTTTTTAAATATATATCTTTTCTATGTTTTCAGTGTAAATTTCATCTCAGTGAAACACTTTAAGCAATAACACTTTTCAGTCATTTCTAATCTTTCCTGTAGAGCTGTGCTCCAAATAAACAACTTTATGTAAACAAAGTTGTTGATCAATCATTTACAAATCAATATTATCTGTATGGACAATGATTTTAAATTTTTAAAAAAAAAAAAAAAGAACAAAGTGAACATGTAAAACTGTAGTGTTAAATACAATGTGATTTAAAAATTTGGGTGCACCTAACTTTTGAGCTGGTGCACCTAAGAAAAAAGGTTAGACGCACTAGTGCAGCAACTCTAAAGCCCTGAGTTAATATTGTTTTATTGGTGATTTATCTGTATTTTATAGTTTAAACATTGACTTAATATTGTTTTATTGGTGATTTATCTGTATTTTATAGTTTAAAAATTGACTTAATATTGTTTTATTGGTGATTTTTCTGTGTTTTATAGTTTAAAAATAGACTACTCATGCATGTGACCCAACATGTTCTCTTGTCTCCTGTACTGCCTTGTTGCATCACATGACATCAGGATTTTAAATAATATTTGGTTTAATTGAATAGACAGGATTTGAGGTGACACATTTATGGTAGAAAATGATTGGTTAGAGGCTTGTGTTATTTTTTTAAAGCTGTTTTTTTAGTTAAATGGGGCCAATCCTCAGGCTCAGTCAGATACAAAAGCATTAACAAGGTTTTTCTAACAGTATACATGGAGTCAGACAAATTTAATAGAAATGTTGGAAGTTCTAAATAGTGAATATGAGTGATTTTTGTCACTTTATGACCTAATGACAGTTGTTTTTTGCATGTGTTTACTTTGTAGCAAGTGCTGCTCATAATATTTTAGAGAAAGAGGAGGGATATGAGCATTTCTAATAACACAGAAAGGTTGAAAATGTGAATTTCAGAGTGTTTCAGTGAGCACCCTATAAAGGGTTAAACATGTATAGCCTCATCTTACCACCGAGGTCTTCACGTAAAGACATTCCAGTTAAAACTGCAACAGATTAAAAGAAAAGGAAAATGAAAAAAATAAATGATGATTCAGATGATAATGTGATGGTGGTTGATAAAGAGTGCGTACTTTCTGCGCTGAGTAGAAAATCTGTTGTGTCTGTTCCATATTCATTTGTGATTGTACATCCATAAACACCAGCGTCTTGACTTGATGCTTGAACAATGGCCAGATTAACCTGTGTTTCATCCCCTGCTCTGGAACACAGTCACAATATAAACTAGGATGGATTATTCTGATACCATGCTCAACAGGATGCATAAACCGCTAAAAATCATCACAGTAACAAACGATATTATATCCACAAAACTAAATATTAACCCTTTGATGCATAATAATAACAACAACAAAACCACTCTGAGAGGGTAAACCTCTGCCAAGGCAGCCCACCCCCCTTCAAATGGAGAGAGGTCCCCCAAGGAGGTATTAAATTTGAGTCTGTTTGTCTGGGGTTTTTTTGTCTGTCTGTGACCGTCAGCAGGATTACACAAAAACTTCTGATCGGATTTTAATAAAATTTTCAGGATCTGTTGGGAGTATAACAAGGAACAGATGATTAAATTTTGGTGGTGATCCAGGAGACATTCTCGATTCTGGACCAGTTTGAAATTTTACATTGCGGTAAATGGAGAATAAATTTCAAAGTGATTCAGAATCCAGGATCTCTTCTGGATCACCACCAAAATGTAATTATTTGTTCCTTGTGACACTCCCAACACATCCGGAATTTTTTTAAATCAAAATCTGTTCAGAAGTTTTTATGTAATCCTGCTGACAGACAAAAAAACCCACACAAACGGACTTGAATTTAATACCTCCTTGTAATAATGATAATAAGTAATAATGATAACGGATTGGATTTCTATAGTGCTTTTTTGGCCACTCAAAGTGCTTTACATTAGTGACCCACTACTCATTCACTCTCACATGCTCCCTCTGGCGGTGGTAAACTACATATGTATCTATAGTTGCCCTAGGGCAGCCATTTTGCGCCTCTGACCACCACCAAGCATTCATACACCAGTGTGAGTGACACTGGACAACTGTGGATACATATGTAGTTTACCACCACCAGAGGGAGCATGTGAGAGTGAATGAGTAGTGGGTCACTAATGTAAAGCACTTTGAGTGGCCAGAAAGCACTATAGAAATCCATTATTATTATTATTATTAGTAGTAGTAGTAGTAGTAGTATTCATGTTTTATATTTATTTTGTATATTATCTCCCTGAATTAATAACTCGTATTTAATAGTTTGTTAAAATGTGAGAAAAAATCAGATTAACTGAATGTTTGTTTTTTCTTTTAACTAACTCCACTTTCTGATGTTGGTTTTTTAAATATATGTTGTATGGAAACCTGTTTCTGCCACTGGGGAAAAACAAAAATCCCAATGAAAAGTCATAATTATAAGATAAAAACTCAAAATGATCAGATAAAAAGTCATTAATTCTAACATTTAAAAAAAAAGCCAAAATTATAAGATAAAAAGTAACTAATTATGAGACAAAAAGTCACAATTATGAGAGTATTTATGACTTTTCATGTGATTTTTTATTGTATTTTTTTCCAGTGGTGGAAATGGGCTTCCATATTTTTTTTCAATGCCAGGAAAAATACATTAATAAAAAGAAATGTCCATCACATTGTGTTTTTCATGACTAAAGAAAAGGTTGTTGTAATTCATTAATTCATGCACCAAAGGGTTACAAATGACATGTTATAGTGCAGGAATGTTTCATGAACTTACTTTCTTTTCATGTGAGCGACCTCCACTTCATTTCTGAACCATCTGATTGTAGATTCACTAAGAATGTTGAAGAACTGACACCATAGTTTTAAGTGTCCTGACGTGTCTGCGAAGGTTTCACCCCTGATCTTTCGTATGACCTGTGGAGCTGGAAGGACAAACACCACGTTAAAGTGTCACTTCTTACATTTGGTGCTGATGATGAAATAGAAGACTGTGTACGGCACCTTTAAATGACAAACTATAATAATAATAATAATAATAATAATAATAATAATAATAATAATAATAATAATAATAATAATAATAATAATAATAATAATAATAATAATAATAATAATTTATGTTAAAGGAGTCATTCTATGGTTATTTCATTAATATTAACTTAATTAAAGGAGTCATTCTTTGGTTATTTAATTAATATTTTAATATATTTTAATTTTTTTGTTTTTGATTGGCAGTTGAAAAACAAAAGAATGTATGATACACAGATTCTTTAGGCCTGTCCCGGCAAATGACAAACTACTCTTTTTTTTTTTTAGTACATATTCCTAAATTGGCCTGTGCGCATATAGTGTAACATTCAATTAACGCTTTCACTCCTGGGACATAAGCAATTCCACAGTAAAAAAATAAAATAAGCAACAAAACTGCCAAAGTGATCAATAAAATAAACAAAACTGAATATTAAACTAAATAAATATTATATAACATGAATGAAGTAAGACACTAACAGAACACAATTGAAGAAAAATAATAAAATAAAAAAAACAAAACATAGAAAGAATAAGCAACAACATCAACAGAAAGTAATCAATATTCACAAAATAACAAATAATATGAAAAAATGCACACACAAAAAAGAAAACTAAATGAAATAACTAGTGTTGTAATTTGTTTCCAGTAGTTTTAGTTTGTGCTTTTTCTTTTTCTAAATCAGGTGCTTTCTGACACCTGTACATCAGTTCCATCAAAAAAATTATCAGTAAAATAAGACAAAAAAACCCTTACATATTTATGAATTTTTAAACTAAGCCATCCATTCAGAACTAGTCAGCACTGACCCATCAGGGGTTAAAAGGTTAACATAATTTCAGAAATATTAAATGATTAGTTACCAAAAACTGAAATTCATTTTAAAAACATCTACACATTTTGCATCCTGTGTCATGTCTACACATCTCGTCTCATCATCTAAACCCACTTTATCCTCACTAGGGTCACAGGGGTCACTGGGGGCCTAGTCCAGCTAAAATGGCGGGGTACACCCTGTATGAGTCTCCAGTTCATCTCAGGGCTGAACATATATAGACAAACAATCATTCTCACATTCACACCTATGAGGGATTTAGATTAACCAGTTAACCTATCAGTGCATGTGTTTGGATGGTGGGAGGAAACTGGAGAAAACCCACGCAGAAAGGTCTGGTGTGGGAATAGAACCAGGAACCTTCTGTCTGTGAGGCACGAACAGACATGGAGACGCACAAAGACTTGAGACTTGACTTGGACTTGTGTGATATGACTCGTGAGTTCATTATCATGGAATCATTTATTTTATTATTTTCCAATGTGTTGCCTGGGATTATGGGACAATCACAGGTAGAAATAATAGTTTCCGTCCCTTGATATTTGTCCAACGGTTTGTAATGGGTTCAAATTACAAATACATTGTGTTTGTAATTTGATTAAAATACATTGATCAAATTTAAACAAAGCTTTTGGGATGTTTCATCATATTACACATGTATCAGATCAATGTTGATGGTGTAGTGTGTACTAATACAGTATATAGTACAGTAAGGCCTACATGCTGTCACCACACTTATTACTAGATACATAATCCAAAACAATTCAGCAATGTGGTATGATCTCAAATAGCGTCTAATGTGAAAGCGTTCGTTTCAGCCATTTGAGACTTGACTTGGACTTGGGATGAAAGACTTGACACTTGACTTGGACTAAAAAGTGACTTGTGAACATCTCTGGGCACAAATGCTAACCACTGCACCACTGTGACACCCATGTCTGAACATCTTCCCAACATAATCCAATAATAAACATGAGGCAACAACTTAAATGTGTGTGTTTTTAGGTTATATATATTATGGGTGAGCTTTCACAAAAACACACTGGAACCACTTTGTACCAATAACAGATTAGTGTCTATGTTACAATAACACTCTGTCGATATGTTCTGCATACTCAGACACCACTTACAGCCGTGCTCATAAGTTTACATACCCTGACTGAATGTACACGGGACAGTCTACAATGTTCCAACATGACAATGACCCTAAACATCAGGTCAAGTCCACGTGTGACTGGAACAGCAGAAGGAAGTCAAGCTTTCCTCAACTCATGCAGTTCATGCAAGAAAACACAAAATCTGAAAAAATCTGAAGGTGTTTTTACCAAAGTTGGGAAGAAACTAAGTGAAAAATACTCCCACTTTTTATTTTTACTCCCTACATTTGTTCATAAATATGTATACTTTATACTTTAAATATCTGTACTTTATACTCTTTACATTTATATAAATACCTGTACTTTATACTCTTTACATTTATATAAATACCTGTACTTTATACTCTTTACATTTATACAAATATCTGTACTTTATACTCTTTACATTTATATAAATATCTGTACTTTATACTCTTTACATTTAAATAAATATCTGTACTTTATACTCTTTACATTTAAATAAATATCTGTACTTTATACTCTTTACATTTATACAAATATCTGTACTTTATACTCTTTACATTTATATAAATATCTGTACTTTATACTCTTTACATTTAAATAAATATCTGTACTTTATACTCTTTACATTTATATACATTTCTGTCCTTGAGTATAAATAAATAATTTTGACAATAACTGACTTCACCAAACCACTGACCATGAGTGGAAGAGAAGTTTTGGTATTATAGACTTTTCTAGAATTTTATTGTCATTGCACAAAAACAACACAAAGTGAGATTTGGCAAAGAAATGTCGTTGCTTGGCTTCCGGGTTCCACAGTATTAAAAAAAAAGAGAGTATTTTATATGATTTTAAAAACAAGCTAAAAACTAAATAAATTAGTGAAATTAAAATGAGTGCAATAAATAAACAAACAAATTAAGAAATGCAAAACTGGATAAACAGAATAATTTAACCCTTGTATTATATTGAGGGTCAATTTGACCCATTTCAGTTTTTGAGTTGACCATGGTACAGGTTCTACTTTATTTTTCTTCGTCTAAGGTCATGAACTTGTGTGTGAAAACTGGACACTTTGATGTGTAGTGTCTGTGCAGCGTTTGTATACAAAGATGATGTTACGGGTCATTTTAACACATTAATGTGGGTAAATATATAAACATGTCTCTGTATGAGCTTTATTTTGATTACCAAATTATTTTTATTTTTATTTTCTTTGAAGAGTCATTCAGACCCAGGTTTGTAGAGGAGGAACTTTCTCTCCCTTGTCCTTGTCACTTTTCTTATGTCATCTCTTTGACAAACACCAAAAAATGAGCTCCAGAAAGATTATTTTTGAACAGGCTTTATCACAGATGTTGAACTGAGACAGTGATACAGAGACAGAGGACAATGTTATTGATGATCCAGATTGTCAATTTTCCTATAATGAGGATGAATCAGAGAAGTGTTTATGAAGATAAAAGTTTAAATTTACCATTGGAATTTAAAAAATGTATTGTATGTATCTTTTATAAATGTTTATATAATCTAAAATAAAGTTGTTATTGGCTTTAACTTGTTTATTTTTTTAACTGTTTTGAGTGGATTTAAAGGGAACATAATCAATGTCATTTTTTTCTCAACATAACATTTGTTTATTCGAACAGGTAAAATAAAATAAGTAAAACATACAAAGTATTTAAGCAGAATTTAAAACAACACCTCTTTAGTATCCTAAATAATTATACCTTGTTCGAAGGGGTGTAGGATGAAGTTAACAAAACTTGTCTAGTATTATTCAGTCAGAGCATATATATATATATATATATATATATATATATATATATATATATATATATATATATATATATATATATATATATATATATATACATACATATACACATACCTACACACATACATGTCCATACACACATAACTTAATACAAAGGTTAAGTTAAAAACAAGAACATTGTAGCAGCTGGGAGGACTATTGCACAAACAGGAGGTAGTTAAGGCGCATATTTTTATTTATATATATAGTATCATTTATATTCTCTGAAAAATGGACAAAGGAAGACAGATTCTGGTGGGATGTGTAAACGTCTGAGCATAGAGAGTGTTTTACCTTTGAAGGGGTCATGTTTGTCCTTGTCTGCAGGTTTTGGGATGTTGTCCACTGGTTGTGGATGTGGAGGTTCCGGTAGAACCTTCCTTCTGCTCTGCAGTGGAGAACGTCTTTCCACAGGAGGTGTTTTCTCAACAGAAGGTTGAAGGTGAGTGGAATGGCGGGACAGACTCGGAGACGTAGGAAGGATGCTAGGAGCAGGAGGTGCAGGTGAAAGTCTTTTCTGGCATACGTCCTCTGTTTCCTCCTCTGTCTTGGCTTTAGGTGGGAGGATTTTGCGTCGAGCCCCTGAGGCCAGTTCTTGTGGCGTTGCAGAGGGAAGGGGCGACGCACAGTTCCTTTTCTTTAATCCCGGACTCACCTGAGGAGTGGGACGAGTTATAGAGTCTTCAGTCATACAAGTGTCCTCCTGCTGCTGATGCTGCTGCTGCTGATGCTGCTGATGCTGCTGATGCTGATGCTGCTGCGTTAAGCGCCCAGCAGTTGTTTGTGTGTCACTTTGCTCAACGTGTAAACAGCCGTTTGTTTTCTGTTGTAAAACTGTTACTGGATGTACTTCACTCTTCCCTTGGAAACATTCACTGTTGATGTGAATTTCTGGAGTTAACTTGTGTGTAAGTTTAGTGTCCTTGTCTTGAAGTGGCTCATTTTGGGGACGTTCCAAATGAGGACTGGTGGATTCCTGCCTTTTGGCTTTGACAGGTGTCTCAAGTTCTTTACTGATAGTTTTAGATCCATCCAAAGTCGATGTCACGTTGCCCTTAGCAACCGCAGGGGAACAGCTCCTGTCTGTGGTGGGAACAGGAGGTTTGTGTGAGCTCTGATTGGACAGGACACTTGCATCCTGCAGCATAAGTTCCTGATCAGTTTTATTTAGTAGATTATAAATCTCCAGAAGTGTTGCCTTTATGGTGGCAGGAGGACTTTCCGTACATTTCCTGCTGTCGTTTCCAAATCCCTGAAGCGTCCCTGCACCGGTCTGAGCTGCTTCCTGTTCCGTGGCGGCTGGTAACATGGTGATTGAGTTTGTCAGAGCTTTTAACTGTGACCTTAAGAGTTCAGCGATAGATATGACTTTTTCTACTGGTGTGGGAATTTCTTTGTGCTCTTTCATTTCAGAAAACTTTGTGCTCTCCTGATCCTTTGTGAAATGTGGCGCCGCTGTCTCAGTAGTAGATGGACGCAGACTCTTTAACTCTGAATGTGTTTTCTCCTTTAGTTTGATTTCGTTGTGTTGATTAGAAGTGTAGGGTTTTAAAACAGCTTTGTCTTTTTCGTCCACCGCTCTGCTCTGTTCTGCTGCGGCTGAAGCTACACTTTCACTCTTTATTTTCATCTTCTTTTCATGCGACGAGTCCAAACCATCAGACTGGACTAAAAACTTACCTTCCTTCTTATATTCTACCTTCTCATCCGCCTGTATTCCTGTCCCTTCAACAGTTTTTATGGCTATATTAACTTGGCTTCCGTGGCCACAGGGAGAAACACTACACCCTGGGGTGTCGTCACTGCTGCCGGGGCTTTGGACCAGTGACTTGTGTCGGTCTGTGAAAAGCTCTGCCTGGCTTTCATCTGATCCCCGGGAATGAGCCCATGTGTCCTGAGTCATTTTGTCAATGGCCTTTTGAAGACCACGGTGTAAAGATGGGGTCTGAACGTCATGCACCATGGTCTCCGTTTCTGTCCCAGTCTTTTGTGGTGCCTGGGTCGTAGTCTGGTGCGACGGTAGTTTGGGGTTGACAGGTGCGTCATTCCTGTTCTTCTTTGCACGGGCCTGTGTAACCTTGGGACATAATACAAACAGAGGTTTCCATGCTGTAAATACTTATTCCTTCATCCCCATGCAATGCTGGACATGGACAGACACATGTAATTGTATAAACAGCAACAACGTAACCAGCAACAAACTCAGAATGGAATGAAAATGTGTTAGGAATGTAGAAAACCCGTAGTGAGTGATAAGACGAAGAAGCCTTTATTTAACGCACTATTGGCAGTGACCATCCATCAGCTGTTATTGAGTCAAGATCAAGAAGTCTCACTTTAAAACTGCTAACATTAGCTTTATTTCTCAGAAGATTACAGAGAACTTTGCTGACGAATCTGAGGATTTAGTTCAGTGTGCACCAAAAAGTTTACATATATGACTCCGTCGTAATGCAATTAATTAAAATATACTGAAGTCAGCAGAAGAAATCATCAGAGGTGGTAAAAGTACTCACATTCTGTACATTCTGTTCACATTATGTGAAAAAAGTAGAAGTACTCATTCAACTCTTAAAAGTAAAAGAGAAAAGTACAATTTCTCAATTGTAATAAAGTAAAAAAAGTTTTTTTTGTTTTTTTTTTTACATGAACGCAATAATACTTATTTAATCAGGAAAAATCGGAAAAATTTCAAAAGTATCTAAGCCTTTAAAAGTGAGTTACTGTGTAGATAATGTGTTTGATCAGGTCACAGTTACTCAGTTTTGTAGGTATGGACAGGAAATATAGGAAAAAAGAAAAAAACTAAACAAAAAAAGGCACAATTGGGATAAAAAAAAAAAGTCATTATGAGATTGAAAAAAGAGTTATAAATATGAGATGAAAAATACATAATTTTAAATGAAAAAGTCAAAATTGTGAGATAAAAAGTCAGAATTATCCGGTAAAAAGTGAAAAGTGTAAAATAAAACATCAAAATTATGAGATTAAAAACAGCTAACATCAGCTTTATTTCTCAGAAGGTTACAGAGGATTTAGTTCAGTGTGCACCAAAAGGTTTACATATATGACTCAGTCATAAAGCAATTAATTAAAATAGTCAGCAGAAGAAATCATGCATTTTAAACATTAATACATATTTTGCATTGACAGTTAATTAGTGTTTATATAGAGTAGTGTTGCATCAATCGATAGGCTGCCGATCATAATTGGCCAATATTGCCTAAAAATAGCCTGACTGGCGATGTGAAAAATATGCTGATCAAAAAGTGAAGTAAATCAAAATGTGAAAAATTATTAGCGTCTGAATTACTGGACTGTTTATGTACTTTTTAAAATATCATTAATTAATAGTTTACGTTTGGGAACATTTTACGCTGCATAAGGCAGACAACTGTGTACGCATGGCTAAATAGCATTACCATTAGCCTAGCACTGTTTTAATTGCTTCTGTTTTGCTAACTGATGAATACTAGCATCTGTTAGCATGTAGCCTCACTGGTGAATACTAGCATCTGTTAGGATGTAGCCTCACTGCTGACTACTAGCATCTGTTAGCATGTAGCCTAACTGGTGTCTACTAGCATCTGTTAGAATGTAGCCTCGCTGGTGAGTACTATCATCTGTTAGCATGTAGCATCACGTGTTGTAATTGTTTTTTATCAAATGTACCAGGGTAGTGTAATGATTCGACTACATCTGCTTCACACACCCAGGCGCGTCTGTCTGTGTGCAGATTCACACACACAACTCTCACTTTTTATTAACTGATCTAATTTAACCCTTTAACTGCTGAGACATTATTTCAGGTAAATGTGCTACTGTGCATCTGTGTTTGTGTTCCTTTTCTTCAGGGGTTTAGTTTTATTGTGTTTTAGGGTGTAATAAAGAAAAGACAAAGACAGTGTAAATTGAAGACACTCAAAATGTCCATCAGTTTAGGATGTTGAACATGGACTTTGAACTGGAACACATGAAACAACAACTATTTGAAATTTGACCCAATATGTTTTGTTTTGGGCTCTTAAAACATTCAGTTCAGATGTTTTCTGTCACTTGGTTTGATTCCAAATAAAAACAAGTATTCAGAGAATGACTAATCTTGCCCCTATTTTGTGTCAATCTCAAGTTTCTATGACTTTCCATGACTTGACCTTTGACATTTTGCAATATTGATAATTTGGTTATATGTATGTATGCGTCAGTGCTTGTAATATTATGATAATATATCCGTTATTGATTAACTTATAACATGATATGCTTGACACACAGTGTTACACAAGTTAATTTGGCCACATGTCACCTTTGACCTCTATAAAAACTAAAAAAAACCTTCAAAATAATGCAATTAACCATCAAAATAATGCGATAAAGTCAAAATAATGTGATAAGTAACATCAATGCAATAAAAAAGTAAAAATAATGGAATAAAACATCAAAATAATGTGATAAAATGTAAAAAATAAAATAATAAAAAAAAAACCATCAAAATAATGCGACATAAAGTTAAAATCATGAGACCAAAAAGTCAAACTAATGCAATAAAAGGTCAAAATAATGTGGGACAAATGGACAACATACAGAAACAAGGACAGCGACAGTGAAGATGGAGAGATGACACACAAGACTCTATTTTCCCAAGAGTTAATGTTTTTGTATTTTCTATGTTTTTGAGTTCATTTAAAGAACAATAAAAACAAAGTCACAAAAAAATAGATTAACCCATAATGATCCAAAAACCTGCGTCTGTGTTTTTCCAACAGGGAAGAAGTGACAAAACAACTCCAGTCCTGGGGGGTGATAGCCTAGGATCTAGTCTGTCCCCAGTGGCCGCAAATGGTATTTGCTACGGGAGACAGACTAGATAGCCTCGGATCTGAAAATCCAAAATGTACTGGGCCAATCAAATCGCGAGGGGCGGGATTGGAGCCCGCCCTGCCTCATGACGACACAAATACGACACGTAATGTTGTAGTCGCAGAGACGTAGCAGCTAGCTCACATTGCCGTAACACCAGTTGCTAGCTGCTAGACCAGGGGTTCTCAAACTTTTTTGGCCCAGGTCCCCCTTGGAGGGGTGAAATTTTTCCATTTCCCCCCTCATCCTCGCGATACTGAAAATGATAAAAAAAAACACTTCAACAATGATTATTATGAAACAATGATAACCTTTTTTAATAGTGCTTTTGTGCAAACCAACCAAATTTTCAGGTATTATAATATAAATGAGCACTTCAGAAACAACAATTTTAAATAATTTTAAAATAATAAACGGAACAAAAGACACACAAAACCTTCTTGAGGAACTTGGCGGACACAAAAATCGATCCATGTTCGCTGCAGGGTGGCTAAAAATAGCCTGTGACTCGCCGTCTCAATTTGGCGTCAAACAGCGCTGTTACTTCCGCCCGCTCACTACAAAATAAAACTTCCGCATTTCAAAATAAAACAGCAAAAAAATCCCAAAACAAATAAAACAAAAAAACAAAACCGTGAATAATTTTGGGTACCCCCTGGACATGCGCCACGTCCCCCTAGGGGTCCGCGGACCCCAGTTTGAGAACCGTGGTGCTAGACAACATGGCTCATCACCAGGAACAACCTTTCGAGCTGGCTTTGGCAGCAACGCTAGGTGATTTAAAATTACAGTTTTCCCTGCGAGAAGAGCAGAAAACGGCACTTAAGCTGTTTTTAGAAAAAAGGGACGTTGTCGGAGTTTTGCCCACCGGGTATGGCAAAAGTTTGATTTATCAGCTGGCTCCGCTGGTGATCGTTGTGTCACCCCTTTTAGCCCTAATGGATGACCAGTTGCAAGAGGCCGAAAAACTGGGAATACGAGCAGCACAACTCGGCAAAGGCGACCCGGAGGAGATCCGAAGCGGCCGGTGCCAAATAGTGTACGGGAGTCCGGAATCCTGGCTGAACCGGGAATGGTTAGACCTGCTCCATGTTCATCGCTCTGATTGGTTGGCTCTGACTGGTTACCCATCCAATAGCGTGGCGTTGTGTAAAGAGAAAATTTGACAGACAGCGGTTATCCCGCCCACAAATTCACCTAGACTTTCTAGACTCTCCCCGTAGCAAATACCATTTGCGGCCACTGGGGAGAGTCTAGATCCTAGGCAAGGGGGGTGATGTCCTGCATATTTTAGATATTTCCCTCTCCCATCACACATGATTCAATTTAACCCTTTAACCTCTGTGACTTTAGCAGTTCCACATTAAAAAAAAACAAAAAAAACTAACTAACAAATAATAAAATAAGCAACAAAATGAAGAAACAACTGGCCAAAATCATCAATAAAATTAATAATAAAGCAACAAAATAATTTAACATGAACAAAGTACCGTATTTATATTCTATAAGGTGCATTAAGTGAAGTCAAAATCTTGAGATAAAAAGTCAAGATTATGAGATAAAAAGTCAAAATTATTCGATTAAAAATCAAGATTATGAGCTAAAAAATCCAAATGATCAGATAAAAAGTCAAGATTCAAGCGACTAAGTACAACCTAAATTAATCCATATATGAAGCGCACTGTGGTTTTTGGAGAAAATATAAGTAATAAAAAAATTTTTTAAAAATGTCAAAAAATAAAAAAGAATTAGCAAAAAAATTATGAATATATACAAAATTATAAATAACATGGAAAAATTAGCAAAAAAAAACCCCATACAAACTAAAAAATAGAATTAATATTTGCAATTTGGTCCCAAAAGTTTTAATTTTGTCTCATCTTGTCATCTGAACCTGCTTTATCCTCACTAGGGGCACTAAGGTCACTGAGGGTCTAATCCAGCTCCAGCAGGTGAAGGTAGGGTACACCCTGTATGAGTCTCCAGTTCATCTCAGGGCTGAACATATATAGACAAACAATTACTCTCACATTCACACCTATGGGTGATTTTAGATTAACTAGTTAACCTATCAGTGCATTTGTTTGGATGGTGGGAGGAAACTGGAGAAAACCCACGCAGACACGAGGAGAACATGTAAACTCCACACAGAAAGGTCTGGTGTGGGAATGGAACCAGGGACCTTCTGTGTGTGAGGCACCAGTGCTAACCATTGCCCCACCATACAGCCCTGGTTTTAATTCTGTCTTTTTCTAAATTAGTTGCTTTTGAACATGTGTTCCATGAACAAAACTCAGTGAAAACACGGTTGAATTTTTCTGAATATTTAAACTAAACCATCCATTCAGAACACGTCAGAACACTTAATAATCATCATCTCTGCACAAGACTGATAATGATGTAACAGTTTCCAGGTGTGATGGAAGAGGACACTGACCCCCCCCCCCCAGGACTAGAGTTTGTTTAAGGCTCTTTCTTTCTTCTGTAGTTGAACACGAGAGGGCCGCTTCATGAGGTAGACGGTTATTTTACATTTTAACGCAGCAGGAATGGAATGTGAATCATTTTAAGAGTGTTTTGTGGCGGCCCTCAGGGTCCAGTCAGCTGGTGGGTACAGGGTTGCATCAGTAATGGAAGATCCACCAGTGACTATTCATGTCAACTATGTAACACTGTCTATGAAGCAGAGGTGGTAGAAGTACTCATATTCTCTACTTAACTACATGTACAGTTACTCCTATAAAATAATGAAGTTCTGTGTCAGTAAAGGTTTGTAAATGTTTGTTTATAGTTGCTGTTGTGGATGCATTTGTGCATTTATCGTACATGTGTGTATATTTCTTGTGTTGTGTGAAAGGTAGACTGTGTGTTATACGGTGGGAGACGCACTGTATTGACAAAACGCTGTAAACAAAAGACAAATGCAACAACCAAAAACACAAACACATAAAACAAATGCAACCTGCAAGAGAAAAATGATTATTGCAATAACAGAAACAAAGCAGAAGCAAAAACATACAAACGTAGAAAAACAAATGTGGAAGAAAAATACTACAAATACCAAAACATGCAAAAATATCTGCAAGAGAGAAACACTGCAAAGTCACTCCACAACAAAACGGAAGTTCACCAAAATAAAACGGGTTCACCAAAATAAAATGGAAGAAGAAGAAGAAGATGGTGGATGAAGATGAAGTTCATTCATTTAAGAGGTTAGCGTGAAAAGGTTTGTTTCCCTTCCTCGTTTTTAAACACTTGACCATAATCTGCTACGATATAATAGAAGAGCAGCAGAAGTACGACACTAAAATTAGCTACAAACCTCTGCTGCTCTACATCTGTTCACACTGATCTCTTTAATTAATGAACTTCATCTTCATCCACCGTCTTCTTCTACTGTTTTATTTTGGTCAACTTCCATTTTTGTTGTGGAGTGAATTATCAGTGTTTCTCCCTTGCAGTTGTTTTGGGAATTTGTGTGTTTTTGCTTCTGCTTGGTTTCTGTTATTGCAGCATTTTTCTTTTGCAGGACACGTGTGTTGTTTTAGTTTTATGTGTTTGTGTTTTTGCTTGTGCATGTTTCTTGTGTTTGCAGCGTTTCGTCGCTGCGGTGCATTTGCCCCCATCGACCACCGTAGTGTCATCATGTACTCATGTCATTTATATATTGTTTTGCCATTAGGAAGAACAAAGTCACTGCTCAGGTAAAGTTAAATGATTTACATCTTTAGTGTTAATCTTGCATTTCAAATGGACTGAATAATTATATCTTTATTTGTATGTTCCGTTCTGCCAAGTCAAATAAGGCAATTGTTGATTATTTGCCTATCTTTTGTTTGTTCACGTAATTGTAATATATACATATATTTTTTTTGTTTTTGTTTTGTTTTGTTTTTTTGTTTTGTTTTTGGTAATCTAGGACTAGACAAGAAAAGCACTCAGAGAGCGCAAACCTCCCCCAAGGCAGACACCCCCCTTCAAATGAAGAGAGGTCCGCTAAGGAGGTATTACATTCAAGTCCGTTTGTTTGTTTGTCTGTCTGTCTGTCTGTCTGTCTGTCTGTCAGCAGGATTAGGCAAAATGATGTGAACGGATTTTGATAACATTTTCAGGATGTGTTGGGAACAAATGATAACATTTTGGTGGTGATCTGGAACAGATCCTGGATTCTGGGTCAGTTTGAAATTTTACATTGCAGTAAATGTAAAATATATTTCAAAGTGAATCCAGAATCCAGGATCTGTTCTGGATCACTGCCAAAATGTAATAATTTGTTCCTTGTGACACTCCCAACACATACTGAAATTGTAAGCAAAATCTGTCAACAACTTTTTGTGTAATCCTGCTGACAGACAGACAGACAGAAACAAACTGACTCAGATGTATTACCTCATTGGTGGAGGTAATAAGCTTTGTGCTTCCTTCTGCATCCTCTCCAACTAACTTTGATTATTCTTATGTTGTATATGTACAGGGGCGACACGGTGGTGCAGTGGTTAGCACTCGTGCCTCACAGCAAGAAGGACCCTGGTTCGAATCCCACACCAGACCTTTCTGTGTGGATTTTGCATGTCCTCCCCGTGTCCGCGTGGGTTTTCGCCGGGCACTCCGGTTTCCTCCCACCATCCAAAGACATGCACTGATAGGTTAATTGGTTAATCTAAAATTGGCCATAGGTGTGAATGTGAGAGTGATTGTTTGTCTATATATGTTCAGCCCTGCGATGAACTGGCGTCTCATACAGGGTGTACCCTGCCTTCGCCCATTGTAGCTGGATTAGGCCCCCAGTGACCCCTGTAACCCTAGTGAGGATAAAGCGGGTTCAGATAATGAATGAATGAATGTATGTGTACAGTTTACTTATTTTATTTATTTATTTATTTTGTTTTCGTTGATATTGTTTGTATATTTAAGATGAAATGAATAAGAAAATTAAAGTTATTATCTCATTATTTTGATGTTTTATTGCGTGTATTTGAGTTTTTATGGAGGTCAAAGGTGACATGTGGCAAAATTAACTTGTGTAACAGTGTTTGTGTCAAACATAGACTGATGGAAATTGACCTTGACTGGGTCATTAAATATCACTGATCAACATGAACCATAAACATTAGGTTTATGATTATGATGATGATGATGATTATTATTATTATTATTATTTGACAAGCACATGAAAAGAAAATAAGGATGGATGTTGTAACTCTGAAACAGTGAATAATGATATAAAGTTGATATCAAAAAGAAAAATGAGAAGAAGTACAGGAAAATAATTATGATTCATGTCAAATGTAGTCAGGGAGATCAATCATTTCTGGGATTGTCTTATTTACAACTGAAGACACAAAATTATATTAGACTCAGACAATTTATGAACAATCCAGCAAAACTATTTTTCATAAGTAGTTTTAAGATTAGACATTCTCTGAATACTGGTTATTTTCTTTTTAAGTGAATCAAATAACACATCAAATTAGAAAAGTACTCTGACAGGCAGACCTCCCCCCTGTGAATGAAGAGAGGTCCACCAAGGAGGTTATGTTATTGCCAGAGTTTGTCTGTTTGATGAAAATGTCCTGACATGTTGGTAGTGTCACAAAGAAACAAATGATTAGATTAGAGATCCTGGATTCTGGATTCACTTTAAATTTAAAATTTTACATTTCAGACAGACAGACAGACAGACAGGCAAACTCTGGCAAAAAGATAACCTCCTTGGCAGAGGTAATTAAAAAAAAAATTAAAAAAACTTCATCAAATGCATATCTATTGCATCTGTCAGCATGTGCGTCATTTCATTTTTGTCACACAGACCGGCATACTTCCAAACTAAAAATAGTTCCAGGGCACTTGTGTTACTGATGAGGCCTGTGTTGGCAGCACAAAGAAAGCCCCCATGAGCTCATGTCAAAAAGACTCACTCACCTCACACACATGTGTGCGGGACGAGCTGGTTTCCTTCTCAGACAGCTGATCTGGAGCCTGTTCACGTGGACGCTGAGGCCCAGCAGCTGTGCTCTTACACCTTCCATCCAAGAGCGTATGTGCACTAGTGTCAGTGGAAGTAGTGCACTGTACTACTACTGTAACGTCCTGTGGTGGACAAATGTCCTCTGTGTGAAGAGCGTTAGTTAGTGCGGGACAAACACCCCTTCCATCTAAGAGCGTATGTGCACTGGTGTCAGTGGAAGAAGAGCACTTTTCCTCCACATCCATGACTGTAACATCCTGTGGTGGATAAACATCCTTTACTATGTGAAGAGCTTTAGATAGTGCGGGACAAACACCAAACTGTTGGTGTTCTGAGGTCACACAAACATTCCCATCATCCTCTGTTTCCAAATGTTCTTCTGTATGTGTCTGTTGACTTTCCTTCTGCTGCTCCGTCGTTGGTTTAGTTTTATTATCTGACGCTCTGGGACTCACAGGAGCTACTGAGGCTTCCACTGGTTCTGTCTGTGAAGGAAGGAAAAACATTTGAAATGACACAGTAAAGTCTACTGTACTTTCTATTGTTCATTAGTATTTCTATATTTGAACTAGTATTCAGTTGGGGTGTAACGAGACCTCGCGAGATGTAAGTTGGCGAGATTGCTCATTGCCTTAAAATTCTGTCTCACGAGATTTGTTATCCAGCAAGAAGCCAGAATGACGTCGGAAAACACAGGTTTTACTATTGAGACGCCTCCTCCACTTTCAAGTTGTTTTTTTGGCAGCATTTTGGGTTCCCGGTAGAAATGATAAATGGCAAGTGTGTGATTGTCTGTGATAAGACACGGACAATATACAGACTGTGATGGTGAGACATTAAACGCTCCACAATCTCCTGCTGCAGCGTGCTCTTTCTCTCTCTCTCTCTCTCTCTCTCTCTCTCTCTCTCTCTCTCTCTCTCTCTCTCTCTCTGTGTCTCTGTTTCTGTACGTTGGGAGTGCATGAAGGGCGGCTCTCCCACAAAGCACTGTTTAAAGTGGACACTGTTATTTGGACCTCACTACCCAGGTGTTTCCCCTTGTTGTGGGCACCGGGTGTTCACCCCCATGCGCAACACTGTATGCAAATAATGCCGTACAGCACAGCTAATACGAGCACAACACAGAGACATTTCCAGCACCACCACAGCTCAGTACTCAAATAAACAACTGCACCTGCCAAAGAAACACCAACAAACTACACAACGCTGACAAATGCAGTCAAACCTCAACTTCCACAGTCAACTTCCAGATTTGATTTTGAAAAAAGGAAAAAATATATTATTTTATTTATTTCATTTGAACTTTTACATAATTTTATTTTAGTTTCAATTTGTAGAGAAAAAAGTGGCACGGCTATTTGTCAGTGACATACTTGGTCAGGCTCTGTTTGCATTATATTCAGTCTGTATTGACAGAGAAGAACTTTTTGTTTTGCACATATTGTTTGCACTCGAAAAAAGGAAAAATACATTATTTTATTTTAACTTTTATGATATTTTATTTCAGTTTCAATTTGTAGAGGAAGAAGTTCATTAAAAGTTGACACTTACAGAGTTATAAAATCCATGTGCAACTCAGTTAAATAAAAGTCTGTTGTTCATTCATATAATTTGTAACTTAGTTTTCTTAAAATGTCATCTCGTCTCGATCTTGTGAACCCAATCTCGTGTCTAATCTCAAGAGCCAAGTGTCTTGTCACACCCCTAGTATTCAGAGAACGCCAAATCTCGCCCCTATTTTGTGCCAATCTCCAGTTTCTGTGACAACCTGTTTTTAAATTAGAGCCAATAATGTGATTTTTGACCTTTCTGCTAAATGCAACCTTGATCTTTGACCTTTTGCAATATTGACAATTTTTTTATATCCACATATGCATCAGTGTATGTAATATTATGATAATATATCCAGTATTGATTAAGTTATAGCGTGATGTCGATGTTTGACACACACAAACAGTGTTACACAAGTTAATTTAGCCACATGTCACCTTTGACCTCCAGAAAAAACTCAAATACATGCGATGAAATGTCAAAATCATGCAATAAAACTTCAAAA
>CM035785.1:27386628-27439128 GCA_020466265.1 Siphamia tubifer | reverse complement strand
CTTTAGGATGAGGACAAACATATTTTCTCTGCAAATATACAGAATTATAATGAACCACTATGTACTGCTGCTCATTTTCTAATTTCAATTTAGTATAAAACTATTAAAGTCAAACAAACACTGTCATATGTACAACAGCACGGTACACACACACACACACACACACACACACTCTTTTAAATGTCTCATGAGAACCAAATTTGTAATCAAGTAGAGCCATTGGGTAGGGATTTAATAAAATAAAATAAAACAATTTGAAATTTTAATTAAATTAAAAAAGAAATTAATGAATAAAAAATAATTGTAATTTAAAAATGAAATAAATAATAATATTAGAAAAATACAAATAAATAAAAACTGAAAAAATAAATAAGACAAATAAATAATTTTTTTTTTTTTCAGTAAACAAACCGCAAACCTTTGAAAAATACATGTTTAATTTTGCACCTGTTCCCATCATGCTTTATGGGGACTTCTGGAAAAAAAAAAAAAAAAAAGGATTTATAGGGCCACCATTTCTTTTTTACTAGTGAGGATCTTTATTTATATTTAACTCAGGTGGGGACCTGAATTTTGGCCCCCATAGTGTCAGAAGTCCTCATGGCATGACTGTGTAAACATATCAATGTCCCCATAAAGATAGGAATACACACACACACACACACACACACACACTCACAATGTAATTTATTCTTGATAGTTAAAGTATAACTAGACTCAGTATGTTCCGCTGTTCTACAGTTTTTATAAAATGTGTTGTTCAGACATTCAATGTGTTAAATGTTCCATCCTTTAATCAGATGAATTAGAAAACTAATGACTTTAGTGCTGGTTACTTCATGTTTTTAATATATATATGATGGTGTGTGATT
Organism: Siphamia tubifer; assembly: GCA_020466265.1. Classification (NCBI taxonomy): domain Eukaryota; kingdom Metazoa; phylum Chordata; class Actinopteri; order Kurtiformes; family Apogonidae; genus Siphamia; species Siphamia tubifer. The sequence goes on along the minus strand of CM035785.1, from coordinate 27,438,256 downwards.
CCACATATATTATGGTTTATCTACATGTATACAATGGATTAGTAAATATTCCACTCGAAACAAAATGGAAAGTGAATGAATATAAACAAAGATAATCAACAAAATGAATAAAATAATCTACAAAAAGTGTAAAATAATCAACGAAATGAGTGAAATTTTGACTTTTTTTTCCTAATTTTGACTTTTTATCTTATTTTGACTTTTTTTCTCATCATTTTGACTTTTTACCTCAGAAATTTGACTTTGCTTTATGCACCTTACAGTCCAGTGCACCTTATATATATGAAAAACCCAATAAAAAATAAACCATTCATTGACAGTGCACCTTATAGTGCAGAAAATATGGTAATTCAAATGATCCTAGAGTTTACAGTCATCAAATGTTGTTCCATGATCATCTTTCCTTGCAGCAGCTTTATTGGTGTGTGTTGCTTGATGAAATGGGGCCCACATTGCATAAGTGACATGCTGTTCCTAATCGTCAGTTTATTTAAACTCTGGTGGCCATGGCAACAAACAAAGAAGTATCACCATGGCTCAGAAAATTGAAGGAAGTGCTCAGTAACACGCAGAGATCATGCTTTTACAGGGTGACATGTTAGTGCAGAACATGTACCTGTTTTCTGGTCTGACGTTGGACAAATAGCTGCAGCCCCCAGAGCGACTGCCCCCGCTCTGCTCATCCCCATTGTTGGATCTTCCATTACTGGAGAAGGAGCGTGTCATTGTCCTGCGTGAGCCCATTGTCCACCAGATGAAGTTAAAATGGTCCTCAGGAGAAAAACTTCAACCCTGAAAACCTGAAGAACAACAACAAAAAGTGACATCACACATGCATTTTATGAACCTCCTGCTTTAAAAAAGTCACTTCTTATTTATATAAAAAGATTTAATACTAAATACAGTCATACCTTAACTTATAAAAGACCCAGCTAATGAATGATCCAAGTTATGAAAAATATTTATGTCAATTTTTCGTCTCTGAATATGAAAGAAAATTCAATTTATGAAACGAAAATGAATCCCAGTAAATACTGTACGTAACATCCCATTGGCTATGAGGGAGCTACGTTTGATGACCTTTGACCCTCATTCACCACAGAGTTATAAAGAGGCGTAAAGGACAGAGTTACTGTTTGGTGAGTTTTTCCCAGTGTGTTCATTTAAACTTCATTACAGTACGAATTCGTTATTCATCATGAGCTCAAAGAAAGTGATTCCTGGTGAGAATGAAAAGAAAAAGTGACTGTGTTATCAATAGAAGTGAAACAGGACATGATTAAAAAAAAGGAGGAGGCAATCATTTAGACTTTTTTGATGATTTTGACTTTTTATCTGATAATTTTTACTTTTTATCTCAGCCATTATTCCATCAACACCAATAAAAGACATGCTGGACACATTTCATCAACTTTCCCAATTCCTGAAAAAAAAACCATCCACAAAAAATGTTCACGCCCACTTTGATGATGTATGCCGTGTGTATTTTAGGAAGATTATGAAAAGCGGTCAAAGTCAATCGTCTTTGAAGCGATAACATTGTTGAAGGTGAAAGTGACAATTAAAACAAACACAATGGTATGAAAATGACCCACATGTCTGGTTCATTTTAATGGTTTAATGTTTAAAGTTCAGTCAGTGAAGACACATTTACCCACTGAGACCAATAAATTACATCTAAAATCTACATTTTCTTTGACTTTTAACACATATTTCATACTAAATGTGTTTACTTTTATCATTTTTAAAGGGTTTATGGGGTGGTATTGGGGGCCTTTTACATGTAAAATGCGACTATTTACAAAAAATGCATTCAAATTAATTTCATAAGTTGAGGTACTACTGTATAATAAATTAACATAGGTGGTTGAAGTACTCACATTCTGTACTGCAGTAGAAGTACAGCTACTGGAGTGGAAAAATACTCTGGTAAAAGTAGAAGTACTTATTCAACTGCTTTGCTGAAGAAAAAGTAAAAAAGTATAACTTCTCAACTGTAAATAAAGTAAACAGTGGAGTATTTATTTATTTATTTATTTATTTATTTATTTATTTATTTATTTATTTATTTTTGACCTGGATGAAATAATACTTATTTAAGCAGGAAAAATCTGAAAAATGTCAAAAATATTCAAAACTAAAGCCTTTAAAAGTGAGTTACTGTGTTGAAAACGTGTTTGTTTTGTGGGTATGGGAGGGAAATTTAGGGGAAATGGAAAATAAAGTCACAATTAAGATAAAGTCATTATTATGAGTTAAATAGTCATTAATATGAAACTAAAAATGCATAATTATGAGATAAGAAATGTATACAAAAAAATATTCCAAACTATGAAGTAAAATGGCACAAATGAGATAAAACAAAGTCTTAATTATGAGATAAAAAGTCAGGTAATTAGATAATAAATGCATAATTATGTGTAAAAATTCTGATATAAAGTCAAAATGTTGAGATAAAAAGTCACAATTATGCTGTAAAACCACTTATTTTTTGTAATGTCATGTCTGTTTAGTTTGAAAACGTAATGAGTCTATTTTGATAATGTAAAGAGTATAAAGTACAGATATTTATATAAATGTAAAGAGTATAAAGTACAGATATTTATATAAATGTAAAGAGTATAAAGTACAGATATTTATATAAATGTAAAGAGTATAAAGTACAGATATTTATATAAATGTAAAGAGTATAAACTGTAATAAAGTAAAAATAATTGAATAAAAAAAGGAGGAAAAAGTGAAGGAAAAAATACTGTGCATGTTACTGTTTAGATAATAAGTTTGATGTGTTACTCAGTTTTGTGAGCATGGGCAAGAATTTAAGGACAAAATGGGAAAAAAGTCATTATGAGATTAAAAAAAAAAAAAAAAGTGATAAATATCAGATAAAAATGCTGAATTGTGACATAAAGCATCAAAATCACAAGATAAAAAGCCGTAAATCTGAGATAAAAATGCATAATTTTGAGATAAAAAGTCAAATAATGAGATAAACATCATTAGTATAAATACATAAAGTCACATTTCTTTTCTCCTCTTATTTTACATCCTGTCACATCCAGTTAGTTTGAAAAAATAACCAGCCTATTCTGAGAATATACAAAGGACAAAGTAGAGATATTTATGCAAAAAAAATGTAGGGAATAACTGTAAAACATTTTCAGAAAAAGAAATACTCCAGTAAAGTATAGATACCGACAAAAACTATCTACTTGAGTACAGTAATGAAGTACTTTTACTTAGTTACTTCCACCTCTGGAAATGACACATCAGTACAAGTGATACTTTCTAAAATGATATTGTTTTCAAGTTGATATGAACAAGGGTTTATTACAGTGTGTATGTGGTGAACTTACCATTCAAATGTGTGTTTGTCTCCTTTGACAGATAGTCTCCAGCACTGACTTAAGGCTCTGCAATTTCCAATCAAACATGAGCATGCGTAGGCTGGTGGACTATTTATAGTTGTCCTGCAAATAGGCACAAGAGCACATCACACTTTCCAAAAGTTCCCTTTGGACCATTTTATCAAACAAATAAGCAACCAAAAAGAAAAAGAAAGGAAAAATAAACCATTAAATAGGAAAAAAAAATGTTGTTGTAAAAAGCAAAAAAAGATGTGTAGAAGCCAAAGTAGATGGAGAGGATTTTAAAAAAGATCATTTTCTGAGCTCAGAGGAGGGACGGTCCAGGATGTGAGCGGCTCTGCCCACACTGCTGCTCACTTCTGTATATAGACAGTTGTAAAGAATCATATGAGCCTGTCAGTCAGGGAAATGACGCCATCTGCTTATATCAGCTGGACATTCATCAAACAAAACAACATATATATATATATATATATATATATATATATATATATATATATATATACACACACACACATATATATATATATATATATATATATATATATATATATATATATATATATATATATATATATATATATATATATATATATATATATATATATATATAGTAAATTTTGCAGTGTTAAATCAACACTTAGAGAGTTTATTTAACTTCTTCTAGAGTGTATTTGGTCCCATTGTCTCCAAATTAATACTGCAAAATCTACAGTGTATATACACACATATGCAGTGGTGGTCAAAGTACTCACATTCTGTACTTAAGTAGAAGTACAGCAACTTGTGGGAAAATACTCTGGTAAAAGTACAAGTACTGATTCAACTCCATTACTAAAGTAAAAGTAAAAAAAAGTACAACTTCTCTATTGTAATAAAGTATAAAAGTAAAACATTAATCTGCATTTTTTTTTCCATGGATGAAATATTACTTTTTTTTTAGCAGGAAAAAACTGAAAATATTCAAAAACTAGAAAAGCACTCTGAGAGCACAAACTTCCACCTCTGTATATATATATTTTATCAAAAATGTCTTTCCACCTCACAAAACTACAACTCACATTAGTAGTTCCAGCCTTGTCCTGTTGTCCTGTAAATGAACATGTAAAGTGAGCGAGGCCACTTCCCTGGCATGTATTGTCCCACCATTGACAATTAGTTTGGATCCCCAGAGGAAAAGCAGTAGAAATAGTTCAGCCTTATATAGACAGACCCTCCTGCCTACAATCAGCTATGTGTCCTTATCTTTACATAAGTATGCACACTGAACACACTATCTATATACACACAAACAACCAAATAAAAGACACACTTAAATCACTTTAATTTTCTTCAAAAACCACAGTGTGCCTTATATATGGATGTCTGGTTGTGCTTAGTAACTGGCAATTTTGACTTTTTATTTTATAATTTTGACTTTTTATCTGACCATTTTAACATAATATCTCACAATTGTGACTTTTTATCTCATAATGTTGGCTTTTCATTTCATAAATTGGACTTTTCATCTGATCATTTTTACATAATGTCTCATAATTTTGACTTTTTATCTGATAATTTTAACATAATATCTCATAATTGTCACTTTATATCTCATAAATTTGGCTTTTTATTTTTTTATTATTTTACATAATTTTGACTTAAATCATCATTTTCACTCGCTTAATGCACCTTATAGTCCAGCGTGCCTTATTGTGGAGAAAATACATTACATAACATTTAACTTATATTTTTATAATCTAAACCAGGGGTCTCAAGCTCATTTTCTTCAGGGGCCACATTCAGTCTGATTTGATCTCCAATGGGTCAGACCAGTAAAATTAAAACATAATAACCTATAAATAACAACAACATATTTTTGTCATGCAAAAAAAATCTCGTTAAATTATGAAAATATTTACATAAATCACCCACATGCAAACAAAAAAAAGGAAAATTTCATGAGAAAAATAAGGGACATTTTAACAATATTCTGCCTCAATTCATCATTAGTCGATGTGTTTTATTATAGATCAGTTCAACAGAGACATGAAACGGTTCAAATTTTGTGTCATTTTCTTTAACAATTTCAGGTTTTTCAGGTTTTGTTTAGCTTATGACTATTTTATTGTTAAAGGATAGTTTGTAAATGTAAATTTAATATTATTTTTTGCAGTTGAAAAAAACCTGACAACAATTTGAAGTTGTCATCATTTATGGGTAAAGAAAAAAACTAAGAAAATATGGAGTCATTTCATACTGTAGGTTTTTATGCTCTGCATCCCACGGGCCGCAGTAGAACCATTGGCGGGATGCATTTGGCCCTGGGCCTCATGTTTGACACCCCCGATCTAAACTTTTAGACTTATTTCTCCTCCTACATATACAGATAAATATCATAAAAATTTGTAATCAGATTAATCACAGGGTAATAACATAAACTGTAGAGTCAAACCTTCCCACAGTAATTGACACACACTTCCACATCTCACTGTTTTCCTTCAGTTAACTCTGATCATATCAATCCACATTCTTTCTCATGTTACCACATACTCCTGTCATACTGCACATGCCCATGGACTGATACTTATTTATGATTTGTTCCATCCATCTGTCATGTTCTTTGGAGCTTTCCAGGTTTCTTTGCCAAGAAGGTGATATACTGACTCACTTTGACAACTTTGATTAAGTGAAGGCTTTAACTTCAAAAGAAATGATACTAAGAGAAAGATCCAGACTAAATGACACCACAACAAACACAACTATTTGGATTTTAAAAATAGACTTGCTTCATTATTTCACTGTTGTTGACTTTCAAGTGTCACTGACATGATTTTACAACTCTACATTTCGTCAACTTCATACTATAATGGCCTAAGTTATTTTTTTGTGTTTTTGGAAAACGAGAAAAAACACATTTTCTAAAAGTCACATCCATAATTTTGTATTAATTTTATTCACAGAAGATTCAAATAGGTGAGAAGAAAAGTATGAAAAAAGAACAAAACCCAATATCATTTGTTTTATGAAATAAAATTGACTTAGGTGGATTATGCCTTTGACTTAGGCAGTTTTGCTTCTTTTTTTTTTTTCTTTTCTGACATTTTGCATACATTCAAACTGCCTAAGTCAAATGAATGACTTGGGCAGGTATGTTTTTGCACTTGTTTTTTTGTTTTGTTTTTATGAGTGTTCTGATTGGTCAATGACATAGGCAGAAAGACAGGATGATGTAGCAGTGGTAGTGGAGTAAAGTTATGCAAAAATCTCAATTTGACCAAAAATTAAGGCTAACGATATGTTCAAAGCTCATCATGTCTAAAGTTGATTCACACACTGAAAATGTAAAGGTGTAACTCCACTGAAAACCACTTTTCCACGCTCCTTTTGGAATCTGATGGGTCACGCTGTCATGACCTCTGCTCCGGTGACCTTTTCCCCAGTGCTCTCCACACTCACCTGGCCCCGCACTGCACAGCTGCAAACCGTTCCTCATCTGTGGCTATATAAGCAGTAAGGCTTGCAGTTGCCAGTGCGGGACCATTCGACAATGTCACTTTCATAACCCGGACACTCTCACCATAACCTCAGTCACCATAACCCGGACCTTCGTCATCACCACGGACTCTGGCCGTTTGTTCCCAGGTTTTGGTTTGGTTTTGTCTCGTTCTTGTCTTTATGTTTCTTAGTTTTGTATTCAATTATTTTTCCTTTCAGCACTGTGCAATGGAGTCCTCATTCACCTCACCTCACCCCGATCCTGACACACGCCTAGTTACCAACACATGTTGCCTTTGACAGTGGTTTGTCACCTCCACTGGCTGCATACTGCATTTACAGAAAACGAGAGGAACGAGGGACCCAGAAAAAGCTGGTCTGTCTGACGTCAGATGGACTTTAGGGGGGTTAAGCCCGTCCCTCGTTGCAGCTAATCTGAAGTAGCATTAGCATTAGCATCTACAAAAGAAGACGGCGCCACAGTAGCTGCTGCACAAACTGGAAAAAAATGGCGGATCGAACTGGTTCATGTGCTCTCTGTGGAAATAAAGACTTGTTTTTTCCCTGCATGTTTTCAGAACAAGCAACTGCACAAAACCTAGCTGGATGTTACTCTGGTAAAGGTAAACACACATATAGAGCAAGAGGGGAGAGAGGAGTGTTCCTTCACACATTCTGAGCCAATCAGAGACGCCTCGTCACCACATCATAGACATGTATGAGAAAGTACCGGTAAACAACACACAATGTATTCAATAATAATGGAGAACACAACAATATTAATGAAATAACCATGGAATGATGATATTTAATGATATTTCATTCACAAAGCGATTCAAAATGGCCGCCTACATGTTTGACCTACTTATTTCCAGGTCGCCTGAACCTTGACCCCGTGACGTCAGTGACAGAAGACCGCTGCACTTTGCTCGTGTGGAAACATGAACGACATAAACCGCAGTGATTCCAGCGACAATTTAAGCGATTTTTCAACAGAAATAGAAGAAGCAACAGGTGATAAAGTTGAAGAGGAACATATTCTTCGTCCAGATCAATTTGATCCAAATGAGACAGACGACGAGTGTTAAAGTGGAGGAAGAACAGCTAAACTATGCAGACAATGACTGGGATCTGACGACTGCAAAACACAAAATAGTAGGTATGTGGTCGTCTATAAACGTATAAACACAGAATGGTAGGCATATATATATATATATATATATATATATATATATATATATGAACATATGTAGAGTTGTAAAATCATGTCAGTGACACTTTAACTGCAAACATACTCATTGGTCAGATTAATCACAGGGTTGTTTTGACTTAACTTTGATTAATCATGATCAGAACACTTTGTCAGTCAGTTAGGGGTTGTTTTTGTAATTTAATATCACACAATATACACAAAAATACACTAAACACAAAAAGGGCTGAGAAAAATATCTAAAACATGCTAACATTCACAAAAAACTAAACACAAAAAGCAATGAAATATTCAAAACATTCAAAAACTCTTCTAAAATATAGATAAAAACACCAAAAAATGTGATAAAATATTCAAAACATGCAGAAATAAGAATATATATGTAATTGACATATTTATTTTTAAAAATAAAATTTTTATTTATTTAAATTTTTAAAAATATTTATTTCTTTAATATTTCTTTATTTTAATTTAATTTTCAAATTTGTAATTTATTTTTTTTTAATAGAAGATATGTTTACACTCACTACCCAATGGTAGATTATAAACTTAGTACTCATAAGACATACAAACAAGGATGTGTGTGTGTGTGTGTGTGTGTGTGTGTGTGTGTGTGTGTGTGTGTGTGTGTGTAAGTGGTTGCTAGTTCTCTTTGAAGGGATTGGAAAACATGTTTGGCTCAGCATGGTGTGGATTTTCATGGGGGGGGGGGGGGGGTGTACACACTAATCAAAGCATATGTGGGTGTGGATGTGGAAACACCACAGAGGCTGGACCCTGGGTCATGTGACTCTTTTTGACAATGTGTTCCCCTTAATCATGTTGGTAAACTGCTGGTTTGGGAGGGAGATCCTAACACTGAAGTAGATCATGTGATCTTCTGAGTGTAGCAGTAGATCATGTGATTTAGTACTGACTGTAACATATAGAGTGTGTCTGTGTGAATGATCGAAATATCGACGAAGGCAGGATTTTGGAAATTTGTGTTTGAAAAAGTAATGAGTGTATTCTGAGAATGTAAAGAGTATAAAGTACAGATATTTATATAAAAATTTAACAAGTTGTCAGAAAAATAAGTACAGAGACCTAAAAAATCCACTAAAGTACAGTAACAAAGTACTTTTGCTTAGTTACTTCTACCTTTGAATTCCACTTCCTGTCTCCTCTGGATCCACATTTACACATTTAGATTATTTATTAGTGGATCTATCCACAAAACATTTAATAACAGGAAGAACATTGTTAAACTTACACTTCAGACATTTCAAAATGTTCATATTCATTCAGGTTATTCATGTTTTTTGTGAAATAATACTTTGTTTTATTGTAAATACAGTAGAATGACATGAAGTGTTTAAATTAACAAAGCACAAAATGTGGAGTTGTGACAATTTATAGGTTATTACTGTGATCGTATTTTCCTGATCTGACTGATTTTGATCTGGATGTGGATACTGAAATTAAATTATCAGTATATTCACTGTCAATTTTGGATTTCACAAAGTTGTCCCAGGGGCCGGGCTGCATGTTTGACACCCCTGTTGTAGATGATATGGGAATAGACATGAGCAGTGGAGCGGAGACTCCAGAGTTCAGACCCTACCACAAAAAGCAAAACTGACCCCACTAACCTGAGACTGCATCAACTTCATCTTGTGTGTGTGACCCTCCAGCACAAACCAGTGGTTCAGTCTCACAGCAGTATTTCTAGCTTTAGCCTCAAATACATTATATGGGTCAAAATTATCGAATTTGAAGTTTATGCATAAAATCCAAGTAAAATGTCTCCTGAACACCTCTAACTATGAGTTTTTGTTAAATTCCTACTGTAAGTGCTTCAAATCATGCCTTATAGGAAGAACAACAACTGACAATGACAGTAATTTAGTCTGAAACAATGAAAAATCGTCTCAAAACATGTCTTTCCTTCACGCTGGTGTTAGGTATTTTCCCCGTCATGTTTGGTACCATTAGAAAGATCGGGATTCCCTCTAGACAACCCTTAAATAAAAATTTACGTAATTGTATATTTGAACCAATGGGAGGCCTCAGAACAAAGCCTTCTCCAGTAAACTAAATCCCTTGTTGCTAGGGCGATGTTAAAAAAAAAAAACGGCCTCTGATTGGTTGAATTAGTGTCACACAAGTAATTTTAATAAACTTTCAGATAAATATAAAAATATTAATTTCTGAAATTTGACCCAAGTGGCTGGTTTTGTGCTGGAGGGTCACAAATATTACAACTGTAGAAAAGAACACTTCCACAAAATGAGAGGGAATAGATTTAGTGTATGACTTCATAACTGGAAAAGTCCTGGAAAATAACATCAGGGAAAGAGTAGGAACCTGTGAATGCTTTTGCTGACATAAGTTGATTTTCATATAATCGTGATAAAACTCCAGCGTGTTGGAATGTGTCAATGCAAGATGGTGTTTTCTTGGCGTCCACTGTGGCGGCACAACTATGGAATCATGGGATTGCGTGATGCAAGGGCGTCACAGACATTTAAAATGTGGGGGTGTTCTAGGTTGTGGCACGAGCAAAATTTTTGTCTATCATGGGAAAATTAACAAACAATTATCCATTAATGATTACATTTTTTATATTAAAAAAGTACACTGTAGATTTTGCAGTGTTAATTTGGAGACAATGGGACCAAATACACTCTAGAAGAAGTTAAATAAACTCTCTAAGTGTTGATTTAACACTGCAAAATTTACTATGTAATATATGGCCGAAAATACGAACAAAAATGTGTTTTTCCTCAATTCAAAAATAAAATATGAGATAAAAAGTAAAAAAAATTCTGAGATAAAAAGTACAAATTATGAGATAAAGGATTTTAAAAACCTGACACTGATTTTACAGACACTACCTCTTTTTTCTTACAAAAATGTTTTGTCCATGTCAGGGGGTACTGGACTAAGAATATATTTCTCAGGGGGAACATCACTGAAAAAAGAACCACTGGCTTAGGGTATATGTCACAGAACAAGACATAGTTTACTTAACTTAGTTTAACAACGGCAGCATTTCTCATTAATTACTGGTTGATGACTGTTTGCTAACACCACGAAGAAGAGCTGTTTACATTTCACCTGGTGAACTGAGATTCACTTCATTAAATATGCTGTTGTGCCGCCCGGGTGGGTAAACAGTTTAAACCATAGATATTGTAACAGCCCCAAAATGTTATTGCTGTTTGTTTGGTGTGATTGCTACCGACAGTAACTGTTTATCCTGACATAAAAAGTAGGGGAGACCAACTCTCCGTCTGTTTCCTGGATCCAGTAACGATACAATATATAACCTCAGGAAAAAGTGGGGGGTGTGAAATCATCTGGTTGAAGAAGTGGGAGTGTCGCGACACCCCCATCCCCCACAGGTGCGACGCCCATGGTGTGACGTCTATAAGTGTTCCTCTATGATCTCTACAGAAGCTGCAATTTACATCAATGTATTTTTTAAGTCTCTGTAAATCGTGGTTGTTTAACACCTATGTAATATCTTAAAAGAGATTTGTCTGATTTTATTAGTCAAGAAAATGTATGTGGTAACAACCAGACTTGATCCCAGCACATGTCCCTTACATAACTAGACCAGAATGATAAAGGAGGTGGTGCAGGAGGGATTTGTTGTTGGAAAAGTTGCCGGATTGTTCCTCCATCTGAAAATCACGCACTGACTATATAGCAATGTGACGTCATGTGACATCAACCCGTTGTCTGTCTTCAAATGTGTGTGTGTGTGTGTGGTGGTGGTGGTGGTGGGGGGGGGGTGGGGGGGTATTACTACATTGCATAGCCATTGCCTCATTCTTTGCTATGTTTACCACTTGTGAAAATCCTGCTGTAGCTTAGTTTGTCAGATTTATGGAGGCGCTGCAGATGATACTCACTGGGATCTCTGCTTTTGTTTACAACATTATATTCATCTACTCACATAGGTTTGTGGAGACAATACTCACCCATTTTAATTAACATCAGCCTTAACCAAGGTTGTCCATGTTTAGAGCTGCCAAATGGTAAATGTCCAAAAGATTTAATTTTTTTTAATTATTTTGTTAAATCTACATGTTTAAAATGTTAAATTTACATTTTAATATATTAATTCTACATAGGACCTCTTCTGTCACTCACAAATCTATCACCGTTCCTGTCTCGGAAAATATATTTTACATGAATAATTCCAGTTCTCACTGATCCTTACAGTTAGAAAATAAAAACTGTGACAGTTAATCTGATAAATATGACTTCACTCCAAAAAAAGAGTTGCAGTAAACTTCAGGTGTCTGTGAATGACAGCATGAAAACATTATCTGAACTATTCTGTCATTATTTCTATTCTGAAAGGAAGTGTAAAGCAGATGTAAGATGTTATTAGGAATGAGTCCAGGCAGACTGCTGATGCTCAGACCAGGTCCAATCTGCTGCTCAGACCAGGTCCAGTCTAGTCTGGTGCAGGGTTTCACTGTGGTATTTATTTCCCTGCTCCATGTTCTTCTAATAAATCTTGACCTTTCAATATGTGCTCATGAACTGTTGAGTCACAACTTCCTCTTCCCTTTCCACCTTTTCCTCATGTTCTGTCACTAGTACAAGTACAAAAGAACTAAAACGGGTTTATTTTCTGTAATTTTCTCAATTTTTCTCAGTATTGGTGAACACCTGTTGGTCAGTTTTGTGTCACAATCACTTTTAAAGTAGATTTAGTTTATTGTGCAGGAAGCAGCTGCAGTATTGTTGTTCTGTACAGGTGTTCTCTGCAGCTTCTCTAAAACTACCTTTGTATTCAATGAATGCTATTTACAGCTCAAATATGGATTTGTCAACGAACACTGAAGTAGACAATAAAAAAACACTTGTTTGGGTTGTCTCTACACAGACTACTGTTTAGATTGACCCACTTAAGATAAGAAAAAGTTTGGATGTGCCACTTGTATGTGCAGGCAGATGGAAGAGTTTTGTGTGATGTTGTGTTGTCAGTTAAATATAACTGCTACAAATGATGCCCATTTAATGACCATATTATATTTATGCTATTATTATTATTGTAGCAAGAGGATTGTGTAACAAGTGAACCAGTAAATGAGCTGACATTTGGCTACTAAGGCTACGTCCAGACGAGTTCGATGTGGGTTTAGTTGTGAAACCATGTCAAAAAGATATTATGTAAAAATGGAAATGTTTCTGGAAAAAAAAATCTGTGTCAGCATGGGGATGAAACGCTGCTGAAAATAATGTAATTCACATGACACACCCCTATGAGCGCTGTAAGCCACTCCCACCAGATACAAGAGAACAATAGAAGTAGTGCGCATGCGCCCACATCCTTTTTCTACCAACGCCGGACACAAACAACAACAATAACATTGCAATGTATTCACCACTGATACTGTTGTTCACTATTATTACGGTTGTTCACTATTATTACGGTTGTTCACTATTGTTACTGTTGTTCATTATTGTTACTGTTGTTACTGTTGTTCACTATTATTACTGTTGTTCACTATTATTACGGTTGTTCACGATTATTACTGTTGTTCACTAGTGTTACTGTTGTTCATTATTGTTACTGTTGTTACTGTTGTTCACTATTATTACTGTTGTTCACTATTGTTACTGTTGTTCACTATTGTTACTGTTGTTCACGATTATTACTGTTGTTTACTAGTGTTACTGTTGTTTACTATTGTAACCTATTGTTACTGTTCACTATTGTTACTGGGGTGAGGGGTGCACTGTTGGCTTGGCCCTGCCTTGCCGTGATTTCAGGGAGGACTGGTGATGGTCACATACATGCACTAAATATTAAAATATTTGGCTGCAAGACTAAAGTATGCATTGGTCTCAAACAATGTTGACTCCCCCTCTGTGGAGTTACACAATGAGAACAAAATGCAGACAAAAAAAAAAGTTACTGTTGTTCACTATTGTTACTGTTGTTTACGATTGTTACTGTTGTTTACGATTATTACTGTTGTTTACGATTATTACTGTTGTTTACGATTATTACTGTTGTTTACTATTATTACTGTTGTTTACTATTATTACTGTTGTTCACTATTGTTACTGTCTGTGACCAGAATGAATGATACAGGTACAAGGCTACTGTTTATTCAGGTCATGTGATCATAACGTGGGTGTGAACACACATTTGCAGAACCAGCACCGTCTCCAGATCTTCCCACTTTGGGACCCATTTTCAAAGACATGGTTTTGGGGTACCCATGACACCGATCCCATTTAGATGAAAGTCCAACCCGTTAAGAAAGTATGTCGGTTTCATGCAAATTTGTTTCCGTGTGGATTGGGCTGAACTTTCCTTCCAGGTCTCTTCCTATTCTTTGTGGGGACAGTGGGAATTAAGTGTTAGACGTTTCCCCCAGGGAGTAAATTAACTCCTCAGATAAATGTTCCCATTAAACCACATGAAGGAGTAGCTGCAGGGGGACATGCTGTTCTCATTTAACTGGAATACACAACTATCATCCAACACTGTTTGGATGGGGAGGGGTCGACATGAACAGAGGGGGATGGGTGAGTGAGTTTGGGTGGGATGGGTGGGTGACTCCAGTGGCCAAATGGAAAAGAAAACAGAAGGGTTGCCCAGCACAACAAACTCCGCCCCCCTCACAAACATTTTAACTGATTTACTCTGTTATTGTGAAAACACATGTTTGGTAACTGTGACCTTTGACCTACATTCACCAACATTTAATAGGATCTATTCTCGACCAGTTCACACTTTTACTGGAAATTGTTCCAGTAGTTTTTGTGTAAAGCTGCTGACAAACAGACTTAAAAACAACACCCCCCACCCCCCCATTTATTTAATTACCATTACTGAAAACATTTTGCATATGTGCTTATATTGTGTGTTTGTATTATTTGTTTGCTTTTCTGTCAGAAACACAAAAACTATTGCACTCATTTTCATCCAAATCCTTTCAATGCTCACACTCTTAAAAACTGTGATTGGGTTTAATTAATATGAACTACATAAATTCTATTAAACTCTACATGAAAAAATGTATATGTTATGTTTATTGTTATGTTGAATTAATGACATTTTAATTATTTGTCAATTTTATTTTTACTCATCTTTGTTTGAATAATATCAGCTGAAAATAGAAATGAATTCTATTATATGAGTAAAGTCAACAACATAAATCAATATCATCTAGATATTTAGGAATATTAATTAACTTAGTGAGTTTAAATTATTTTTCTGAGTGTATAATTTTCTACCATAACAAGACTGAAGCCCTGGTTCAGAGAACTTCTCAGTTTACTGCTCTTACAGTTGACATTTTAACAGTAGAAGGACTGTGTGTGTGTGTGTGTGTGTGTGTGTGTGTGTGTGTGTGTGTGTGTGTGTGTGTGTGTGTGTGTGTGTGTGTGTGTGTGTGTGTGTGTGTATTCCTATCTTTATGGGGATATTTATATGTTCACACAGTCACACCATGGGAACCTCTGACACTATGGGGACCAAAATTCAGGTCCCCACAAGGGTTAAATATAAACTGAGGTCCCCATTAGTAAAATAGAAATGATGTGGCCCTATAAATACATTAATGAGTTTTTCAGGAAGTCCCCATAAAGCATGAGGGAAACAGGTGTAAAGTAAAAGTTTATATTTTTATGGGTTTTTTTTTTCTTTTTTTATATTATTAATTTAGTTATTTCTTTAATTTTTTATAAGTGATATTTTATTTTACTTGATTACAAACTTGATCCTCATAAGACATGTAAACGTGTGTGTGTGTGTGTGTGGACTGATTACAAAACATGCTACAGACAGCTGCAAAGATATATGGAAAAATAAAAATAAATAAAAGTCTTGTCAATACTAGATGGGTGCAGTGTTTTGAGACTGTACTGATGCCACGTGTCTGTCCAAACAGTCCAACATTGACATACAGAGCTGGACATGAAAAGCTGGACATACAGAGCTGGACATGTAGAGCTGGACATACAGAGCTGGACATACAGAGCTGGACATGTAGAGCTGGACATGAAGAGCTGGACATGTAGAGCTGGACATGAAGAGCTGGACATGAAGAGCTGGACATGTAGAGCTGGACATATAGAGTTGGACATGTAGAGCTGGACATATAGAGCTGGACATGTAGAGCTGGACATGTAGAGCTGGACATATAGAGCTGGACATGTAGAGCTGGACATATAGAGCTGGACATGTATGGACTTGAGCTGAACGGCAGCTTGTTTTTTGTGTTTGACAGGTCTCTGTGGAAACTGAGCGTGGTTTTGTTCACTTCACAAATCAGAGATTCGTGCTTTAACGATTTGTCTCTCTGTCCATCCGTCTGTCTGTGCGTACACATTTCCTCTGTTGTCACTCTAGCGTCACCAATTCTTGACGGATTGTTCTGAAATTTGGGATGTAGAAGGAGTCTGGTATATGGATGAAACAGACTGAGTTTCAGCCTAATCGATTCTAGACTTCCAGTCTGACGCCATATTAATTGATATTTTGCATCAAGGTCACAGCAGACATCTGCTCTTTTCAACATGTATTGGTGATTTAACATAATGTATGACAATGATGGATTTGTGATTGGACAAGATCACAGATTTCATATGAGTGACAAATTTACCATGATCTGAGTGGCTTTCTAGTCTGTCTGTCTGTGTCTCTGTCTGTCTGTCTGTCTGTCTGTCTACTATTAAACTGCTGAAGTGATGACATCATCTTGTGGATATTCACACCAGTGTCAGCTCTAAGGCACTGAAACTGGAGAAGACTGGACCTCCAAGGACAGCTGTGCACACACACACACACACACACACACACACACACACACACACACACACACACACACTCTCCATTCAGCCAGTGACGTTCAAAAGCCGTAAACAAAAAGTCTGTACAGTTCCACAGACTACAGTTTTATGTCCATTATGATGCACTAAATCAATTATCAATATGTTGCATTTAGAAACTTAGATTAAATGACATAATTCACCTAAATATTATTTTCTTGTCTGCAAACGTCATATTCAGAGGAGTTAACAGGTACAACTGTCTAGACAGCAGACCTTTAATCAAAATACAATTTATTAATGAAACTAGATCACTCCCAGAGTGCTTTTGAGATATTTTTGAGCCTTTTTGAGATATGTCCATTTTAATATTCGACCACGTATGACGTCACTCTGACGTTATGCAACATTTCACAACGACCAAATGTCACATGTTAGATCTAATGTTAAATATGAAGCACAAGATATTGTCGGATTTAACTAAATATGTCAATAACCTGCTTTAAGGTAAAGGTCATAAATTTTGTGATGTTAAATTAATGACGTCATGGAGCCTGATGTCAGAAGGTAAGACAGTGAACGAAAAACACCACCTGATACTATCTGGTCTGGATTCTGAGATATCAGCACTTATGTGTTAGCTGTTGACCTTCACTGTGACATTGACCTTTGACCTTTATAGCTCAAAATGTATCAATCATGTCTGAAAGTTTCATCAAAATCTGTCCATAACTTTTTTAGTTAACTTGCTGACAAACAAACAGACACACAAACAAACAAACAAACAGTTAAACAAACAAACGTGAGGTAAAACATAACCTTCATGGAGGTAATGAATAAAAAAGACTAAAATAACTAACAAAATCAGTGTAAATGACCCCAAAATAATCAACAAAATGAGTAAGAATGACTAAAATAATCATAAAATGAGTAAAAATTACTCAAATAATTCACAAAACGAGTAAAAATTACCAAAACAATCTACAAAATGAGTAAAACAATCAACAAAATTAATAAAAATGGCTAAAATAATCAAAAAATTAGTAGAAATTGCTAAAATAATTAACAAAACGAGTAAAAATTACCAAAAAAAACCCTACAAAATGAGTAAAACAATCAAAAAAATTAATAAAAATAACTAAAATAATCAACAAATTTAGTGAAAATTATCAAGATAATAAACAAAATGAGTAAAATCTTATCTTGCTGACAAACAAACGCATGGTGAAACATAACCTCCTTCACGGAGCTGGAATTTATCCAAAAAAGATTCAAAATAGTTGTAGATATTGTAAGTGTAGCCCTTGTTTTATGAATGTGATAAAATCCAAAACTTATGGCGATCTTTACATGACTGGTTAAAATCAAGATCTATAAATACAGAATTTTTCTCTTCTCAAAATATCCAATTGGGAGTAATATTGGAAAACAAACTATATGAATTTCTTATCAATAACTTCATTCTCATGACTTGTATTCTACTTACTTATTTATTTATTTTTTATTATTATTTCTCCCTTGGTTTTGTGTTTTGCTTTTTCCTTTTTTGGAATTTGGTATACTTCTATTATTATTATTAAAATAGTAATTGATAGTTATATGTTGGAATTATAAGCATAAATATGTACTATTTAAAGTGGTGAATTGCTATTGAAATTATATAATTTTCTTTAAATCGTTACATTGAAAATATGGAATATTTATACTGTGTTCAGTCATTATGTTCTATGTTAATAGTAGGTTTTTTTATATATAGTTGAAATAAAGGATAGAGAGGGGGAAAAAAACCTCCTTTACGGAGCTAAACATGCTTTAAGCTCAGATCATGTGCAGAAACATTTAGTGAAACCTTCAGTTTAGTTTTTCTCTTTGTAATAAATACTAAACAACACTATCACCATCAGGTAGAGTTACACTGACCTCTAGTGGTTTGACCTCAGTTCATCTGTTAAGGAACTGATAATAATGATACTTCATTTGTTTGGCTTCTTACTGCAATAAAATACATTTCCTTTAGTTGTTTCCCTATAATGCAGTATTATCTGAATTTTTTAACAATGCGTGTTGTATCATGCAGCAGATATTAGCAATAAATGACAACATTAATACATCAACTATAACCTCATTTCTGGTGTTTATTCCGAATAAAAAGGCATTTGAAATGAATAAAAACATCCAAAAGTAGGCTTTAAAAAACTAAAAAAAAAACAATGACTATTCTATGAGGAAGACAAACAGTGTGGAAACAGTCTACAGTCTTTTACAATAAAACAAACAACATCTATGTTCACACATCTGAACTTCACCCACGCAGGGTCACAATCTTCACTTCCCTTATAAACTGAACTCTAAATACAGAAAAACACTTTCAATTCTTACAGGTTTTGTTATTTACTAGTAGATTATGTTCTATTTTCTTTTTCCTTTCTTCTTCAGCATGTCGATGACAGTTGGTGCCTTTCGCTTTTCACCTAAACCCAGAAACAGAAACAGAGGTAGATGTGTGACTCTGATCACATGACCAAAAAAAACCCCAGATAAATTCTGGCCATGTAATAAGTACAATGTGTGTAATAAATATGAATCCATGGCCACGAAATATTAATCAGTATTTCATGTGCGCAAATTTGTAGTCTAATGCAGAGGTGTCAAACATAAGGCCTGGGGGCCAAATGCGGCCCGCCAAAGGGTCCAACCTGACTATATTAACAACAAACAAAAATCATTTTAATTCAAGTTCTATCTCAAATGGATCAGACCAGTAAAATATGATGATAATAACCTAAAAATAATGAAAACTGTAAATGTTTATCTTTGTTTTAGTGTAAAAAGGGAAAATTAAAAGAAAATCTTTATATTGACAAACTATGTTTTTACAAAAAAAGTGAAAAACCAGAACAAATGTGAACAACCTGAAATGTCTTAGGAGACGTGAGTGTAATTTTACCAATATTCTGTCTATTACTAAATGTATTATGTGTTTATAATTGTAATGTTAGTTGCAGCTGAGACAAAATATTGTTAAAATTGCACTCGTTTTTCTTAAGACATTTCAAGTTTTTTATGTTATTCACATTTTAAGGAAACTTTTTTGCCCACTGTTATTTGACTGTTCTGGCCCATTTGAGATCATATGGTGCTGACTGTGGCCCCTGAACTAAAACCAGTTTGACACCTCTGGTCTAACATGTGTAGGAAATACGTATTAATGATAGTGTATTCCTTGTCAGCTGTGCAACTAAATCAAGCGATCCGTGGTTGAAGGTGGAGGCTCAGAGGTAAAGCTACATGACGGACAGAGACTGTCTGACCAACTGCAAGGCCCTGGTTACCATGGTTACCGATGGTACCTGTAGTCTGTGAGGTCAAAATCACATTATTGGTTATAACACGAGAACGGAGGGTCACAGAACTTTCAGATTCGTACCAAACGATGCGGAATGAAGGTTTCTACAATTCTTGGTAGGTGTTATCACCTGTGACCAATAGTTTTTGAGATCTCTGGAGTCAAAGGTGACATGTGGCAAAATTAATACCGTGTGTGTCAAGCAAAGACAAATCACACTATAACTTAATCAATACTGGATATATTATAATATTGCATGCACTGACGCATATATACATATAACTAAATTATTAATATTGCAAAAGATCAAAGGTCAAGGTTGCATTTAGCATTTTGTTTTTCAAAATAAAACCAAAAATAAGACAATGAAAAAACAAGTAATTTCTTCATTATTTGTTTCCAAGGCAAGGGCAAGGCAAATTTATTTGTATAGCACATTTCATGTACAGGATAACTCAAGGTGCTTTACACAAAAATAGAAACAGAAAAAAATTTAAATGATAAAGATGCATTAAAAGACAATTAAAATCAAGACATAAAAACATTTTAAAGCAAATAATAATCTAAGTAAAAGCTCCAGTGAACAATAATGTTTTCAGGCCTGATTTAAATGAACTGACAGTTTTTCTCAGACCTCAGGTATCCAGGTAGTTTGTTCCACAGTTGAGGAGCAAAGTAACAGAATGATGCCTCACTTTGTTTCGTTCTTATCTTTGGAACACACAGTAAACCTGTTCCTGATGACCTATGACCTCAGGGCTCTGGATGCTTCATAGGGAACCAGTAGGTCTAGGATATATTTGGGTCTAAGGCTGTTTAGTGCTTTATAGACCAGGAGTAAGACTTTGAATTCTATCCTTTGACCCACAGGAAGCCAATGTAAGGATTTGAGGATGGGTGTGATGTGGTCCAGTTTCCTGGTACTGGTCAGGACTCTGGCAGCAGCATTTTGGATCAGCTGTAGCTGCCTGATTGATTTTTTGTTTAGACCAGTGAAGACACCATTGCAATAATCTAACTTACTGAAAATTAATGAATGAATGAGTTTTTCTGTGTCTGGTTTGGACAGAAGACCCTTGATTTTAGCAATGTTCTTTAGGTGGTAATAGGCAGATTTGGTAATGGATTTTAAATGTTTGTTAAATTTCAGGTCAGAGTCAATAATTACAACCAGATTTCTGGCTTGGTTTGTGGGGTTTAGTGACATGGACTCAAGGTGAGCACTGACCTTTGACCTTTCTTTTTTGGGGCCAAAAACAATCACTTCTGTTTTGTCCGCATTAAGCTGGAGGAAGTTCTGGCACATCCACTCAGTGATTTGATGAATGCATTCACTCAGTGTCAGTAAGGGACTGTAGTCGAGTGATGACACGGAAATATAAAGTTGTGTGTCATCTGCATCTCCAAACCCAAAGTGTAAACTAGTATTCAGAGAATGCCTAATCTTGCCCCTATTTTGTGCCAATCTCAAATTTCTATGGCAACCTGTTCTTGAATTAGAGCCATAAATGCGACCTTGACCTTTGACCTCTTGCAATATTGATAATTTGGTTATATGTGACAGTGGATGTAATATTATTGATTAAGTTATAGCATGTTATGTCTATGCTTGACACACACACAAACAGTGTTACACAAGTTAATTTGGCCACATGTCACATTTGACCTCCATAAAAAGTCAAATACAGGTGATAAAATATTTTAAAATGCGATTAAATGTCAAAATAATGCGATAGAAAGTCAAAATCACGTGATAAAAAAGTGAAAATAATGTGATAAAACATTAAAATAATGTGATAAAAAGTTCAAATCAAGTGATAATACGTCAAAATCACGAGATAGAAAAGTCTAAATAATGCGATAGAACGTCAAAGTAAATATTGTGATAAAAGGTCTAAATAATGCGATCCACACAAACAGTGTTACAGAAGTTAATTTTGCCACATGTCACCTTTGACCTCCAGAGATCTCAAAAACTATTGGTCGTAGATGATAACACCAAGTACGAGAATTGTAGAAATCTTCATTCTGCATCGTTTGGTACCAATCTGAAAGTTCTGTGACCCTCCGTTCTTGAGTTAAAACTGATAATGTGATTTTAACCTCTGCACCTCCACCTTCAACCATGTTGCGCTGAATTTAGTTACCCAACTGTCCAGGAATTAGACCGATATCATATCAATAAATATTTCGTGCGGACATTATACTTAATTCGTGGCCACAAATTAATATTTTGTGGCCACAAATGAGTATTTAGTGCGAACATTGCACTTATTATGTGGCCACAGTTGATGTGTTTTTTGGTCATTGTCATCAGAGGGTCTCTGTAGGAAGATTTGCAAACACATGTATAAAATGTACATGTTTTCTGCAGTACCTTGCTTTTTTCTGGGTGAATCATCAGTGGATCTCTTGGCATAAGCTAACTTCATCCTCTGAATGTTGCTTTTGCTGATTATTTCATGCTGAACAATGGGCAGGGGGTAGTCTTTACCCACAATGCACCCTGCTGCTTGTTGGATGCTGCGAGGAGCTTTCCAGGGTTCATAGATATACTCAGTGGGGAACTTTTTGAGGACAGGAAGGTACTTTCTAAAAGGAGAGAGATGAAACATCCATCATTCATGAAAAAAAAGACCTTATAAAAATAAAATCCAAGTTAAAACAAAAAAACATCAGTTGTAGAGTTTCACTAAACACTCTAAAAAGTCTGACTGGGTTTAATTAATATGAACTACATAAATTCTATTAAACTCTACATGAAAAAACAGACTTAGTGCAGTTTGTTATGTTTATTGTTATGTTGAATTAATAACATTTTAATTATTTATCAACTGTATTTGACTCATTTTTGTTTGAATAATATCAGCTGAAAATCACTGAGTAGAAATTCATTCTATTTTATCAGTAAAGTCAACAATGTATAAATCAATATCATCCAGATATTTAGGAATATCTTGGTCCTTAGTCATTCTAAATGATTTATTTACAGATATTTGGTATATGTGAATTACAGTGTTGGGAAAGTTCACCTTGATTAGGAACTAGTTCAAAGTTCAGTTCAAGTTACTCAATATGAATTAGTTCAGTGTAAACTTATTATTAACCGTTTCTGACGTTATCCTGACCGTAGTCAGGGAATTAGGGGAAAATGCTGAAGTAAGTCCCTTACCCCGAGGTTAACTTCCCTCTGCAGGTTCTTAGAACACAAGGAGTGGTTTCAGTGAGCTTCGTTTTCAATGTTTATTTCCAAGAACGGGACAACACCTGCTCCGGTCGCTGGTCACACTCTGTACATTTAACTCTTTTTCTCCGCTCCCAAAAACTCTCTGTACCCCCCCCCCCTTCTCTCTGCTCCGCCCAAAACGCTTCTCATTGGCTATTCCACAACATTATGTTGCCAACATTAGTTCAGAATAATAAAAAAATGACATCTATGATAATGCTGTGTTTTGATCCCATTTTATTCCTTATAGGACTCAATAATTACAACGTGATAAGAACGAAATATGAACTACATAAGAGCGCAGTTCAATAAATGCCAGAATAACCGCGTTCACAACTACCTGTTCATTTGGCAAAAGTGAACGAGTCACGTTCATCAAAAATATGATATCGTTCGTGAACGATCGTTCAATGAACGCGTTCAAGTACAACACTGGTGAATTAGTATTTTCCAGATAAATATTGGACAGTTTTCATCCTAAAATTGATTTAGATTTACTCAAAATGTGCTTAATCTGAAGGAAATCCAAAAGAATTCAACTAATAATTTAATTTAATTAATTTAATTTAATGTAATTATTATGTTTACATGAAAACTAATCTATTCAATTCTTTTAGATGTCACTTTGTTGTTATAATTTATTTCAATAGACAATGGTCAAACTTTAGTGAGTGCATCACATTTGAACTCTGCAGTCTTACTTGATGTAAACTCCGTGTTTGTCCGTCTTTTTTCCAAATGCAATGGGTGAATAAACTCTGAAGAACTGATGGAAGAAGGCACTAGCTGAGAGCCACTGCCAGTTCCCAGCATTCAGAGCCCAGTCTCCATCCAACAGTAGCTCCTCAAACACCTTCAACACATGATGAAAATGAAAATAAGTCACACTATTACCTGCTCATCAAGGCTGAGGCTACAATAAAATTAATTTATACATATTCTGATTTTTAACTGATTCATTTGGTGTTTTTTGTTATGAGTCTGGACTGTCTTGTCTTGTCTTGTCCTGTGGGGTTTTTTTATGTCTTCATGTTGTTTATGTCATTGTTTAGGTCTGGGCTTTTATTTTGTCATGTAGGGTTTTGTCCACTAGGTGTCACTCTTCCTCCTGTCACTGGTGCCTTGTCCCGCCCCTGTTAATTAGCCCTCATTTGTGTCAGCTGTGCGTTGTGTATAAATACGGTTTTCTCAGTGTGTCTACTTTCCTGATGCATGATATTCTTCTTGTCCTGTGTATGACCCTGTCTGGATATGTGGTTTGTGTCTGTCTGTCTGTCTGTCTGTCTGTCGCTCCTTTCTGGTTTGTCTGCTTAATCCATAGGTGTTAAACTCCAGTCCTCGAGGGCCGTTGTCCTGCATGTTTTAGATATTTCCCTCTTCCGCGTGATTCAGTTTAACGCTTTAACTCCTGAGAACTAACAAAATAATTGGTAACATGAGCAAAGTTAGACACAAATGGCAGAAAAATCAAAGAAAAATACTACAATAAAAAAAAAAACTATAATGTAAAAAAAAAAAAAAAAAGAAAACAAGCAATAAAAAATATTTACAAAATTACAAATAATGTGGAAAGAAAACTACTATTGAAATTTGGTCCCAGCAATTTTAATTTTGCTTTTAAAAAATATTTAAATAAAATAAATAATAAAAAAAAAATAACTCTTGCTTTTTGGCACCTTGTCCATGCACAAAACTAAAAGGAAAATGGTTGAATTTTTTTGAATATTTAAACTAGATCATCCATTCAGAACACATCAACACTGACACTTAAAGAGTTAATAATCAGCTCCTCATCAGACTGATGATGATGCAATGGCCTCCAGGTGTAATGGAAGAGGGAACCCGGCCCTTGAGGCCCGCAGTTTAACACCGTTTTCGGTACCTGACCTTTTGCCTGCTCTTGACTGAGTCCGCCTGATCCCTACTGGACCTGCCTCTCCCTTTGGACCACCGATTTGACCTTTCTCTGTCTGCTGGTAAAGTGTTTTAGATGTATCTTAAAGAACTGTGTTGGATACTTGGTGTTGACCCAGCTGTATGTTCTGACCCGCCCTTTGCCCTACTTCTCGCCTGCAGTTCCCCAGTGTGCTGCTGCACACCAGACTGACATCAGAACACCTACTAATCATCTCATAATTTATCACGTGTACCAATAAATTACTTGACATTCTGTTCCTGTTGAAGTCCTGCATTTGGGTCCAACTGTTCTTTGATCTTGTATCAGTTTTAAGTACAACCTTTTTTAACACTTCCCTGTAAAACCAGAGTTTTCTTAGCATGTAGCATAAAGTAAATGGTAAATGTTCTGCACTTATATAGTTCTTTTCCACCTTCATGTTGCTCAAAGCACTTTACCCTCACATTCACCCATTCACACTCATACACCAGTAGGTTTCTAAGGTTCTGTCAGTCCTCAGGGTTCAGTGTCTTGCCCAAGGACACTTCAACATATGGACAGCGAGCTGCCAACCTTTCAGTCATGACCTGAGATAAAAAGTCAAAATTATGAGATAGAAAGAAAAAATCCAAGTCACTAAGCAAAACCAGAATTAACCAAATATAAGGTGTACTGTTGCAAGATATATTATTACGGCTGTGAAGTGAGCCACGTCCATCCCACACTCAGATGTCACTGGAATGCACAAAAAGTAGGAAACTCCGTCTACTAAACTACAGCTAACAAACAAACCAAAAATGAGGAGGGTCTATAAGTGAAGTGATAAAACTGAACGGTGGATGAGACAGTAATATAGTCTATAGTCATTAAGATTTGTGCAAAGTTCAGTTGAAGGTGAATCAGATGTTCCACCTGTTAATTCATTACATCACAGACCTTGTTTAACTCGTGTTAATGTGTTGTAATAATAGCCTCTGTCACAACAATGACAAAAATGTCCGAATTCCTCGGGGGACTGAAGTTGTTAGCGGCGTATAGCACAGTGATGTTGTCATAGAGACCTTGTGAAAGTCAGGGGGCGGGACTTGTCGATGCTCATAGCGGCAAAGTTCTACAGATCAATGAAATTAGAAAATTATCGTTGTTTGTTGTAATAGTGTGAAACTTTGCACTGTAATCCACCATAGTACTGGAAAGTCACCCTCCAAATTTTGGATCATTTGGTGCAGTTGTGCAGGTGTTAAGAGTTCTACAAACAGGACACACATTTGTTCAACTATAGATACATTACTCCTCTAAATTAAAAATATTGTGGTTTCCTGGTGTGTTCACACAAACTTTCTTTTAAAACTCTTCTTTGCGTGTTGTAACGTCTCTCAACATCTGTTTTGTTTTTTTCTTTCACCTGACTGTAGTTGTAAAAAAAAAAAAGCTTTTCCATTGCAGTTTTGAATAACATAGCACTTGCATGACACCTGAAAAACCACCTGTTGGCAGCACAAAAAATGTTAATGGAAATATTAAGGTTTTGTCAAAACTATTGTTGTTCCATCAGGTCCATGTTTAATGCAGAAGGTACAGTATATTTACACAAATGTGAGGGTGAATGGAAAAGTGATCAGTGGAACTGAAATCTAAGCAACAAGAAAAAAAAAAGTACTGACCCTTTGACCTTCCTCCCAGCTGATCCAAAGATCTCCTCTGGTGAGAAAACAAGCAACAGCATGTCTGGCCAGATGGTGGATCCATCCCTCCTGCCTCAGCTGAGTCATGATGGCATCGATGAACGGGAATCCAGTCCGAGCCTTGGAAGAGAAGGTGATAGTATTCGCTAGTTATTAGGAGGTCATGTGCTTCATAGGTTAGGGTTGGTAGGATTGTTATGAGAAGATGGGTCCACAAGAATGTTATTGTACCAAAAAAGTATTTTCCCAGGAGGTTCAGAGTCTGTCTCTTCTGGGAATAAAACAAGGTGCAGGTTGATGTGAACTTATTTTGACTGTGTGTCCAGGTAGAGTTTAAGATGTTGTGGGAAATGACACTAAACTCACATTCACACAAACATTTTAAGGTAGTGGTCCAATCAAAAGACTGGTTCTGATGACGTTGCAAAGTCTAACCCATGTGTTCGGGGTGGAGACACTAAGAAGATATTGTCAAACATATTGGGGGGGGGGGCATTGGTCTTCTGCTTGTGGGTCAAAATGGACCAAGATTAGCGCTAATCTTCTGTATTTCAACTGTGAACTCAAATAAATTCTAAACCTGAGACCGATCAAATCCATGCTCATCATTGGCACAGTAAAAACTGAAGTCCAGTTTCATCTCTGAGTATACTCGATTAAATTTATATTACAGGAGCTTTCAATCAACAAGGTCAAAGGTCAAGGTCACAATTAACTAAAAGATCAAAATCACATTATTGGTTAGAATTCAAAAACGGAGGGTCACAGAACTTTCACATTGGTACCAAACGATGTGGAATGAATATTTCTACAATTCTTATAATTGGTGTCATCACCTACGACCAATAGTTTTTGAGATCTCTGGAGGTCAAAGGTAACATGTGGTAACATTAACTTGTGAAACACTGTGTGTCAAGCATAGACATATCACACCAGAACTCAATCAACACTAGATACATTTTCATAATATTACATGCACTGATGCATATATACATAACAAAATTATCAATATTTAAAAAGGTCAAAGGTCAAGGTGGCATTCAGCAGAAAAGTCAAAATCACATTATTGGCTCTAATTAAAGAAAGGCTTCTCATCTTGAAGTGGCACAAAATATGATTAGACATTCTCTGAATACTTGTTTACTCTGTTTTCTTTTTCTTTTCCATTTCTAAATGTTCAAATTAAATCAAATCAATGAAAAACCCGCATTAAAATGAAAGCCCAGTCATGTCTGTATTTGCACACATTGTTTGCAGTACCTCTGTCCATGCAGCCAGATATTCAGAGTTAGTGTCCCAGTCCACCTGAGTACATACAGGGTTTCCCTCCATCTTGTTGAAGTTTGGGACACCCACACTAGCTGTGTAGAAGAACTCCCTCCAGAGCAGCTGACCATGCAGGGAAACTGGAGGAGACGAATGCTTCTTCTGCAGGAAACAGAAAATAAGAACAAGAGCTTTGACACGACAGGACTTTATCTGTGTTTGGAATCCCATTACAATCACATGATACGCAAACACCAATCAACTGTAATATTCTGAGTCCTAATGACAAAGGCAGTAACAATATAGTATAAATATATATATATATATATATATATATATATATATATATATATATATATATATATATATATATATCCAGAACTCAATGAGGCTGTGGAAGACAACTCTGGAGGCCAACTCAAAGCCAATTGCACAGGTGAACATCAGATGCGGCATTTACCAAGGAGATGCTCTGTCCCCCCTGCTGTTCTGCATAGGCCTAAACCCCCTCAGCCAGATCATCTCAAAGAGTGGCTTCGGATACCAGTTCCGAAGTGGAACATCCATCAACCACCTCCTCTACATGGATGACATCAAGCTGTATGCCAAGAATGAGCGTGACATTGATTCCCTAATTCACCTCACCCGGATCTACAGCAAAGACATTGGGATGTCATTCGGACTAGATAAATGTGGGCGGATGATATCTAGAAGAGGAAAGGTGATCACAACTGAAGGGGTTGACCTACCTGAAGGGAATATCACAGATGTGCAGGAAAGTTACAAATACCTAGGGATCCCACAGACAAATGGTAATCATGAGGAGGCAGCTCGGAAGTCAGCCACAGCCAAATACCTACAGAGGGTAAGACAGGTCCTGAAAAGTCAGCTGAACGGCAAAAATAAGATCCAGGCCATTAACACCTATGCCCTGCCAGTAATCAGATACCCAGCTGGGATAATATCCTGGCCACTGGAAGATATACAAGCCACTGATATCAAGACAAGGAAACTCCTTACCATGCATGGAGGGTTCCACCCCAAGTCCAGTGTCCTGAGGCTGTACGCTAAGCGAAAGGAAGGGGGCCGAGGACTAGTAAGTGTCAGAACTACTGTCCAGGAGGAAACGGCGAACCTCCAGGAATACATCAAGAAAATGGCCCCCAATGACCAACTGCTAAGTGAATGCCTCAGGCAACAAAAGCCCAGTAAGGTCGAGGAACCAGAGGGGCTATCATGGAGGGACAAACCCTTGCATGGCGTGTACCATCGACAAATTGAGGAAGTGGCTGATATGGAAAAGACATACCAGTGGCTGGAAAAGGCTGGACTAAAGGACAGCACAGAGGCGCTACTCATGGCTGCACAAGAACAAGCCCTGAACACCAGAGCAATAGAGGCCGGGGTCTACCACATCAGACAGGACCCCAGGTGTAGGCTGTGTAGAGAAGCCCCTGAAACAGTCCAGCACATCACAGCAGGGTGTAAGATGCTGGCAGGCAAGGCATACATGGAGAGGCATAACCAGGTAGCGGGCATACTGTACAGGAACATCTGTAAAGAGTATGGACTGGAGGTCCCAGGGTCAAGATGGGAGAACCCACCAAAGGTGACAGAGAACAAACAGGCCAAGATCCTGTGGGACTTCCAGATCCAG
This sequence comes from Siphamia tubifer, assembly GCA_020466265.1. Taxonomy (NCBI): domain Eukaryota; kingdom Metazoa; phylum Chordata; class Actinopteri; order Kurtiformes; family Apogonidae; genus Siphamia; species Siphamia tubifer. The sequence continues at coordinate 27,408,337 of CM035785.1, read as the reverse complement.
ACTGACAAGATGGTGATGGCCAATCAGCCTGACATAGTGGTGGTGGATAAACATGAGAAGACAGTGGTGGTGATAGATGTAGCAGTCCCCAGTGATAGCAACATCAGAAAGAAAGAACATGAGAAGCTTGAGAAATACCAAGGGCTGAAAGAGGAGTTAGAGAAAATGTGGAGTGTGAAGGCAACGGTGGTACCAGTAGTGATCGGAGCATTAGGGGCAGTGACCCCCAAGCTGGGAGAATGGCTCCAGCAGATACCAGGAACAACATCAGAGATCTCTGTACAAAAGAGCGCATTGCTAGGAACAGCTAAGATCCTGCGCAGAACCCTCAGGCTCCCAGGCCTCTGGTAGAGGACCCGAGCCTGAAGGAGACACCGCCCACGTGGGGCGAGAGGAACATTTTTTATATATACCCATTGAACATCTTCCACATGCTATACATTTCCAATACAGTCCATGTTGTTGGACAGTTATAGACAAAAATGTGCAGCCTTATTTGTAGTGACACTTATGGTCTAAGGTACTAAAGTGTACTGTGTTGATGACACTCACTCACCCCCCGATAGACCTCAGTCAACCTCCACCAGAAGGTCCGTGCAGACAGACATCCAAAAGACACATATGGACTGAGGACAGTGGTGCTGGGCATTAAAGAGTTTGGACAAGTCTGGGGCTTCTCAAAGCTACACACCCACGCCTGAGGACACAGAAGACAACATTAAAGGGACAGTTCAGTATTTTTCAGATGAATGTGTATGTCATCAGTGTCTTTACTCTGGTGCACCCACAGCGACTTACCCCTGACAGTGTCCTATGAGCCCAGTTCTGGTCCGGTTTTGGTCAAAGCCAAACTAGTCCTGGCAGGTTTCCTGGGGTCAACAAAATAAATTGTGTTTCTTCCTCTCAAAACAGTGTTGTGTTGGAATGAGTGATTTATTTGCATAACAAAACCGTCACAGAACAAAAATTCACACCTCGTGATCGACTTTCTCTCAATAGCGATCAATGCGCTAGCGTTGTCACTGTTAACAGCTGTGCACCTGCACGTAGCAGCCACAAAGTGAGTTAGCATCTAGGCTACCTGTTTCATTCACTTACTTTACTGCTTGGGAAGTTAATGGCACCATGTCTGACTACAGTGATGATGAAAGCATTGATTTCAACACACAACCAAGGGGTTATCTTTATGAACCCAAATATATATATATATATATATATATATATATATATATATATATATATATATATATATATATATATATATATATATACGGATGGTGAAATTAATCAGATCCAAATAGAACAGGCAGAGAGAGAGAAAGAGAGAGAGGGTGGGCAGAGAAGTGGAAGCTCTCGCTCTAGATCGAACTAGTTCATTGGCGTCGCAGGTCTGTACTCAGTAAACACTGCTGAACAACTAATGACGGTGGTTTGCTAAGGCGCACAGCTAGCTGTTAGCAGTGACAACACTAGCACATTGATCGCTATTGAGAGAAAGTACCTCCAAGCAATTATGAGGTGTGAGTTTTTGTTCCTTGACGGTTTTGTTATGTAAATAAATCACTCATTCAAACACATACTGTTTTGAGAAGAAACACGTTTTATTTTGTTGACCCTAGGAAACCTGCCGGGACTACTTTGGCTTTGACCAAAACCAGAACTGGGCTCACAGGACAGTGTCGAGGGTAAGTCACTGTGGGTGCACCAGAGTAAAGACACTGATGACATACACATTCATCTGAAAAATACTGAACTGTCCCTTTAACATAAGACTGTGGACAATGTGAGAAATGTGTAGAATGATTTTTGAAATCTGAAAATGTCAGAGGTATTAACATGTGTTACCGATTGTTTCATGTGTTCATCTATTCTCCTCAGAGCCTCCTGTTCTCCTCCTGGAAACAACTCCTCACACATAGATGAAGTGTCCACACCAAGGTCCTCCAGAGAAGGAATCCCATAATTCTGCTCATCATCCTCTGAATAAGGAGTCTGAACATCTGAGAGACAGACAGACAGACAGACAGACAGACAGACAAGTAAGTACTAGTATAAGATTTATATTAACCCTAAGAAACATGTAAATAAAGAAAGTCAAATATCTTAATTTTGCATTAAAGTTGTACACCACTACAGAGGGTCATGAAACAAAGGAGCAACTGAGCTCATGGTGCAAGAATATGTAGCACAATGAATGAATGAATGAATAAATATAGAAATAAATAAAAATGGATAAAACACATCATACCTCTGCTATATATAAAGAACAACACTTCTTATTAACTCAGAACACTGTAAAACACCTCAAAACTGTCCCAATGCATGCTGGGTAATTCTCTCTAGCTGTTTTTCCAACAGGTCACAATATTATGGGCTACATTTTACTATATTATTTTAAAGGTGGGGTGAGAGATCTTTTTTTCTTTTTTTTTTTTTACCATATTGCTTGAAAACCTCGTCACAATCCCATATCACACACTGAAATAGAATGTTTGAAAAAAAAAAGTTTTAGTCCAGTCTAGAGGGTGGAACCAAAGGAAAACTCTGGCCAATCATTGTACTGTACATCTTTACAATGATTAATTTGCTAATACATCCATCGAATATCAGTCCACCCCCTTCACCAACACCCCCTCACCCCATTAGTGAGAAAATGTCAGATATTGACCAAACAGAATGTTCCAGCAGGTTTTGCTAAGTTGCCAACAGTGTGTGTAAACTGCTGGTGTAACACCATAAACTATTGTCTTTATCCATTAGTTTTCCCATGGTGTTTATTTCATGCTTCTAAACCTTTTGTTAGCTAAGCTTCATGTGACACAAACTGATAAATGTTGATTATTGTTTTGTTATTTAGGATGATAATTGATGTATTTTTTTCAGGCGTGGTATCGAGTGGTGGGCTGACGAATAGGCATGGGTGTGTATACTTTCAAAATAAAACTGCAGGGACTGTTTTACAACATCTCCTACCCTACCTTTAAGTAGTAATTGTTAGTGTTAATAAATAGGTAGAATTTAACCAGTGATAATAGATTTGACTGGAAACTGTGATTACTGATTAAAATGGAAGTGATTTCCATAGTTTGTATTTACTAACCCCCAAAATCCTTTTTTACAGTGTAGGTCATTTGTTGGTGAAGACAATGTGAGTCATTGTGTGTGATGTTGAGGAGCAGCAGCGTACCCTTCATGTCTTGTGCAGATGGAGGTGGAACAGGAGTCTTTGGAGGGCCCAGACTGTTCACTATGGTCTGTAGACGCTTATATGTAAGAGGAGCCTTCCCATCGTTTTCCTCTATTATCCTGAAAAACACCCAACACTTACTGTGATGCACTTATTAACAAACTCCTGACATGCACTAGTTCACTGTAAATATTATGTCCCATTGAATATAAATCCAGGGCTCTAGAGTGTGACCAATTATGTCGCACATGTGACCTAATTTCTCAAAAGTGCGACTAAAAAAAATTGGAAACCACCCCAGTGCGACCAACCCTTAGGGAAAAAATGTCCACAACTCTACAAGTCTCTGGGTGATCAACAAGAGACTGGACTCAGTATTTACTTGACAGTTCATGCAGGTGGGCGTGGCCTGGGTCGTATGTCGTGCACATGAGCCAACAGTCATGCATGTCGCCAAGTACATTCTAATAACGCTCTAATTAGTTGTTAACACATACACTTGCGTCGGCTACATGCTAACGGCTACATGCTAACAGCTATCCTCTGCAGCTGTCATTTGCAGTGCGGACACACACATCACACACACTCATATTGAATGTTGTCAGTACATCTGAGGGTCATGTGACTGTTGTGGAGGATAGTCCATCTGATATGGAGATGTTCAGATTTTCAGAAATTGAGATGTTCACTTTGGAGCCTTTAAGACACTTGCACTTTTAATTTAGATTTGTTTTTATTTAATGATTGAATTTTTTAATGTTTTCAGTATAAATTTCATCTCAGTGAAACACTTTAAGCAATAACACTTTTAAGTCAGTTCTAATCTTTCTTGTAGAGCTGTGCTCCAAATAAACAACTGTATGTAATCAAAGCTGTTGATTAATCATTTACAAATCAATATTGTCTGTATGGACAATGATTTAAAAAAAAAAAAAAAAAGAAAAGAAAAGAAAAAAGTAAACATTTAAACGTGTTAAATGCAATGTGGTTGAAAAATTTGGGTGTTCATAACTTTTGTGCTGGTGCCCCTAAGAAAAAAAGTTAGACGCACCAGTGGAACCAGTGCATAAAGTCTAGAGCCCTGGAATCTGAATATTATTCATCTATGTGGTGTTTGTTGTCCTTTACCCTTCTGCTGTTGTTCTTATTACTGACGCTATGCACTGTTCTTTACATTTGTGTTATTGTACTTTACTTACCATTACTGGTGTGTAATTACCTTTGCCAAGGAGGTTATGTTTTCCCAGAGTTTGTCTGTCTGTTGTTTAGCAAGATAACTCAAAAAGTTCTATACGGATCTTGATGAAATTTTCAGTATAGTTTGGTAATCTGGAATGTGATCTGGAAATTATTAGATTTTGGTGGTGATCCGGGGGGGGGGTAACCGTGGTAACAGCACCATGAATGAACAGTGCACATTTATGTATACATGCATGTATATATATATATATGTATGTCTGTGTCTATGTATATATGTACATGTATTTTTAAGTGTATTTTTTCTTCTTCTTTTGTTAACATACATCTGGTTATATAACGTAGGTATTACTGAATGAGTTGATGTCATCTCTGCAGCTCTATTTATGCATTATTCTGTTTTGAAGTTTATAAACAGGGGTAAAATAGGGGACATTTCATTATGTTCAGTAGCTGGTGTGAACTCAGGTTGGGGTTAAATAAGTTTTTTTCTTCTTCTTCCCACTCCTTTTTGAGAATGGACAAATTCATTTAATTTGTTGGTGTTGCATGTATTCTGTTTGGAGTGTTTGTGTTGTCAGACACTGTTGTATGTATGTTAATTGTGTTGCTTTAATAACTTGCTTGGAATAAATGAAAATGACATGAAAAAAACAGAAATATAAATCCTACCTTTCTATGTCATAGAGTGTGTGTGAGATTTTATAAATGACTTCCACTCCATGTTCTTTGGCCAGTTTGGTCACAGTTTTGTCCCGACTCAGACTGTAAGGCTCGGTGTCATACTCGTACGTCAGCTTCGTCACATTCCACTTCTGGAATAACTTTGGGAACACATCCTCTGGTTTTCCTTTTAAAACAAACAACCTGCAAAACAATCACAACACACTTCTTTGTTCAGAATAAATCGGTGTCACAATAATTTCATCTATAAAGATCCAAACTGCTGTGGGTGACCATCTACCAGAGGTGGAAAGTAACTAAGTAAAAGTACTGTACTTAAGTAGATTTTTTTATGTATCTGTACTTTACTTGAATATTTATTTTTCTGGCCACTTTTTACTTACTCCCTACATTTTTACATAAATATCTGTACTTTATACTCTTTACATTTATATAAATATCTGTACTTTATACTCTTTACATTCATATAAATATCTGTACTTTAAACTCTTTACATTTATATAAATATCTGTACTTTATACTCTTTACATTTATATAAATATCTGTACTTTATACTCTTTACATTTATACAAATATCTGTACTTTATACTCTTTACATTTATATAAATATCTGTACTTTATACTCTTTATATTTATATAAATATCTGTACTTTATAGTCTTTATATTTATATAAATATCTGTACTTTATACTCTTTACATTTATATAAATATCTGTACTTTATACTCTTTACATTCATATAAATATCTGTACTTTATACTCTTTACATTTATATAAATATCTGTACTTTATACTCTTTACATTCATATAAATATCTGTACTTTATACTCTTTACATTTATATAAATATCTGTACTTTATAGTCTTTATATTTATATAAATATCTGTACTTTATACTCTTTACATTTATATAAATATCTGTACTTTATACTCTTTACATTCATATAAATATCTGTACTTTATACTCTTTACATTTATATAAATATCTGTACTTTATACTCTTTACATTCATATAAATATCTGTACTTTATACTCTTTATATTCATATAAATATCTGTACTTTATACTCTTTACATTTATATAAATATCTGTACTTTATACTCTTTACATTCATATAAATATCTGTACTTTATACTCTTTATATTTATATAAATATCTGTACTTTATACTCTTTACATTTATATAAATATCTGTACTTTATACTCTTTACATTTATATAAATATCTGTACTTTATACTCTTTACATTCCCAGAATAGACTCATTACTTTTTCCAACTAAACAATGTGGTAGTATGAAAAATAAGTCACTTCAGATGGAAAATCATTGGTGGAGAGAAACTGTGACTTTATATATTATAGTTATATGACTATTATCTAAAATTTTTGACCTTATAATTTTTTATATTTTATCTCATAATTTGGGCTTTTTATCCCACAATTTTGACCTTTATGTCATAATTTTGACTTATTATCTCATAAGTTAGATTTTTTTACCTTATAATTTTGACATTTTATTTCAAAATTTTGAGCTTTTATCCCACAATTTTTACTTTTCTGTCATAATTTTGACTTTTTATTTCACAATTTCAACATTTTATCTCACAATTTAGACTTTGTCTCTTAAATTTATGCATTTTTATCATCTCATATTAATAACTTTTTTTTTAAATCTCATAATGACTTTTTTTTATTTCAGTTGTGACTTTTTCCCCCCAAATTGTTTCAAAATGTCTTGCCCATACCCACAAAACTGAGTACTGTGACTTGATCAAAAACATTTTCTACACACTAACTCAGTTTTAAAGACTTTATTTTGGAACTTTTCTGATTTTTACTGGTTAAATAAGTATTATTGTGTTCATGGAAAAAAACAGTTTTACTTTTTACTTTATTACAGTTAAGAAGTTGTACTTTTTTACTTTTACTTCAGTAAAGGAGTTGAATCAGTACTTCTACTAGAGTATTTTTTCACACAAGTAGCTGTACTTCTACTAAAGTACATAATGCCAGTACTTTGACCACCTCTGTGAATGAATGAATGAATGAATGTGTTTCGTGTCTTTGTACTGTACCTGGAGTTGAGTGTCCTAAGGCTACAGTCTAAGTCTTTCAGTGCTCCAATAAGGAATCTCCATCGGTTGACGCTCCACTGTGTGTTGTTCTGGAGGTTAGGGTCCAGGACAAACACAGGGTAAATCTCCTTACAGTCCCTCAGAGCTGCCATCAGAGCTGGGTTATCGTGCAGCCTTAGTCCTTTACGGAACCAGTGGATGCATGTATGAGCCATGATAGTGTGACCTGCAAACACAAACATCTGTTAACTAAAAAATAATGGATGAATCATAGGCAGAGGTGGTCAAAGTATTCACATTCTGTACTTAAGTAGAAGTACAGCTACTGGTGGGAAAAAATACTCTGGTAGAAGTACTGACTCAACTGCTTTACTGAAGTAAAAGTAAAAAAGTACAACTTCTGAACTAAATCTTTTTTGGTAGGGATGAAATAATACTAATTTAACTGGGAATCTTTTCAAAAATATCCCAAAAAAATAAAGTGTTTAAAAGTGAGTGTATTTATGGAGTCATGGTACTCAGTTTAGTAGGTATGGAAAGAAAATTTTGGAAAAATTAAATAAAACAACATAATTATGAGATTTTTTTTTAAAGAAATCTAAATTGTGAGATGAAAAGTCAAAATGATGAGATAAAGTAAAAACTATCTGATTAAAATGTCAAAATTTGGAGTAAAAATTAATAATTATGAGATAAAACATAAAAAATGATGAGATAAAAACCAAAAATTATGAGGAAAAAAGGCAGAATTCTGAGTAAAAAAATCTAAATTATGAAAAATCTGTTATGAGATACAAAAAAAGGATAATTCTGAGATTTATAAAAGTCAAATTTATAATATAGTCAGTCACAATTTCTGATATATGACTTATTTTTCATATTGTCACATTTGTCTCGTTTGAAAAAGGAATGAGTCTATTTTGAGAATGTAAAGAGTATAAAATATAGATATTTACATGAATGTAAAGATTATAAAGTACAGATATTTATACAAAAATGTAGGGAGTAAAAGTAAAACGTTGCTATAAAATTAAATACTCAAAGTAAAAGTACAGATACCTAAAAAAAAATCTACGTAAGAACAGTAAAGGAAGTACTTCTACTTCCATCCTGATAGTAGGAAATTTAAATAACATATATATTCTGAAACTGAAACAAACAAACCACTGACAAACCAAGTCATTATACATTCTGGGTTAGAAAACACAGACACATTCATGCACATTTCCAAAGCCAAGAAAAAAACATAAAGTGTAAGCACAGTGAACCCACAATACTATGAAAATTTGACAGAAATAATGAGTTAATCTGGAACACATTACCTCAATAAATGTCTCTTCTGCTGTAGATACGACTTTGTTTCCTGAAAAATACGTTTGGTAACGAGCACGTTGGATGTGTTACAAAACATTGGAAGCTTCGTAGATAGGCAGAGGAATCAGCCAACCAGAGCAGAGTTGCAGATGGTTCAACCAATCAGAGCAGAGTTGCAGATGGTTCAACCAATTAGAGCAGAGCTGCATATGGTTCAAGCCAATGATCAGTGCAGTTCATCATTTTATCCACTAGATGTCACTATAGACCAAACACTCTTTCACAAGTTTATTAAACATGTACTAAAAAACAAAGGCTGCTTCATTATGCCTTAGTAATAACTAAGTAATAACTGTCTGTATATTAGAGAGGGTGTTAAAAATGTTAAAAATTACCAATAATACAGTCAATATGAAGTTTATTGAATGTTTTCACCTGAATGGTTTAAAGTTATTTTACAGATTGCAGCTGTTTGTTGAATCAAAAATACTCTGTTTTCTGTTATTTCTGCTTGACTCCAGCTGATTCCTGAACCTGAAGAACATCAGAATAACTCAGATAATCACATGCTGTTCATGACCTCGGTTTATTCTCACTCACTTCACAGTTGCCCGTCGTAGCTCGCCGTGATCGTATAGTGGTTAGTACTCTGCGTTGTGGCCGCAGCAACCCCGGTTCGAATCCGGGTCACGGCATTGTGGAACAATGTCACGGCAGACGGGCACTCTTTTACCCCGGTAAACTTTTATTCAATTTCGCCTAAAATGCGAACCATTCAACCATTTTGACACATGCAGTTGGTGTTGACTTATAATTACGTGTATTTATATCCGTGTATTCGTTTTTCACAATAAAATCAAAAATAATACAACGAAATAAGAATCTGTGTACCATTCGTTCTTTGGTTTTTCAACTGCCAACCAAAAACAAAAAAAAAATAATAAAAAGGAGATGGATTGTTTTCATTTCAGTTTTCTTAATCCAACACGAAAAACGAAAAAACCTGGTTTTTCATATTTCGATTTTCGGTTCAGATAAAAAAAAATACAAATAGAAAAACTGGCCACTCTACGGATTAGATTTTTCATATATATATTTAATTGTCATATGTTTAATTGTAGAAGTTCTGCATGCAGCAGTTCGGATAGTTCCATGCTATATTTTTGATCGGAGCCTAAAATCAAAATATGAAGAACCAGACATACAGTATATTTGTTTTTCGTGGTGGATTAAGAAAATGAAAAATAAGTTAATACATCTACTTTTTTTTTTTGTTTTTGTTTTTGATTGGCAGTTGAAAAATCAAAGAATGAATGATACATGGATTAACCCGATGCATTTTTTTTCAGTTTTCCTTTTTGTATTTAAATGAATTATGGAAAAAAGGATAACAGCTGTTATTTTGATGTGAAGCATATTGAGTAAACCAGAAATGACCTTTGACCCACAGTGACAAAGATGTAAACCTACATCCTATTTTGGGGAAACTAAGAGGGTGACCCTGAGACCTGAAGATATGAAATTGATGTCATATCATACCATAATGATCTTGAAGTCCAGTGGACATTTTTATTTGGGTTATTAAGATTCAATTATGCTTTACTCAATTTGCTTCAAGTCAAAATTGGATAAAACGGGAAACAACTGTTGTCTGTTTTTCAAGGTCACAATTAACTAAAAGGTTAAAATCAAATTATGGGTGACAACTCAAGGAAGGAGGGTCATAGAACTTTCAAATTGTTACCAAATAATACGGAATGAAGATTTATACAATTATCATAATTAGAGTCATGGGCGTTGCACCTGTGGGGGATGGGGGTATTGCAACATCCCCACTTCTCCAACCAGATGATTTCATACCCCTCATTTTTTCCTGAGTTTATATATTGTATCGTTACTGGATCCAGGAAACAGACGGAGAGTTGGTCTCACCCACTTTTTATTTCAGGATAAACGGTTACTGTCGGTCGCAATTGTGCCAAACAACATTACGGGGCTGTTACAATATCTATAGTTTAACTGTTTACAAACCAGTAAGTAATGACAAATGTTGCCGTTGTTAAACTAAGTTAACTAAACTATGTCATGTTCTGTGACATATACCCTAAGCCAGTGGTTCTCAAACTTTTTTCAGTGATGTTCCCCCTGAGAAACATATTTTTAGTCCAGTACCCCCTGACATGAACAAAAGAAAAGAGGTACAGTGTCTGTAAAATCAGTATCTGCTTTTTAAAATCCTTTTTATTTCATAATTTTGACTTTATCATATATATTTTTTTATCTCATAATTTTGAATTGAATTGAGGAAAATCAAATGTTTTGTTATTTTCAGCCATATATTACTTTTTTAATATAAAAAATGTAATCATTAATGGATAAATGAAAATTTTGCTCATGTGCCACAACCTAGAACACCCCCACATTTTAAATGGCTCTGACGTCTTTGATTAGAGTTATCGACAAGAGTTTTTGAGATCTCTGGAGGTCAAAGGTGACATGTGGCAAAAATTTACGTCTGTAACACTATTTGTGTGTGTCAAGCGTAGACATATCATGCTATAACTTAATCAGTGCTGGATAAATTAACATAATATTACAGGCACTGATGCATAACAGAATTATCAGTATCGCAAAAGGTCTAGTTCGTATTTAACTTAAAGGTCAAAATCACATGATTTGCTCTAATTCAAGAACGGGCTGTTATAGAAACTTGAAATTAGCACAAAATAAGAGCGAGATTCGTCATTCTCTGAATATGAATAGTTTCATGTAACTCCTGTGTGTTGTGGTGTGTCTGTCCAACAGTTGTGTCTCCTGTGCAGCAGGGGGCAGTGTTACATTCTTCTTTGGTTTATCTGACTTCATTAAAACAAAAGAAGCTCTGGTCCTTCTGCTTTGCTCTCTCTGGTGTGCAGGAGTGAGGAGAGGAGTTTTGTCTGTTTGCAGACTTTAGTTGGTTCAGGTTTTACCACCTGTGTGGAAACAGGATTTCACAACATGACGTTAAGTCTAACCATCAACTCAAGCAATCCTCCTTTAGGTACGTTGCTTATTTTCAGTCTGAATATATGGAAATGTTACCGCGAGGTGTGTAATGACAGCTGCTTAGCTAGTGGTTAGCCTACGTGTCATGTCTTAATAAATTAAATGCATCAAACTTAGAAATATATATATACATATATATTAAGAGAGCCATTCTGCCTGAAAGGACATTTGGTCCTTCATAAGAATAGCGTAATTTCTTTTACCACAGATAGTTCTTAACCAAAGAGTGCATTGGCTACAAAAGTTATCACATTAAATAATACCAATTACATTCAATAATAGGTGAATGCCTTGTGCTAAACGTATAACACAGCAGCGTGGCTTTTCGTATGAATGATGTTAAGCAACACTTGGAATATGATCTACAAATAAGTTTAAATAAGTATGGCAGTATGTCCATATATGTTAAAACCGGGCGTGAATGGGTTTCCAGCACTGCTGTGGGTCTTCCAGATGCTAAAGCTAACTACCTAGCCTGTCGTCGTGGCACAGCACTCAACCACAACACATGAACAACACCTTAAAGTTCCTAATATTTGCGGCAACGACCTAATATATTACGAATGCAAAGTTCAACTTTCGTTATGGGATTCATGTAATAATTGCTTCATAAAGTGTTTTACGAAACTGTAAATGACAGTAGATATCAAAGGGACATGCTCCTGCTTCTGTTGACATGCTGACATTAGCTAACCGGTTAGCTTAGCATGGAGCTTACGACACTATGTTGAGAAAAACGATGCTTTAAGGCATACATCTACGACGAATTAATTTAATACGCGATAGGGCACTTTTCCGTGCCGTTCAAAAGATGTGTTTACACTTGGAATTCCTTCGCATGTTAGTGCTTTTCAGAATAAATGCTAATCTGATGGCTAGCATTGACAGTTGCTGAACAGCGCCGTGGTGTGTTGGTTTTGGGTAGAACAGGCTGATGCAAGCGTCTGGAAACATGAAGAAGGGCTGGATGTTGGAGGTGTATTTTTATTACAGTATTTCTGTGTCTTTTTATCAGAGGTGGTCAAAGTACTCACATTCTGTATTTCAGTAGAAGTACAGCTACCTGTGTGAAAAATAGTCTGGTAAAAGTAGAAGTACTGATTCAACTCCTTTACTTAAGTAAAAAAAAAAAAAGTACAGATTCTCAATTGTAATAAAACACAAAAGTAAGAAGTCAAACTTTTTTTGGAAACGCAATGATATTTATTTAACCAGGAAAAATGTCAAAAGTTTCAAAACTATCTAAAATAAACCCCTTAAACATGAATTAGTGTGTAGATAGTATATTTGATCAGGCCATAGTTACTAAGGCTGGAGTGTCTTACAATCCTATTTATTTAGACTTTATAGTAGGCTATTTTCTGATATGTGGCTTATAAAATGTATTTTTATATTATATTCAATTAACTTACTGAGTAAAGACAATAATGAATCATAAGTTTTATATTCATGTATCATTTGTTCATTCGTTTTTCAAAATAAAACCAAAAATAAGACCAAAAAAAAAAACTTGTTTCTTCATTATTTGTTTCCAAAACCAAAATGAAAAAACTGATAATGATGTGTTGGTTTTTTTTTTTCAGTTTTAGTTTTTGTGTTTAAATGAATAATAGAAAAAAATGGATCACGGTTTTTTCCCATTTTATCCAATTTTGACCTGAAGCAAATTGAGTAAAGCATAAATGAATCTTAACCCAAAAGAACATGGCCACCGGACTTGAAGATCATTATGGTACGATATGACACCAATTTTCTCCGTGGTCATATCTTCAGGTCATAGGGTGACCCTCTTAGTTTCCCCAAATAGGATGTGGTTTACATCTTTGTCACTGGGGGTCAAAGGTCATTTCTGGTTTACTCAAATTGCTTCAGGTCAAAATGGGATAAAATGGAAAATGGCCATTATCCATTTAAAAACAAAAAGGAAAACTGAAAAAACACATCACTATCTGGTTTTTTTTTTTCATTTTTGTTTTGGAAACAAATGATAAAGAAATAACTTGTTGTTTCATTGTCTTATTTTTGGTTTCATTTTGAAAAACGAATGGTACACAGATTTACATTTTTATCTTATTTTGCTAGCATTATTCAAGTGGTATTACTAGAGTTTTATAATACCAAATGGTTTAATAGTGTAAGAGGAAAACCTTTGGACAAAGTCATCACTCTTATGCATCTCCAGAAACTACATCCGTCTCTGAAAACTGTAGTCTTACTTGTTCAGCTGGTTCTTTTGCTGAAGCTAGGTGAGGTGCATTCAAGAACAGGTTCAGCAGTAACTGTACTAGACATTTTGTCCTCTGTGTACTGCAGGAGCGCTCCTGGCAGCAGAGCATGTGAAGGGGAGTGTGCAGCTGTCAGTGGAGGAAGGCAAAGACACCAAGCTTCATGTCTCAGAGTTAGTAATGGTGCTCTCATCCATATTCCTTCAGTCTAGGTCAGAGGTGTCAAACATGTGGCTCGGGGCCAAATCCGGTCCTTCAAAGGGTCCAGTCTGGCCCCTGGGATGAGTTTGTGAAATGCAAAAATTACACTGAAGATATGAATAATTTTTAGTTCAGGTTCCACATATAGACCAATTTAATTATTTTTTAATTCAATTGATTTATTCACAAAAATACAAATAACCTGAACACATATGGACATTTTTAAAATGTCTGAAGGACAACTTTACCAATATTCCACATGTTATTAAATGTTTTGTTGATCTACTGTGATCTGTAAATTGTAATTTACATGTGTAAATGATAAAACTGAGACATAATATTGTTAGAACTGCACATAGTTTTGTTAAGACATTTCAGTTTATTCATGTTATTCACAGTGTTTTAAAGGATGTAATCATTTTCATGACATAACTTTATATTTTTCGCTCTAAAACATAGAGGAAAGTTTGGAGTTGACATTATTTGTATATTATGTTATTATTTCACTGGTCCTGCCCTCTGCAGATCAAAATTCACTTAATGTGGCCCCTGAATTCAAATGAGTTTGACACCCCTGGTCTAGGCTCATCACATAAGAGTAAACATTTGACTGTACATGCATGGTCATTCCCAACTTGCTCTTTTCTGTCATTCTTCAGTGCAATCCAGTTCAATGATGTCAACTCCATCAGCCGTTACTTGGCTCGAGTGGCTCCTGCTCTTGGTCTGTATGGAGCGAACATGATGGAGCAGACTGAGGTTATTTCTACTTTTTATTACCTCTGACAAGGAGGTTGTGTTTGTGCTGGAGTTAGTCTGTTTGTCTGTTAGTTAGCAAGATAACTCAAAAATGTATGGATAGGTTTTGATGAAACTTTCACGGTAGGTTGGTAATGGGGAAATCTGGAAATGATAAGATTTTGGTGGTGAGCGGAGGGGCTCTGCACTCAGAGTGCTTTTCTAGTTCATTTATTTAACTCTTTATTTGATGTGGACATAGCAATTCCATTGGACAAACTAGATGCATTGTTTAAGTGTTTTAGCACAAGTGCTTATTTACAACACCAGTCCACAGGAAGCTTTTGGTAAAATAAACCTTTTAAAATAGAAAACAGGAAAAAAGGAAACAAACGGGGAAAAAATGTTTAGTGAAAATAAATGGAAAGAAGAGAAAAAACAACGGCAAAAAACAAACTAAAATAAATAACTAATAATAGAAATGAACTACAGTCAGTCAGCTGAGACACTTCATGTGTGAACTGTTGTCTAGATTTTATCCAGTGTTTGAGTCCTTTGTAAAAAAAAAAAAAAAAAAACATTTCTATTGGTTTCTAATTTTAGCTCGGTGGGTTGAGAGTTCCAAAGTTTATCCCCCTTTACAGACCCTCACCCTTTATGGCTCCTGACCCTAACCCTTTACAGACCCTGACCCTTTACAGAGAGAGTAGACTGACAGAATGAAGTCTTGGAACTAGACGATCACCATTAGTGGTGGCTCGTGTGACTCTATGAGAACTGTGACACCTGATGGTCACTTCAGAGAACAGTGTTGACACATGATTATTTAAACATCTGAAGACAAATGTAAGGATCCTGAAATTAATACAACTATCAAAGGTAAAAAGGTTATGTTTCTTTAATATGTGGCAATGATGCCATGTCACTGGTTTCTGGTCCATAATTTTAATTGTTTGCTTGTATGTTGAAACTATAGGTTTGATAGTGGTTGAAGAAGCCTGTGACCATGAGATAATATCGTATAATAGATGAGAGAAAATGATTGCGTGCATGTATAGCTTTGCAGTTTGCACTGACAGGTTCCTTCTAATAAAACGAAAACAGTTCAGATTACGGTAAGTCTGAGCTTGTCACAGATATATTAAACCTGACTATCGAGTTTTAAATATTTGTCCAGGATTATACGTAGATACTTCACTTCATTTACTCTATCAATGATTTCCCCTTAAATCCTGACCTCAAATGGATCATGAGTTCTAGTTTCTTCTGAGATCCCCAGGAACAATTTTGGTTTCTTTAACCTCATTTGATTTGCTCCGATATTTGCAGGTTGACCATTGGTTGGAGTTCAGTGCACGTCGTCTTTGTGGTCAGTCTAATTTGGCTGCAGCACTGGGTGACCTGGACAAGGCCCTTTCTCTGAGGACGTTCCTGGTTGGACATTCCCTCACATTGGCTGACCTCTCTGTCTGGGCTGCCCTAAAAGGTTCGCAATAAATCACATGTCTTTCTATTATAAGTCGAAATTAAACATTTAGGACTTGTGCATTTGTACAAAGAAAAAGTGTGGGTGGGGGGCATTACTTTATTTAGAACACATCAAAGGCACTTTGAATCTTTGTTTTCTTCTTGTGCTGACATTGCATTCCTGTCTATAAAGATGTGAAGCAGTGTGCTTATTTCGCTGCAGGTCATGGAGAATGGACAAGTCAGAACAAATCCTTCTCCCATGTCAGTCGCTGGTTCCTCTTCTTAAGCTCGCAGGTTCCCTTCACTGCTGTGGGCAACAAGTATGGCAGTAAAAAAGCTCCAATAAACAAGTCTAACGTAAGTATCATGCCAGCAGCTCCTAGTTGTGTTTATTTATCTTCAAATGTTTTAAATGAATGTCAGTCTCTGTTGATGCTGTCCCTGTCAGAATTATAAAAGAGACAGTTGACACCATCGGCCCCTGCCTCGTCTCCTGTCTGAGTTTGGGCACTGTTCCTACTACCCTCAAACATGCTATTGTTAGACTTTTGGTTTAAAAAAAAAATTTATCCCTCCCTTTTGTCCAACTTTCGTCCAATACCTCATTTGCCTTTTCTGTCCAAGGTGTTGGAGAAGACTGTTTCCTCTCAGCTTCAGTCACATCTCCATTTGCATGCCATTGGTGACAAATTTGGGTCCGGTTTCAGGTC
Source organism: Siphamia tubifer (assembly GCA_020466265.1). Classification (NCBI taxonomy): domain Eukaryota; kingdom Metazoa; phylum Chordata; class Actinopteri; order Kurtiformes; family Apogonidae; genus Siphamia; species Siphamia tubifer. The sequence goes on along the minus strand of CM035785.1, from coordinate 27,391,496 downwards.
GAGACATGGCACTGAAACCGCATGACAGTGGTACCTCAACTTACGAAATGAGTTCGTTCCAGAAGTCGTCATTTCACATGTAAAAGGCCTGATTGGTTCCAAGCCCACCAGTACTACCCCTAAACCCTTTAAAAATGAGAAAAGTATACACATTTTCTATGAAATATGTGTTAAAAGTTAAAGAAAATGAAGATGTAATTTATTGGTCTCAGTGGGGAAATGTGTCTTCACTAGGGTTGGTACCCTTTGAATTCTAACTATTCCAGGTCCATAACGATTCCCCTTAAACGGTTCTAGTTCCTACCGGTTCCTATAACTGTTCTATCTATACGTTTTTTTTGTTTTGTTTTGTTTTTTTATATATTTTTTTTTAATTATTTATTTTACACCATTTTATATTATAATAAAAGCACATTAACACAGACTCAAACATACAAATGCAGCTTCATTGTAATTATTCCACATTTTACAAAATCTGAGGTAGCAGGTAGGCAGTTTTTATATAAACACACTGCACTGTAACTGTACAAAGTGCACATTAGAATAAGAACCTAAGTTCCTTCAGTATTATTATTATTATTATTATTATTATTATTATTAAGTAGGATTATTTTATTTTAAAGCCAATTAAACATATACGTTTGTTAATAGTTGACATTACGTTACTCATAAATAGTCGGATGAATGTGGCATCATTATTCATTAGCGTTCTAACTCTAAGGGATATTCAGTACAACAAGTCAAATTGACATTCGAATGTCTATGGACTATAGTACATTCTTTATATAATATAGTATATTCATTATATAATATAGTATTAGCCTGAATAGAGTGAAGTGGCTGCAGACTCATCAATCCTCCGCAGGTGCTCTCTTGAGTCGGACATCCTCAAATACGGTGCATCTGTTTATGTTAATGTTATGTTTTACCAGATGTTTTTTTGTGGTGGACGTGCTTCCACCTTTTCAAGAAATTAATGTCTTGCATTTATTGCACTTTGTGTGTTCATTTCCACATCTTTCAAAGTATAGCCACACTTTGGAGCGTTTACTTTTTACCACCGCACTGTTGCGTTCGCAGCGCTGTTCTTAGCGGCTCGCAAACTAGCTGACGAATGACTTTGTGGCCACATGTGGTTCTACGACTTGGATTTGCAGGAAGATGTTCTCAGCTAAATGCTGTGGAAATCTCCCTGCTGAGAAATCATGCCTTACTGTAAAAGTCTTCTAAAGGATTTTGCATCTGCTGAGGGTCTTCTAAAAGTTGGTGGGTGGTATTGAGTACAGTGTGGGCGTATCCCTTCGCTCAGACAAGTAGCACGCAGCATAACGTAATAAATATCCCTGTGTCATCTTGGGTCATACAGAAATGAACAGGTTGTCCTTTAATAAAGACATATTATACTGATATACCACATGTGTTTCTATTTGACAGTCTGAGGACAAGGAGAAGAAGCAGGATGTGGGGAAGTTTGTGGACTTGCCTGGAGCTGAGATGGGCAAAGTGGTGGTTCGGTTCCCTCCTGAGGCCAGTGGGTAAGGCATGAGTTCAGGAGAAGCTCAAATTATAGGCAGCTTGTGTTGTGGCTTAAAGGGACAGTTCAGTATTTTTCAGATGAATGTGTATGTCATCAGTGTCTTTACTCTGGTGCACCCACAGTGACTTACCCCCGACAGTGTCCTGTGAGCCCAGTTCTGCTCTGGTTTTGGTCAAAGCCAAACTAGTCCTGGCAGGTTTCCTGGGGTCAACAAAATAAAGCGTGAACAAAAACTCACAACTCGTAATTGTTTAGAGCTACTTTCTGTCAATAGCGATTAATGTACTAGGGTTGTCACTGCTAACAGCTGTGCTCCTTAGTAAACTACTTTCATCAGTTGTTTGGCAGTGTTTGGGGCTGCTACATGGAGGCACGCACCTGTTAGCAATGACAACGCTAGCGCATTGATCGCTATTGAGAGAAAGTAGCTCCAAAAAATTACGAGGTGTGACTTTTTGTTCCGTGATGGTTTTGTTATGCAAATAAATCACTCATTCCAACATATACTGTTTTGAGAAGAAAGACGTTTTATTTTGTTGACCCCAGTAAACCTGCCGGGACTACTTTGGCTTTGACCAAAACCGGACCAGAACTGGGCTCACAGGACACTGTCGGGGGGTAAGTCACTGTGGGTGCACCAGAGTAAAGACACTGATGACATACACATTCATCTGAAAAATACACAACTATCACTTTAAGCTTCTTTTTATTTACACAATCCCATCTGGGTTTTTTTTCTGTGCATAGATACCTGCACATTGGCCATGCCAAGGCTGCTCTGCTCAACCAGCACTACCAGGTCACATTTAAAGGCAAGCTCATCATGCGCTTTGATGACACCAACCCCGAGAAGGAAAAAGAGGACTTTGAGAAGGTGATGCAATCAAAGTGTTTTGAAGAAATTCTGGAGTTATTGCTTTTTATCAGTAAAAAAAGAAACAATAAAACAACAGATCAAACAACTGGTTTAAAAACATAACAAAAAACCCCAACTTTCATCTCATCATTATGATAAAAGGGCAGGATAAAGTTGCTTAATACAGTTTACAGAAACCTATCACTGACTAGACAATGTATGCCTCATGTAAATCTCTCATCTCAGGTGATTTTGGAAGATGTGGCCATGCTTCAAATCCGTCCAGACCAGTTCACCTACACCAGTGACCATTTTCCCAACATAATGCGCTTGGCCGAGCAGCTCCTGGCAGAGGGCAAGGCTTATATTGACGACACACCTCCTGAGCAGATGAAACAGGAGAGAGAACAGCGCACAGAGTCCAAATGCCGCAACAATAGTATGTGCACTAAGATAATGTGTGAACAGCAGACGCAGTTCTTGTACATGATGATGCATTACTCCGTTTTCTTTCTTCATCTGCAGCTGTTGAACAAAACATCAAGATGTGGTCAGAGATGAAAGCAGGCACAGAGTTCGGTCAGACCTGCTGCATGAGGGCAAAGATGGACATGAACTCCAACAACGGCTGCATGAGAGATCCAACCCTCTACCGCTGCAAGAATGCACCCCACCCCCGCACTGGAACCACCTACAAGTACTTAATTTAGAAAACTAGAAGTCTGACCACAGAACTAAACTAGAAAAGTACGCTGAGAGCGCAAACCTCTGCCAAGGCAGACCTCCCCTCTCTGAATGAAGAGAGGTCTGCCAAGGAGGTTATGTTTTCACTGGAGTTTGTCTGTCTGTGTGTTGACAACATAACTCAAAAAATTATGGATCAATTTTGATAAAATATTCATGATGTGTTGGGAGTGTCACAAGGAACAAATTATTACATTTTGGTGGTGATCCGGAAGAGATCCTGGTTTCTAGATCACTTTGAAATTTTACATTGCGGCAAATGAAGAATAAATTTCAAAGTGATCCAGAGTCCAGGATCTCTTCCGGATCACCACCAAAATGTAATCATTTGTTCCTTGTGACAGTCCCAACACATCCTGAAAATGTTATTAAAATTCATACATAACGTTTTGAGTTATGTTGCCGACAGACAAACCAACAAACTCCAGTAAAAACATAACTTGCTTGGCGGAGGTAATTAGTGTCTTAAAGGTAGGGTAGGACATGTTGGAAAATGGTTCCTGCAGCTTTATTTTGAAAGTATACACACCCATGCCTCTTCGTCAGCCCACCCCTCAAAACGCTCTGCTGTCTGGAGCGATCACGAAGGTTCATGAGCATTCACCACTTAACGTCAATTATCATCCTAAATAACAAAACAATAATCAACATTTATCAGTTTGTGACACATGAAGCTTAGCTAACAAAAGGTTTAGAAGCATGAAATAAACACCATGGGAAAACTAATGGATAAGGACAATAGTTTATAGTTTACACACACTGTTGGTAACTTAGCAAAACCTGCTGGAACATTGTGTTTGGTCAATATCTGACATTTTCTCACTGATGGGGTGAATACCATACCCATAAACCATTAGTATGTTCAAATATTATAGAATCACAACAGTATCATCTTACCTATTGAGTAGAAACATGTCCATCTTAGCATGGGCTTTGAGCCTCTCTTCCTTTTTCAGTTGACACCAGCGCTGGAAACCCGTAGTGTATTCCCAGCCTTGTCCTGCTCTGTTCTTCGCTCAGCCTTCCTCATGGTCATAGCTTTTTCAAACACAGTTTTTACTTTCATTTTGCTTCTGGTTTTTGTTTTTTCCACCATAGATATTTATGTGAACGCGCAGAGGGGGGAGGAAGGGGTGGACTCGTATTTGATGGACGTATCAGCAAATCAATCATTGTAAAGATGGTCAGTCCAATGATTGGCCCGAGTTTTCCTCTGGTTCCACCCTCTAGAGTGGACTAAAACATTTAGGGTTTTTTTTTTTTACAAATATTCTATTTCAGTGTATGATATGGGATCATGAAGAGGTTTTCAAGCAATATGGCACAAAAGGTTCCAAAAAAAGATCTCCCACCCCACTTTAAGTTCTAACAAATATTTGACAGATTTTCTGCAGATACTAATTGTGTAAATTGTCTCTCTTGTTCTGCAGGGTATACCCAACATATGACTTTGCCTGCCCCATTGTGGACAGTGTGGAGGGCGTGACCCATGCTCTTAGGACCACCGAGTACCATGATCGTGATGAGCAGTTCTACTGGATTATTGACGCTCTGCGCCTCAGGAAGCCTTACATCTGGGAGTATGCCCGACTCAATCTCAACAACACAGTCCTATCCAAGAGGAAGCTCACCTGGTTTGTTGATCAGGGATACGTAGATGGATGGTAAGTACGCTTTCATTTATTCAGTTGTTTGCTTTACACTGTGGCTTCATTGCCTCTACCTCTCCGC